>CM037787.1:7035392-7085392 GCA_021229015.1 Solen grandis
CAAGATGGCGTCCAACGTAGACAGTATCTATCTTCAATTTGAAACTAATATAATTTTGCAAGATTTAGCAAATAATCAATGCATTTAACTGGCATATGAACACTAATTTTATTAATCCAAACAGAAATGACAAACAAAACATTTTATGTGCCTACATTATTATTATTATTGAGCATTTAAGTAATATCCATACCGAATATGAAAATCCCAAACCTTATTGGCCACATATTTGTTTACCATCTTACTTCGCGAGGCACTTGTAAAGAGTACCTTCCTCTGTCACGAAACTTATTTTGGCAACATCCGGTTGCAAACAAATTCAGTGAAAAGTACATCAAAACTTAATGCAACTACTTGTGTATGCAACTTGCCCCTGACCCACTGTACTGTTTGAACAAGCACTACAGATCAGACGCCTCTAGATCAGTTATGTGGTGATTCATTAAATCTAATTTTTTTTTGTGTACTTTAGTTCCAACATATTTATCTTGATTAAGGCATTAGCTGGTGTTCAACCTTATTCTTATTAAATTATACTTGATCATTTAGATCCATAAATATAAAGGAGATATTTGAACTTGTTTTTCTTGTTACCACAATTTTGATAGAGCTCTTGTCTTTCCAGCTATGATTTGCCTCAGTTACTGTCCTGTTTTGTTTCATCTGCAACATTTACTTTAAAGTTTATGACAATTTTATTGTTAAGTTTTAATACAGCCGTCATAATGGTTTCTTTGTTGCTTCTTGGTATTGAAATATGAAAGTAATCCATATTTTATTCAGATCAAAACGCACGGATCCTAAACCTGACTTTGACAGCTGAATCCGTCTTTTGCTAAATTAGAAATTCATGTCACTCGGTATGCCGGTTATGGAGGACTTCATCCGAAATTATGTGACAATTATTCAAGTCTACACAAATTAACATTCTTACTTCCACTGCCCGCGGCAATATTTGTTTCATTCCCTATTCCCACTCCCCTGTCCACAACCACCTTACCTGGGCTTCTAGCCAGGGAAGTCATTTGTCTTGTATCGTAGGATTGTTTTCGTCATCTCTGCCATATGTTTTACATTCATCTTT
Source organism: Solen grandis (assembly GCA_021229015.1). Lineage (NCBI taxonomy): Eukaryota > Metazoa > Mollusca > Bivalvia > Adapedonta > Solenidae > Solen > Solen grandis. Next base: position 7,036,477 of record CM037787.1, read on the forward strand.
TGCTATTTCATTAAATGAAGGGTTGTCAAATTCAAGTGCTGAGGTATTTGATTAGAAGTCCACAGGTTGTGCATCTCGAGATATGTTATCTACCACAGGATGGTGTTTGTTGTGAATCCCATGCAGTGTCTACAGGTTCATTCTTGTATAATGAAAGATTCAATTTTTATCGGATCGGGGAGGGTGGGTGGTGTGTTCTGTGTGACAATGACAATGGTTTACGTCTTGTTTACTATATAGATTCTATTTTAATCAAATAAACTATGTTAGGTACAGATGTCACTTTGAAGGATCCAATGAAGGAAGGGCATGAATTTTTGGTTATCTCATAAAGGCAAAAAATTATGATTTATTTACCCATTACTTCATATTAACTCATTTTGAAACATTGGCAGACAGAGCAGATCAATATCTTAAAAGAGCTGTCTGATCAGGGTCTCCTCTTTTTGCTCATATAATGTTGTATTTCAGATTCTGCACAGTCTACAAAGCAAAGCAAACTCATTGTCTCATAAACCATTAAAAGTTCAATCAATATTCATAAAGTCATACATTTATACATGGATAAACTTGAAGTAAAGGATAGAATGAATAGAAATCACAGTGAGTAATATTCCTGCTTTGCTGAGTAATCTTGTAAAAAATTAATTAAAGAAAAAAACATTTTTAAGTTGTTGAAAATTGAGCATGGTTAAATATTGCATTGCTAAAATGATTAACAAGTGGGTGTTTTTTGTAAGTGTGAAGTTGTGTTTTCAGTATCACGGTTGTTGACGGATATCATTATACAGCCCCCTCGTGATGAATGTGTGTACGCTCATTTCCTAGGGTTACTTAGTAAATAACCTTACTGAAATGTATCAATGTCCAATCCTTTGTCCAACTGCATATTTCATGTCAGATGAAATTTTCAAAAAATGAAAAAAATAAAAACACCAACTTGTCTTAAATTATTTACATGTATTTATGTGCGACATGTGGTAATGTTGCACGTGAAAACGGCCTGCGGCAGTGGAAGGGCAACCAGCCGTGACTGGCACATTAACGTCTTGTTTACCGGAGATTTGAGGATAAATATTCCCGCCGGCAGAATGTTGTCATCGTTAATGTCACAGCTATGGAGAGTGAAGTTTGATTTCTTAATTAACTGATTATTCAGTCATTTTATTAGTGTTGCTAATTGTGACATGGAAATGTGATTTTTGTGCTTTAAAGTGAATAAAGAATTGTACACAAAGAAAAAGACCATTAAAACAAATCAGATGTAATATTTAATATGATTTCAAGTTGTGATTTTAAAAAGAAAAATGAGTTATAAAGCTTGGCTTTTTGTTAATTAATATATTTTATTTATTTTTAACATTAAAGTAGGCAGGGAAGCAGTGTATAATAGGATGTGGGAGATAGTGATTAGCAATGTATTGATATGCATAAATAGAGGAGTGGTTCATTTTACCAACCATTGTCATGGTAATTGCTTTTTTATCTAATATAATACATCTGTATGATAAAGAATAGGAAATAAAGAGGGGGGAAATATGTCATTTTAATAAATATCTAATTCAAGGCAAAAGAAATAAAACTATACTTTCGATAAAAAACTAGCACTTGTAATGTACCAACGGAAGTCTATGCTCACTCATGCTTGTCTTTACAAGAGACCAGAACAAAAAAGACAAGAATCAGATACAACATAATTCTGAGTAGTAAGGAAATAAGATTTTTTTTTATCGACCAAACACGATAAGCACAAACTTGAGACCCTTCTCCAGGCGTCTGCTGTTGCCTATCTATAGATGGAATTGTATTATTGACAGATTGGATGCGGAAGTAGGAAGTGGAATATACGTCAAGGAAGCTTCGATAATCAATAGGCTGTTGTCGTGTGGTCATGTGTACAGTGGGAACTGAGTTTAGGACCGTCTGCCGCCTGTCTATATTTGGCCCATATCTGTTAATGGATTTGTCTGGGAGAGCTCCCATGGTGCTGTTAAACATCTCCGTCTATATAAGTGACTCTGCTTGTTGGTGGGTGTCATATATTGGTAGAATTGGCCAATATAATTATTTTCATATTGTTTGATTTTCCCTAGTACTGGTCCAACCCAGGAACTGTCATGAGGGATTAGTATATGCTGCAAGAACTTGTTTTCCAATCAACGTAAAATAAAGAAGTTTAAACTATGGCTATGCAAAGGTGGGGTTTAAGAGATGGTCTCAGGTCTGCATCAAAACCAAGGACGAAGGTTAGCTTTCTAACTTCTGTAAGTCAACACATCTTGATGGATTCCTGGGAGGTATGACATTCCAATCCTTTCATCAGTCTGGAAGCCATTATGGACCACAAGATATGTAAGGTCAATGACCACTGAGCAGCCTGCCTATGCCATTCCCTCCTAACCCTTAAACCCTGTGCCCCATTCCATGCTCCACATTTTACCCATCATGTCCAAACTACTCTTAAAGGCATGCATGACCAATACAGTTTTTTACTATATAGACAGAGAGTTCAACTTCAACTTTAAATGTGATATGAAACAGTGCATTTTTTTCTTCGCAATGCAGTCTGTGTGGAACTTGTATTATAAAAAACAGTGGAGACCCTGATCAGACATTTCCTGGAAGAAGCAGTCTGATCTGGGTTTGCTTTGTTTTCCAATGTTGATAAGGTAAGGGGTTAATACCATATGAGGGATATCAAGAAAATGGCCTTTGTAACTTATACAAAACATATTAAAAGTGGCTGGAGTCAGTTCTATGCTGGTCTGCTTTGACTGAAGATTAGCTTCTTTTTTTTTTTCAACTACAAAATCTGTGAAAAAAGGCCTCTCAAGGGAAGCAGCTTAGAACTGGCCTTTATATGGAGGTTACTGTTTCTAGATAAATTCAGTACTAGGAGTCATTGTTCAGAGGTGAATATTAATTCTGGTTTTGATAGTAGTCAACTTGAAAGCAAGTTTAGACATCTGGAAGTACTCTCAGGTCAAATATTTCATATCAGAAATATCATAACTTGTTGACTTTATGATTTAACCTGTACCTGTACTTGATGGAGAAATGTGATTTTTTATGTGCTTTTTATCTTGACAACACATGTTTGTAACCTGGTATACATTGCTTTGCCTGAGGCACTTGTGATTGCCTCTGCAACCAGAGCAGACCAAGATCAGTCTGCACAACCATGCAGTCTGATCATGGTCTGCACTGTTTGCTATTCAGCAAGGACCCCTATGAACAACTTATGGTACAGTCCAAAATACAGAAAGGACAAGTCCAATTAAGAAATGTAGGGCATATTACAGTTGTCATCTATCTAGTCCTGAGTTAATCATATTGGATGTGTACAGAATTTGTAAAAAAAAAATAAAAAATATTTTGAAATATGGTTAGTGTGAAATTCAAATGATACTATCAAATACAAAAATTTTAATTGTTGGCATAAAATTTTGTAGAATCTGTAAGAAAGTTAATTTGCTTTGTAGAGTCGTATAGTCTAGAAAACTTGAGGACTACAAAATGAAATGTATTCCGGAGATTAATAGTTGTGTATATAGACATCTACTTAATCTAGGAAAATTATACATTCATGAAAGTTAATGACTCCACAGTATTTATTATGACTTATGAAGGTTATGAAAATTAGTTCTTTAATATTTACAATACATTTTATTTTGTGTGTGTATGTTTTTTATTTTTATTATTTTTTTTATTGAACTTGAAATTCCCTGCATCCAAATAGATATCTGATATATGAAGTAATAACTGGGATCATTAAATCCATTTAAATTGGTCAGGTGAAGGAACTGTCTATGAAAGTCAATTAAATAGTCTACTGTTAGAAAGGTTATTGACTTTGTAGACTCGTGTAATGGAGAGAAATTATGAGAATGCTTTTAATGGAAACTGCTTTCTGTTCAGTTTTCAGAACAGATGGAATTTGTTGAGAACAATTTATTGAAATCTTCATATTAAAAGTCTGATGTTAATTGATTTATCCACATGAAAGCTAATGTAAAGAAATGTCACCTATATTTCAAGTCAGTTCTGAACTCAAAAGACCAGCCTACGTGCGGGCAGATCAGGTGATACGCTGTCTACTATGGGTACATCATCAATATCTTGTGAAGTGAGAAGTAAATACTGTTCAGTCATATATTTACCTGCAACAGACGAAATAAATAAAATAAAAAACAAAACAAAAAAAAACAACTAAAAACAAAAAATAATAGAGGTAAAGACTCACTGTAACATAAACCTGTTAATTCCAAAGACAAATTTCAGTAAAATCCAGCTCATCAGTGGTTTAAACCTTTACCTCATGAATATTCATATATAAATTTGTGATTTGATGAATATTCATTTACTGATGGAGCCTTAAACTGGTATATAAAACAATGGATTTTTCTTTGCCATGAAGACCATTTTGAAAGTGCTACAATATTGTATGAGCAAGCAGAGGAGACCTTGATTAGACCTTGATCCTTCCAGGAGCTGTCTGATCTGGGTCTGCTCTGTTTGCCAATAAGTCAAAATGAGACTAAGGTAAGAGATAAAGCAATAATTGTTTGGGTTTACCATCACTGCAACAGTATATCTGTCATATAGTGATGTCCAGCTAATTACAGGTGGAGGAAGACCCTGAATGCCTTGAGACATCCGGGTAGAACCACCGACCTACCGCAAGCCAGCTAGAAGGTTCCTCACATGAAAATCCGAATGACCCTGTCGGGACTCGAACCCATGCAGTGAAGGGCTGAGTGAGTGTTTATGTCAGTGACTCTAACCTCAAGGACATGGAGGCCCCAAAGGGTAAAGCAAGGTGTTAATGAATTATTGAGGTACAGAATGCTGGTGAAGGGCTTAGATAGGGTTATTATACCTAATGGGTCTTTCACGTCTCTTTCTATTGATCTGATTTTCATTATATACGGTCTGTAATTTTATGTGTTTCTATGGCAATTCAGGCAAAACTTATGTTAGATTATCTTTGAAATAGAGATGCTCTTCTTTCATTAGAAAGTTAATTTCCTGTCGCAATAACGTATTGGGTTTCTTTGACAAGCTGATGGCATAGTTCAGGGGAGGCAAACAGTTGAAATTGTGCCTAGGCTGGTATGAAGATAAATACCAAAAGATGCCTGGGCACATACCCTTTGTCGTAATGGTCAGTTCTGTAATGGCATTTTATTGGATTATATTTATGTTTTGTTTTCTTTGTCTGACGTTACCAGGATATTTAAAGAGGTCAAAAGATTACATAGATTTGGTAAAAGAAAACCTGAGGCCTGTTTCACAAAACTTTATATGAAAAGAAATCTTCATAAGCATTAACAGATGTAAATGATATTTTTCCTGTTTTGTTTTTTTCTTTACAAACAGTTTGTAGAATGCAATGAAATGGTCAATTTTCTGCATGCTTAATTGTGAAAATAAGACATAAGGACCTCAGAAACTATTCAGAATAACGTAGTAAGGTATACCGCTAAAGATCAATTTGTGAATTTGATCATACAAATTTTAGTGAAAAATGCCCCTGAACTTTATAAAGATGGTCTGTAGTCACTATTCAGTTATTGCTGATTGACATGCTTAATTTTTACAAGCATATGGAAAAAAATCCTTGGGTTTTTTGACTTTGTTAAAAAATATAGTTATAGTACAAAAATATATAGTTAATTATCATCAATATGAAGCATTTCCATATATATAAAACAAGTATATTTTATCAATGAAATTCTTTTAAAATATGCCGCAACAACTTTTTGGATATTAATGTTTTATCTTGTTGCCAAAGTTAGGGGACAGAAATAAAAAAAATATCAGGTCGAGAAAAGTTATCCTCAAGTCTTGCTTTGTGATAATACATGTATGAATTCAATGTTTAGAGTTGAGAAAGAAGTGACATATACACACACTATGATCAGTCTCCACTATCGTGGTTCATTCGCTCGGACACCTGCAGTGATGAGGATATGAAGCAGTCTTAAATCTTGTTTCCAAGCCATATGGATGACTGAAATACTGTTGAAGCGACGGTAAACTCAAATAGTCAAGTCATGGATGACTGAAAACTATTGAAGCGACGTTAAACTCAAATAGTCAAGCCATATGGATGACTGAAATACCGTTGAAGCGATGGTAAACTCAAATAGTCAAGCCATATGGATGACTGAAATACCGTTGAAGCGACGGTAAACTCAAATAGTCAAGTCATTGGATGACTGAAATACTGTTGAAGTGACGGTAAACTCAAATAGTCAAGCCATATGGATGACTGAAATACCGTTGAAGTGACGGTAAACTCAAATAGTCAAGTCATATGGATGACTGAAATACCGTTGAAGCGACGGTAAACTCAAATAGTCAAGTCATATGGATGACTGAAATACCGTTGAAGTGACGGTAAACTCAAATAGTCAAGTCATATTGATGACTGAAATACCGTTGAAGCGACGGTAAACTCAAATAGACAAGTCATATTGATGACTGAAATACTGTTGAAGTGACGGTAAACTCAAATAGTCAAGTCATATGGATGATTGAAATACTGTTGAAGCGACGGTAAACTCAAATAGTCAAGTCATATGGATGACTGAAATACTGTTGAAGCGACGGTAAACTCAAATAGTCAAGCCATATGGATGACTGAAATACTGTTGAAGCGACGGTAAACTCAAATAGTCAAGTCAAGCCATATGGACTTTAAAGAATAAGTTTAAACTGCTGTTCATCTGTCTGACTGTTTTGTAGCTGTGTTTCATCACATTCATTCATCCAACACTTTTTCCTCCCTGACTGCACTTAAACCCTTCACCTCATGAAGATTCATGGACAAATTGATGACCTATATGACTGAATAAATTATTAATTGACTGAACTTTAAATGGTATTGAAAGAATGTTATTTTTTTTCTATGCCATGCAGACTTTGTAGTCTGAGCTACATTACTGTATGAGCAAACAGAGGAGACCCTGATCAGACAACTGCTCCAGGGGTCTGCTCTGATTGCCATGTGTCAAAATGAGTCTGTTTGAAGTAAAGAGTAAAGAAGTTGCCATTTAAAAAGGTGTTCATTTTTCGAAAACAGTTGTCACTTGCATTATGTCATCTATGCCGTGAAATATGGACAAGTTTTCCTTTCAGGATTATCATAAGTCTAGATCAGAAGCATTAGAGGTTGTCAAGACACTTGACTCCAGTAAAATCAATATTACAAACATCGCACTTAATGTACAACAGTTGTGCCTTTCCTTTACATTGGAATATGTTGAATTTACATTTCTCTTTACAATTGTTCTTTAAGAGATGCTAACAGAAAATGTGTCATTTGAAAGAAAAAAACTTCAAGCTTCTTTTTTTATTTACTTATTTTTTTTTTTTAACTTTTTTTCCTCCTCTAAAAAAAAAAAAAAGATCAAGTCTATGGAGAACAAAGAGTATAAATTCTCCAAATAGATGCCCTTAATCTTGGTCTTTTTATGAAGACACTAAAACTTTTTTTTGGTTTTTAATAACATGACCAGACATGTTTCACATTTTGGTGTCTGCTTTGGTTTTGTTTCATCCCTTCACTTCACAGACTCATTTTGACACATGTGCTGACAAACAAAGCAGACCTAGATCAGACAGCTCAAGGTCTCTTCTGTTTGCACAAAACAATATTGTAGCTCTGGGTCTTCACAGCCTGCATGGCATAAGAAAATCCACTGTTGTATAACAACATTTAAGGTTCAGTCAATATAAATTCTTCAAGTCATTAATTTGACATGAATAACCATGAGGTAAGTGGTTAAAGACATTTTTAATATATAAATTCAGTCAATATAAATTCTTCAAGTCATTAATTTGACATGAATAACCTATGCGATTAAAAATTAATTCTAAAATAGTGGTCTATTTTAATGGCTTGTAAAGGTTATTAGGACCGTCATAGAACAAAATGCCCATGGAATCATTTATATATGTAAAATGTAAAGTATGAGGCTCTATATGGTAATAGTTGGGGCTCTATATGGTAATAGTTTGAGGCCTCATATGGTAGATAGTTTGACTGCCTCTATATGGTAATAGTTTGACGGCCTCTATATGGTAATGAGTTTGAGGACCTCTATATGGTAAATAGTTTGAGGGCCTCTATATGGTAATAGTTTGAGGGCCTCTATATGGTAAATAGTTTGACGGCCTCTATATGGTAGATAGTTTGAGGCCTCTATATGGTAGATAGTTTGACGGCCTCTATATGGTAGATAGTTTGAGGCCTCTATATGGTAGATAGTTTGACGGCCTCTATATGGTAGATAGTTTGAGGGCCTCTATATGGTAAATAGTTTGACGGCCTCTATATGGTAGATAGTTTGAGGGCCTCTATATGGTAGATAGTTTGACGGCCTCTATATGGTAGATAGTTTGAGGGCCTCTATATGGTAGATAGTTTGACGGCCTCTATATGGTAGATAGTTTGAGGGCCTCTATATGGTAAATAGTTTGACGGCCTCTATATGGTAGATAGTTTGAGGGCCTCTATATGGTAGATAGTTTGACGGCCTCTATATGGTAGATAGTTTGAGGGCCTCTATATGGTAGATAGTTTGAGGGCCTCTATATGGTAGATAGTTTGACGGCCTCTATATGGTAAATAGTTTGACGGCCTCTATATGGTAAATGGTTTGACGGCCTCTATATGGTAGATAGTTTGAGGGCCTCTATATGGTAGATAGTTTGACGGCCTCTATATGGTAGATAGTTTGAGGGCCTCTATATGGTAAATAGTTTGAGGGCCTCTATATGGTAGATAGTTTGAGGGCCTCTATATGGTAATAGTTTGAGGGCCTCTATATGGTAAATAGTTTGAGGGCCTCTATATGGTAAATAGTTTGACGGCCTCTATATGGTAGATAGTTTGAGGGCCTCTATATGGTAGATAGTTTGAGGGCCTCTATATGGTAGATAGTTTGAGGGCCTCTATATGGTAGAATTTGTAGTTTTGACGGCCTCTATATGGTAGATAGTTTGAGGCCTCTATATGGTAGATAGTTTGACGGCCTCTATATTGTAATAGTTTGAGGGCCTCTATATGGTAGATAGTTTGAGGGCCTCTATATGGTAGATAGTTTGAGGGCCTCTATATGGTAGATAGTTTGAGGGCCTCTATATGGTAAATAGTTTGAGGGCCTCTATATGGTAGATAGTTTGAGGGCCTCTATATGGTAAATAGTTTGAGGGCCTCTATATGGTAGATAGTTTGAGGGCCTCTATCTGGCAGATATTTTCTAAAGGCCTCTTTTCAGTAAGAAGGGAGTGATTTGGTGCAGATTTGTTTCAGTTCTTTATGCTTTTAGTGTTAATCCTTCAGTTATTTTTATAAATGCAACACACAAACCCAGACAGCATGGTGCATATTCTAATGTTCAGTAAAAAGTGACAAGTCATTTGGAGTCAGTGTAGCATTTTATGTGTATACTATAAACTTTAATATCTAGTAAGAATGTTTAAGTCAATATTCCTTAGTCACGTTGTCTGCCTGAGCTAGGAAAAACTTGTTAACCCTTATGTGGCTGTAGGCACGAATGACTGCCTTTGCGATCAGTTTAAACCAAGATCAGCAAGCTCATCACGTCAGTCTGATCATGGTCCACCGTGTTCACCATTTAGTCAATAATTTTTCAGCAAGCACCCCCATAAATTAAGCTAATTACAGTCCAAAAATGAAGGAAGGACAAGTCCAGTCAAGAAATTTAGCATAGTAAAGGTTAAATTCACTGGTATTGTTGCATACTATATAGGTGATAAACATTTAATTGCATATCATTCTTCGAGTATATTACGAAATGACATAATATGAACAGCTGTAGTAAAATAAGTGAATAAGATATTCTTCAAGATATTTGTTTGTAATTATTCATGAGGAACTGGGTAACTGTAGATATTCATGTTGCTTTAAGTTGCATGAATACTCAAATGCTCTAAAGTTATGCCATGGGCTTTTGTTCAAAACATGATTTTCTTTTCTCTTTTTGTTCAAATGAAGTTTTATGAAGTAATTGACTCAAATTATGCTGTAATAATTCTTAAAGGGATTCCTTTTTCTTGTTTATTCGTTGCAGCAGCTTGATTTAAAGCATGGCATGCAGCAGTATAACACTGCAAAATCAGACTTTATGAAACTTTGTTCCTTCTGCATCTTTGCTGTTAGTAGGTTACTTTCATGAAAAATAGGTTAGAAAATAAACACTTTTTTTCTTCCTTTTTTTTTTTATTCTGGCCAGGTTAATTATTATAAATGACTTTGGTTGTACTTGGAGGGGTAAAAAGTTGTTTTAATGATGCAATTTTAATATGCAGATTTTTTTTTTATTTCGTTTCCACGCTGATTGCTTTTTTCAAGGAATTGTTAAATGAATATTTTATAATAGATTTGTTGTTAGAAGAAATTTAACAAGCTCCAATAAGGTCTGGAATTGAAACTGATGGAATACCTGGTTTGGACTTCTTCATGCATATGCTGAGTACCAAACATGAGGAAGCCATAACACTATAATCAGCTGGTTTCCAGCACTTGTCACCAGATAGTTGGTTTCCAGCAAATGTCACCTGATGCTGGTTTCCAGATCAGTTGGTCTAAGAAATTGTGATTACCAGCTGTGCATTTAGTCAAGGTGATTGTTAGCACACTTAAGGGAACGAATGCGAGTTGGTACCCTGCTTACATTCTATAAACTGCCATAATGGGTGCAACTTCTCACATTAGCTACTGGGGGGCCGCCGTGGCCAAGTGGTTACAGTTGTGGACTACAATCTCTCAGCCCCTCACCGCTGTAGGTTCGAATCCAGGTAGGGACTTCGGATTTTTCATGTGAGGAAGCCTTCCAGCTGGCTTGCGGTAGGTCAGTGGTTCTTCCCGGGTACCTCTGTGTACTCGGGGTCTTTCTCCATCTGTAATTAGCTGGACGTCGCTATATGATTGAAATACTATCGCAGCGATGGTAAACCCCAATACAACAACAACATTAGCTACTATTAAGCTCACTGAATGCAGGGCAGATGCTGGTTTCCAGCAAATGTCACAAGACCAGTTGGTCTCTAGTAATTGTGATCGCCAGATTTGTCTCCAGATGCCTGATATCAGTTGGTGTCCAGTCCTTGTCATCAGTTCCTATGTGATTCCAGCTGGTTATCAAGCATTTTAGAGGTGCAGCTGTCATGGGTTGACTGTAAAATAGCTCCTGTGTTGTTGTTTTTATTGCTAGTTCCCAACTTGTGTCACTCGGGTGCAACCAGCTGATTTACCTGAGGTGAAAATGGGAAATGTCGGAATGTGGCAGCAGAAGGTCAGTTACATATGGGCCATGTAGACAGGAAGCAGAAATAAGTAGGAACAATTTACGACAGTACTGATAAGCTTATGGTGCATGAATTTGTGGACTGTTGATAGAAAACATTAGCAAGAATGTATGTGCATCATAAATGAGACACAATGAGGATCCATAAAGTGTTGGATTGTTTTTATGCCCCCACATCAATAGGTGGGGGTCATATTATTTTTGGTCTGTCCTTGACCATAACATGAAAGTCCTTCCACCCAGACCTCCATATGTCAAAGGTGTACCTTGATGAGCTCTACCTGCCAGGTGAACTTGGCCTTCAAATGACCTTGACCCCCAAGGTCTAAGGCCACCCACAGGAGCATGGCATTCATTTGAACATAGCGCTTGTTTCTTTAGTGAAGTTTATATCAGTCTCATTTTGAATCACTGGCTTTGTAACTGTTTTTATTTTTGTGTATTTTAGGTAAACAATATTTGTGTTTCTGCTCCAAGTATTTCCTTAATCAAAGAAAGAGATTAGCTGATCAAAGCATGGCATTCCTTTTTGTCGCACTCCTGTTATTTACTGGGGGGGGGGGGGGGGGTCTTTTTGGTATTCATGTACTCTCATAAAAATATGGGGGACAAAGAACAGTGCTTACACTCAGTCTTGAGCATTTCTAAAAATTGTGCAAGTAAAAGATTGGCTCAAGTGAGCATTTTCTGGTACAAATAAAAAGTTCATTAATGAAAAAAAGCCATTATGCTTTGAAACAAGCATTATTTGCCATAAGGGCACCAGGAAATACTGGAGAACAAAAGCCCCCCATTTGTTTAGGACCATGAGTTCTGTGTAGCTCTTGAGAAAACCTTACTCCTGTAAAGTAATTAAGAGAGGGAACATAAATAAGCATTAAAATCTTCTCTCTTTTTAAGTGAGACATTAAATATAAGCATTTTCAACACCTCCCTCCTATATCCACTGAAGAACAAGGGAAACACAACCGTGCCCTGTGCTGCCCCATTCTTTCTGTTTTTAGCTCACCTGAGCACAACGTGCTCATGGTGAGCTATTGTGATCGCCTTTTGTCCGTCGTCCGTCGTCCGTCGTCCGTGCGTGCGTGCGTGCGTGCGTGCGTCCGTCCGTCGTCAACAATTTGCTTTAAACAACATCTCCTCATGAACCGCTGAAGGGATTTTGACCAAACTTCACAGGAATCATCCTTATGATGCCCTCTATCAAAGTTGTACAAATTATTCAGATTGGTTAAAAAAGTAGGTCACAGGAGCTAAAAATAGATTTTAAAAATGCAAACTTTGAAAATCTTCTTCTGCAAAACTGCAAGGCCTAGAGCTTAGATATTTGGTATGTAGCATCATCTTATGGGCCATTACCAAGATTGTACAAATCATAGCCCTACGGTGATAAATGACCCGCACCAGGGGTCACTTGTTTTACATAGAGTTATATAGGAAAATCTTTAAAAATCTTCTTCTATGAATCCATTAGGCCTAGAGCTTAGATATTTGGTATGTAGCATCATCTAATGGTTCATTACCAAGATTGTTCAAATCATAGCCCTACGGTGATAAATGCCCCCGCACCAGGGGTCACTTGTTTTACATAGAGTTATATAGGAAAATGTTTAAAAATCTTCTTCTATGAATCCATAAGGCCTAGAGATTAGATATTTGGTATGAAGCATCATCTTATGGTTCATTACCAAGATTGTACAAATCATGACCCTATGGTGATAAATGACCCCGCACCATGGGTCACTTGTTTTACAAAGAGTTATATAGGAAAAACTTTAAAAATCTTCTTCTATGAATCCATAAGGCCTAGAGCTAAGATATTTGGTATGTAGCATCATCTTATGGTTCATTACCAAGATTGTTCAAATCATAGCCAAACGGTGATAAATGCCCCCGCAATAGGGGTCACTTGTTTTACATAGAGTTATATAGGAAAAGCTTTAAAAATCTTCTTCTATGAATCCATAAGGCCTAGAGATTAGATATTTGGTATGTAGCATCACCTTATGGTTCATTACCAAGATTGTACAAATCATAGCCCTACGGTGATAAATGCCCCGGCACCAGGGGTCACTTGTTTTACATAGAGTTATATAGGAAAATGTTTAAAAATCTTCTTCTATGAATCCATAAGGCCTAGAGATTAGATATTTGGTATGAGCATCACTTATGGTTCATTACCAAGATTGTACAAATCATGACCCTATGGTGATAAATGACCCCGCACCATGGGTCACTTGTTTTACATAGAGTTATATAGAAAAAACTTTAAAAATCTTCTTCTATGAATCCATTAGGCCTAGAGCTTAGATATTTGGTATGTAGCATCATCTTATGGTTCATTACCAAGATTGTACAAATCATGCCCTATGGTGATAAATGACCCCGCACCATGGGTCACTTGTTTTACATAGAGTTATATAGAAAAACTTTAAAAATCTTCTTCTATGAATCCATAAGGCCTAGAGATTACATATTTGGTATGAAGCATCATCTTATGGTTTATTACCAAGATTGTACAAATCATGACCCTATGGTGATAAATGCCCCCGCACCAGGGGTCACTTGTTTAACATAGAGTTATATAGGAAAATCTTTAAAAATCTTCTTCTATGAATCCATTAGGCCTAGAGCTTAGATATTTGGTATGTAGCATCATCTAATGGTTCATTATCAAGATTTTCAAAATGGTGGCCCTTTGGAGATAAATGACCCCGCACTAAGTCTTCTCCTCTGAAACCATAAGGCCCAGTGCTTATATATTTGGTGTGTAGTATTGTCAGGGCTAAAATGTTTAAGATTGAGTTATATCAGAATTCTTGTCTGTTTAAAAACCTTGTAATCAGTTGTAGCAATGGTACTCAGGTGAGCGATCCAGGGCCATCATGGCCCTCTTGTTACACCAGAGTACCTATTAATTAATAAGTTAATTAACTAGATAATTAATAATGCTGAATAATAATATTCTTTACATAATTAGATTATGGTTCCTGGTGCTGTTACCATTGTGCTCCAGATCTGTGAGCTAAACCAAGTTAATTCCAGGGAAATATAAATGGGCAACTCTGTAATACATATTGCAAGAAATATATAAATAGGTGCCTTTGAGACTGAAGTTAATGACAAGAGCCACTCATTGATGTAGCAAAGTAATATTTTGTACAAGGTGTTACACCTACAGGAAAATCTCTGTCATAATTTATTTATACATTCCTTTTTGCATTTGACAGTGTGATCATGAATATCGTTTTGCATTTAATTGAATGTCCAAAGGAACCTTCCAGCTGGCTTGCGGTAGGTCTGTATAGTTCTACCCGGATGCCTCCTTGCATTAGGGGTCTTCCTCCACCTGTAATTAGCTGGGCGTCGCTATATGACTGAAATACTGTCGAATCGATGGTAAACTCAAATAGTTGGGTCAAAAGAACCTGCTTTTATAGGGGTTACTTTTGTCGTCAACGGCGTTCCCATCTGTTTGTCCAGAGCATAACTTTGTTGCCATAACTTGGAATGACTTGAGACTTGATATGTATGTTTCTTGCAATGACCCGGAGTGCAGTCCATATGAACCATAACTCTACCTTGTGCATTTTTGGAGTTATTCCCATTTAAGTCAGAATGAGATGCATAGTTGAGGGAATGAGAATCTTACAAACTTGTAAGCATGTTTGCATAGGTCATTTTTAGCTCGACTATTCGAAGAATATGAGAGCTATTGTAGTCGCCATTGCTTGGCGTTGCAGCTTTTGGTTAAAGTTTTGCGTGCAAGTTATTATCAACCTTATATCTCAATAAATGTTTATGGTATTGACTTGAAAGTTTATAAATATGTTCAGGGGCATCAGACAACCAAGGTAGATAACTCTTGACTGAATTTAATATGAATTATGGCCTGTTGAATTTTTACACTTTGTACAACCAGATTTGTCTTTGTGTAGGCAACACATTTGGTTTCCACTTATTATATATACTGACTAGATTCGGTGCATTGGTTGCATGTGTATTAAGTGATCTTTGGGTTGCTTTTGAGGCCAGTAGAGTCAAGGTCACTGTTACACATACATTTTCAATCTTTGGATTGCCTTTGAGGTCAGTAGAGTCACTGTTATAAAGACACATTTTTTATGTCAATTGAGTCAAGGTCCCTTTTATACACAAACACATACATATAAATTTGGTTCTTATAGGATTGCCATTTCTCTCGCTTCTTATCCCGGAAGAGCACAAGTTCTCTTTTTTTTTCTCTGTTTCTCTTTATTAATTTGACACAAGCAAATTGTGCATTGCAGCTGACTTAGTTTTTTGACTGCATAATATACACACACTTCAAGTCATTCACCCATTTCCCAATTGATTAGTATATAATTATGTATCTTCTTGTCACAGTAATTTTTTTATTTTTTCTAATGAAGGCACAACAGATCATTTACCTTGGACTTAATGACAGGTAGCCAGTGAGCTATGAAAACATTTACTTTGGCACTCCTGTGCTCATTGTGCTGCACTGTACTGACTTGTTGACAGATATGGTGTCTGGAAACATTTAATATATCATGCTGAATAGGTTTCCTGTCTTGTAGGGATGTTTTACACCATGTTACTCTTTTAACCCGGTTATCTTCGGTCTGAACAATGGTTAGTATATTGCCTTTTTAAGAGGACTGATTAAAATCTGATCAGACTGCAAGATTCTTGCTGGTAGATATGCATGGTGGAATACTGGATGCATTGGGGTCCTTCTTTAACCCTTTCCCTCATAGAGGAAACCATGAAAAGACCTATGCGAACAACATAAAACCAGATCAGCCTGCGAGTAACTGGCAGGCTGATTAGGTTTTATGCTGTTCGCTGCTCCTCGGTGGTCTGGAAATGAGGATTTTGTAATTAAATTTGGTAAGGTTTAACTGTGGTTTTCTGCAGATCAGGCTTTATGTGGTACCTATTGAGTGCGTCAAAATGAGTCTATATGAGGGAAAGGGTTAAACCTATACCTTATATAGACTGGTTTTGATGCATATGTCAAACAGAGTAGACCCATATTGGATAGCTGACCTCCCTGAAGCTGTATGAGCAAGGTCTCCTCTGTTTGCTCTTACAATATTGTATAGCTCAGATTTTACAGTTTCATTGTTTCATATACAATTTAAAGTTCAGTGAAATGTTGATATTCATAAATTTGTACATGACTATTCATGAGGTAAAGGGTTAATGGCCCTTACAGATCTCTCTTAATATTGGTGAAAATACTGTGAGAATTCTCAAGATTTTCTGATTTTCATAAGTAATTTGTCTTTCCTATATTTTGATAATTAATTAAAAAAACACATAAAGAACATATTTTCTCACATTTCATACCTCTCCCAACCTCCACCCCAATTGCTTATGTATTATTAATTCAAGAAAGTATAGTATACATAAATTTTATACAATTGTTCACATAATAATTTTAAAACCAGCATTTTTGTACAAAGAGGATGGGGAGTATCAAGCACCTTAACGTAGTACAAAATTAATTTAGTGCTACACATCATTCAGTAATTTTACTCTGTCTTTTTTTTAGCCTGAGCCATTCTGATATTTAAGCTTCGCATTGCTTATTGAAAAGGACCAGTGTGCAGCAAGGTTACATGAGGCTCCTTTTTTTGTAGTTTTATTCTCGTAGCCCAAATTTTGTTGAACCCTGGTGTTACAGATGCTAGACTGGTAGATACATTATCTGTAGAATGCAGACAGCATGTAATACTTTGCGCAGGTTTTTTCTTTAACATAATGATACAAATTATTATTGAACCTCTTACGCTTACGTTATGGTTTTTATAGTGTTTTTATGTATTTTTCAAATGTTTTTTTGCCATCAAATTTAGGATGTGATGGGATAATCAGTTTTACAAGAATATAATTTATGTGTCTGTGTACGTTATCTTATCAAGCTTGGTGTTAAGTTTGACTTACAAAAAATGTTTTGTCAAAAATAATAAGGAAATTGATGAAGAAAGAGGATTAAAAGTGATTTTAGCGAAATATTTGAAAACAACAACTAAAATAAAATAATCACAGCCACCTCCAAACACAATTAAAAAGCAATAAAACTATAAGAAGTTATCATCATATTCAACTTTTACCTACATTTGATTATTGGAAGCTAAGATTAAAACACACACACACTCATAATTTAAAAAGCAATATAGCTACAGGTAGTTGAATGTTGCATTTCAGTTAAACTTGTAATCTGTTTTTAAAAAGGAGATGGATTCTGTTTGTTAGGGGTTATAGTTTATACCCTTATGAGTGTAAGATTATTCAGTTAAATTGTATTTACCCTTTAACTCATAGATATTCATGTTCACATATAAGACTTGATAAATATTAAAGGACCAGGCTATATATAGATTATGGAATATCTTCGCAAAACCACGAAAAAAAGTATATAAAAAAATAATCGAATAAAATTTGATGTACCGGTAATTTGAACACTGACTACTGTGTTTAGAATAAGAAATTCATTTTTCTATCTGATCTTGCTTTCCTACAGTCTGTGATCATGTTTGACAATGGTGTTACCACTGTATTAAGTTGTGTTTCCAATGTATAATGGTGTTACCTAACAGTACTAAAATGTTGGAATAATTTTTGTCGAAGGAGTAATCATGAATGAGCTTTAAGCTGTTCCGAGGAAGTCTGGTCCATTGTTTTTGTGCTTCCTGGATGACTTTTTTGTTTGTTTGTAAGATAATGATGTATGTTAGAAGAAGGGGGCTGATTGTTATATCATGATCTGAAGAGAGATAGATGCATAGAAAAAAAAGGAGCAGAATGTGGCTTGTTAAGACAAGGAAGCTGAGTGAGGTATCAAAACATGTCACTTGTACATTATACACAGTCACTGCTGCAGCGAAAACAGTGAGAAACATGCAAGGAATGGCTTCCGATTGCAGTCAGGTACCCTGGCTGACTCGGGAGATTGTTTGGAAGATGTACGCAGACCAGCCGAGAAAAATGTTAAGAGATGTGGTAAAATGATGTAAAAGAGAGGAAGACGAATGCTCAGGGTTCACAAGGGTCAAGCGTCATTTCAATGTCTGTTTACCTGGTTTCTTCTTCTTGTTTATTTATAGGATTGTGGTAAGGTTTATTTATGCATTGAAAATTGAAATATGTATATCTGATCATGGTTCTGTCATTAGGTTCAAGTATGATACAGTGGAAACAAACTGATCTGTACATCATAGAACACAACTTCTTTGTCAATCTGACTTGACTTGACTATTTGAGTTTACCATTGCTTTGACAGTATTTCAGTCATATAGCGACGTCCAGCTAATTACAGGTGGAGGAAGACCGCGAGGGCACGGAGGCATCCGGGTAGAACCACCGACCTACGGCAAGCCAGCTGGAAAGCTTCCTCACATGAATTGTCATTCTGGAGTTAATTCTCAAAGAAAGATATTGAATCAGTTCGGTTTAATTTTTTTTTCAGCTTTATTGTAAAGACTCAATGTTGTTTCTTTGTCGTTATTGATAGAATAGTAGATAGTCTTATTGGCAGAAATTAAATATTAAATCACTGGATATTTTTTCTTACCTTGATAAAGGCCAGGAGTCCATCTTTTACAGATTGAACCCTCTGTACGTGTCATTCCTATGTAGCTATTAGTCATTACTTGATGCCACTGGTGGCCTATTAGATATTTATGTCTTTGGTATTAAAAGGTTTCAGTTAATGGGATTTTAAATTAAAGTATTTTTATGTCTTTGCTTGTAAGAGCCTTAGCCTTAAAACCTCTCCTGCTGCCATTAGAGTCACTGAAAATTCTTGTTGACCAGAGTGAATGGTATAGAAGTGATCAGACTATAGTTTATGAGAAGTGACTGCCTGAAGTTGAAAATTTGGGACTAATTCATGTTATGTGAATTTTCAACACATCGTCTTCTGTCTTCACAGTTTGTTTCAAGACGATAGGAGAGATATTTAGAGGAGCCTGAAGCCTCATGGTTTTATTTTTTTTGTTCTTTTCATTCAATGTATGAAACTTGGTAGGCCTTGCCCTTGGTGATAGTTTACGGTGGGAGTCATCCATACAGAGGAATTCAATGTTGGTTGAGTTTTTTGTAAATATTTTATAGGCTATTTTTATTACATGGGTGTAATGATGAATTTGAATTGAAGGACATTTAAATAGGTGTGTATGCGTAGGTGTGTGCATAATGTATGGTTGTTTGTGATTTATTTTTCCTCAGATTTTATTATCAGTGTGACAGGCGCCTTATAATAGATACAGTTCGAATCAACATTGTTAAGTGTAAGAGCTTTGGAAGAGGACATCAAATCTCTACTCATGCATTGGAGAATCATAACTGAGATTTATTCAGGACTTTTCCATTTGCGACAATATTAAATTCAGATCAGGCTGAAAGATGCCTTGTCATGTTTACGATGAAATAGGACATTGTTTATCACATACATTGTAGTTCAAATAATCATAGGCTTGTTGAGTTTGTGAAGTGATGTTGACCCACAGTTGCCATAGTTACTCAATATGCTGGTGATACCATCCATTTGTATCTAAGAACTGGAGAAGTCAGAGTATGGGGTGTGGACTCATGGACACTTTATGTTCGGAGACTGAAAAGATACACATGCTTCCAATAATTGGGCTGGGTTTATTGGCACACACTCTCCTTTGTATTTCTATCTTAAGAACGATGGGGTTGCTTTTGTAGTGCTCATCCCGTTCTGCAATGCCACTATTTTGACATATTAAACCACTTTCATTTATTCATGTCAATCTTTTTTCTGAGGTTAATTGTTAGCTGGATGTATGATGTTCGAAAAACTGACATTAAGTGTCACATTATTGAGTTGTATAGTTTCAATTTCGCTGGAGCCATCAGAGAGTCAAAAAGGCAGCCGCTGGCTTTGAAATGCAGGCTTGAAGGAAAGAGTTAATGGGATATTCAGGTCCATAAAAAGAGGTAAAGGAAAAATACAGGTCTGTATCCCTTGTTTCTCTTGAGCAGTTAGCCATCTTGAGTCAAAGATGGATTCAATAGAGAACAGAGAAAAGGTGCTGACCAGTCTATTCTAAGTGAACAACCGGTGCTTCAGATGAAGGAGGCTCAGCTTTTAAGGTGCATAGATTTCAATTATGGGGCTAAATGCATTATGTTGACATTTTCACATTTGGGAAAGGATGTATTTACTGCTCAGCTGTAGAAAAACAAATTTTCTGTTTTTATTATCTCTTGGTGTGATTTATTAGTCAATTTTCTGTGTAACAGATTGTTTCAAGTAGCCAGGGAGGGAAACAAACCAGAGTTAAAAGAAGGGCTGTCAAAGCTTGAATAGTTGTAACAATTTTCCTTCTCTTTTCAGGTCATTTAACTAAATAGGTGTTGTTGTCTTTCTTTGCTTTCATGTATGGTCTTGTAGACCACAAGTCATACTCTTTTAATTCCATTCATTTTGGATTGAGAAGGATTGATTGGATATAATAATTATTAGAAACAGCATATCCGATGTTAATGAACATAGGTCTACGTAACTTAACCCGTTATTGAGATCGTGTTTGGAATATAAACCCTTCACTGCATAGAGACTCATTTTGATGCTTCGGAAACAAAGATGACCTAGATCAGACTGCTCCTTCCAGGAGATGTCTGATCAGGGTCTCCTCTGTTTGCTCAAAGAGTGTTAATTGTATCTCAGATTGTAACACAGCATGATTTAGAAAAACTCTGCTGTTTTATAAAACATTTTAAGTTCAGTAAATTGATATCATGTTTTCCATCAAGTCATAAATTTGTACATGTATAGTAATGAGTCAAAAGGGTAATAAACTGGAAGTCAAGCGCATGGCATTTCATGCATCTCAGTACATGATGGAGTCCAAAGATTATGTAGGGTGAGGGTGATACAATATTCACTGTTTAACCCCTAAAACCCTGTAGGCATTTCTGACTGCCTTTGCAATCTGAGTGCAGACCAAGATCAGCCTGCACATCCGTGCAGTCTGATCATGGTCTGTACTGGCCACTATTTTGTCAATAAATTTCCAGCAAATATCCCCATGAACAACAAATGGTACAGTCCATGCTGAGAAAAGGACAAGTCTAATCTAGAAATTAAGCATGGTAAGGGGTATTATGATCAGCTTGGATTTAGTATGTCGTAGTCGACAGACCAGGAAGAGGGGAAGTATTCATGTGACCAATGTAGGAAGAACGGGAAAAGATGTTAAGTTTCCGTATCTGAAGTAGCAGCAACTTGAAACAAGTGATATTCTACATATGCTTTGTATGCCTTTTAATAGGGATCAGTTGGTGTAAAAATGATCTAAGTGTTTGACTCAGCTGCAAGGTCGGGCTGCGTTTTTGCAGTCCACTTTGTTACCCCTTTCGAGGTACTTCTGAAATGTGTTTTTTTCCTTAATTAGCAAAACGAGACTTGAAATGTTTTCAAGTATGATCAATGTGTGAAGAGGCAAAAGGTTTTCTAGATATCTGACGAGAGGAAGAAACAAAGCCTAAGGAGATGTGAAAGTTTGGAACGTCCCTGTACTCAGGAAGGGAGAAGTCTACAATATTCAAGTGTTTATTCTGAATTTACAATGTAAGTGGACGATCACTTTCCGGTTTAGTAATAGTACCATGACTGATGGACAATAGTTTGCTGTGTCCGCTTTCAACTTAGTGATTTTTTTTTCTGTCTCTCTCCAGTACATATTGCACAATTTGATCGTCGAGACTGAGGGTTTGGGGTTTTTTTCCTGCTTTATTTTCTTGACTGAGTCAGATTATGAAGTGGGTCGTGCAGCTATACTTTGTATAAGTACCAGGACATAGGGAGAGGATATCACTAGCCATCTTCTGTAGCTGATTGATTGCACTTAAAGTTATCACTGCATCATTATGAAGGGTGAATGTTATTGATGTTGGTATCATTGTTGATACCATTATTATATATGTTGTGCTGATCTCTAATGATGTGTCATTATGAGAATCCTACAACAAATAAAATGTTCTACTTAGTGTTGTTGTATTTCTGAAGTGCCAAGTTTTATGAAGAATAAAACAAATGTTTTCTCGCAAGCCTTGAAAGTGTTCCCCCTGTATCAACAACTTTTTCATCAGTTGTGAAATGCAGTACATGCGTTAGTCCTTTTTTTGTATCTTTTGGAGACATTGGTAGTTGGCGCCCTGGGCTCAAATTTCCACTTGAAAAAAGTATTTCATAAAAGGTTTACGTAAAGAAAGAACATGGGTTTCAAATTGCACAACAATTAAGCCTTTAAATAATGATTGGTTGTCTTAAATTTCCATGAGGTCCAATATTTAAAGAAGAAATAAATACACAATTGTATAACATTAAAGAATAGTTTTATTAGACATAATCTGAATTTATTGATATTTATTGTGATATTGCCATTCAAGTTTGAAAATGGAATATGGATTCCGCTGATAACTTTTTTCTGGAAAAGATATTGATGGAACGAGGTTAAGAGCCAAGCTGCAAAGTCCTTGTTGTCAATTTTAAGGAATAAAAAAACAATGGTTAACACATGCCATAGACCCCAGTGAGCTTTTGAACATAGATGAAAGATCTTGATCTAATCTAATTATTTACCAATAACTTGGTCCAAGGAGGCGTGTATTTCGTTTGTTATGTAATAAAACCCCTAGCTTTCTGGGTTAATATGACGAGAATGATGGAAAAAAGGCCTTGTTTGTTTATGTACAGTCATCCATAACTTCTTTCTGTATTATATGGTTTACTATCCAAAGTGTATCCTTGGCATGGTTAAGCAATTGACTCACCTTTACTCGTATGAAAACAAGAATACATTTAAGTTCCTTGTTAGATCGGCATCTAGTATATGTCATACTAGACTTGCTCAGCATGAGATGGAACAGCAGCTAAAATTCTGTAATCTAATTAAACCCAGGCCAGTGTCAACTATTGCTTAATGGTATGGAGAAAAGGATTGACACCTTACCTTATATAGATGTTTTGATACATGGCAAACAGAGCTGACCCAGATCAGACAGCACTTAGCGCTGTCCAATCAGGAGTTTCTCTGCTTGGGCAAACTATTATAGGTGAGGTTCTACACAGTCTGTATGGCAAACACTATTATAGCTGAGGTTCTACACAGTCTGCATGGCAAACACTATTATAGCTGAGGTTCTACACAGTCTGCATGACAAACATTATTATAGCTGAGGTTCTACACAAGTCTGCATGGCAAATACTATTATAGCTGAGGTTCTACACAGTCTGCATGGCAAACACTATTATACCTGAGGTTCTACACAGTCTGTATGGCAAACACTATTATAGCTGAGGTTCTACACAGTCTGCATGGCAAACACTATTT
Source organism: Solen grandis (assembly GCA_021229015.1). Taxonomy (NCBI): domain Eukaryota; kingdom Metazoa; phylum Mollusca; class Bivalvia; order Adapedonta; family Solenidae; genus Solen; species Solen grandis. The sequence goes on from CM037787.1 coordinate 7,060,190, forward strand.
TAAAGAAGAATACCAGCATTAATATTCAACAAGCCATTTGTTATCGCATGAATATTCATGTGGTAAAGGGTTAAGAAGGATCTGGTGCAAGAAATAGATCTGAAGATATTGTCTTTTTGACTTGAAGTAATGAGCTTCTTCGGGGGGTGGTATTTATTGCTTTTTTGCACAGTTCTTTCTGAAAAAAAGAAAGAAAAAAAAAAAGACGAAGGAGTAAAAATGAAGAAACCAACTGGCATTTTCATCATGAAATTGTGTCTTTCAGGAATTTGCTACCATTGAATCCTCATATACCAAATAAAAATTTGTGTATTGTTGAATAATGCACACAGTTTGATTCTTGCGGGGGACTTATAGTGTTGACAGTTTTGTCCATGAATATGAACCCCATTAAAATGGTTTCGTTAATAGACCTCACATGTTCTAGAACAGAAATACACATTTAATTCCTTTCACATGGAATCTGCAATATTAGATTTGAATGAAAAAAGATGGTTTTGCAGTAGGAGGGTTCGTAAATTATGGAATGCAAAGTCATATCTACTGGGATAATGTTCTTATCTCATTACTTGGAGATCTTTCTTCTTTGTTATCTCTTTTTCTTTTCTGTTTGTATTTTGCCTCAAGAATTTCAGGGCTACCTTTTGTCAGATTTTGTTGAAACTTTACAAGACTGATAAGTACCAAGCCTAGTTGTGCATATTGTTGGCACATCATGAATTCCTTGATTTTTAATGAGTTATGGCCAATGTAATATTTCTCAAGACTATCTAACATGGTAACATTAACTGTGACAAAGCGGTGTCTGGGGGTATTCATCATCTTCAATGATAATTCTTGTTAGGCTTAATATTGTTGTGTTCCACATCATTCTCATTACAGATACCAGCATTATCCTTGTCATCATCATCATCATCATCATCATCATCATCATCTTTATTGTTAGCTAGCTACATTAACACCTTTATTCTTCTGTTTTTTCCAGTGGAGACATGTGAGCAGCAGCAGAAACATGGGAGACAACTGGCAGCCGAAGCTCTCCTGTCAATGGAGTCTCCTAGCACAAGTTCAGAGAGCAAAACCTTTCTACAGGGCATCCTTCACCAACAGTCTAATTGTGAGTACTCCGCATCTTGCATTTCCATATAAATGATGTACTTTACAGTGTGGAATCAATTTGCACTTTAACGTGTCGAGATTGTTGGGTTCCATGTGAAGAAAATAGAAGATATTTGAGAACTTTTTTTTTTTAAATTTTTAAATTTAATAAAAAATTTTTTTGGGTTGTTGTTTTTTTAACTTGAAAGTCAAAGTTTATTCACTCGTCTTTAAGGATGGCTTATGATGTGTTGAGTGAAGGTCCTTTTGCGGTTTTCAGAATACTTTCAGGCTGCTCTATTGCAATTATCAAGTGGCTCTAACAAGGGACTGCAAATTTCAGCTAGCTAATCAGTAACCAGTGTGACCTAAAATGATGAATGACTACCCAATTTCAACATGATTGGCTGAGATTATAATGTTAATATGTTTCTGTATGGCTCCAAGGGAGTTTTTGAATATCGGCAAATGCCTGACATGTAAAAATAATGATGCATATGGCGGCTACGCAGTGCTTGGCAGTAGATAATGGCGGAACTAACAGAACTAACGTTAATATATTGAGACTTGACCGACCACCCATTTCTGTAATGATTGTTATGATTGCGTAATAACTGATGCCGAGCCAAAGTGTATGCAGACGTTGAGGAAGGGGAGGATTCAGTGCATATGTAGTTACTTATTTATAACAATTTCTGCCAAATGACGCTCATTAGTTCTTCATGGAGTTCACTAATCAGTGTAGTATCTCGTAATCATCACTGTCACACTAGGAGAGAAATTGTTAGTTTCTTTGTAACTTAGAGGCAGATTTGATTGCTCTGAGCAGGCTGCACAAGTCCGGTTGAAGAGGCATGATAGTGTTTTGGCTCTTGTAGAGCATGGAGGATATGGCGATAACAGTTGCTTTCATCACGTCTTCTAAATAGAAAACAAAAATCTGCATGTTTTCAGTGATGCTGTTTTGTTCCATTACTGTTGGTATTACATTATTTTCTTTACAGTATAGAAATATTGGGTCTATTCTAGTGAACAAAATGAAGTTACTGTCAGGAGGGAAATAGTATAAGTTAAGAACTTGTTTCCCAATCAACATAAAATAAACGAAGATAAATCGATGTAAACTTTTGCTGAGATGTTCATCACTGCAAAGCACACGAACGTGGCTGATGCAGATAGTTATTCCAAGTGTTTTAATGTGATTTAATTTGAAATTGGCAAGCCTTCCTGATTTAATAATTCAAAGCCAACACTTTGCAGCTCCACTGGGCCATGTGTACCCTGTGTCCTCCAGACCAATTAGCTGGTGGGCACTTGATGGCTGGAGGCCTTAATTAAGTAGGAATTAGCTGCTTGTCAGATGGATTGAAAATGAAATTGGCTCTTTTTCATCTTTTTTTTTTTCTTTTACAAGTTCAGAGGGTAATTTAAGTTCCGCTTAATCTGCAAAAAGAAAAATGAGAGTAAAACAGACCTTGGTAGTAGCTTTGTGGTTAGAATGTTACTTATTGGATGCATTAGGTTGTGGGTTCATTTCCTGGTTGTCCTTGATAGAACATGTCTAGTTAGAATGTCAGTCTATGTATCCATTAGGTTGGGGGTTCAATCCCTTGCTGTCCGTGATGGAAACTTTGAAGTTAGAAATTGAATGTCCCTCATTGGATGCATTAGGTTGTTGGTTGAAATGTCTGTCGCAGATTATGAACGAAAAAGAAATTTATGTTCTGATTGATTAAGGATTATTTTTTTTTCATGTTAATTGGATAAAAAGGAGTTGAATACTTGTACTAAAAACCTCAGTAGGCATCCAGCTGTCCAGACATAATAATTTCAATGTGAGGTAGCCATCTAGCTTAATAAATATATTTTGGTATGTGCTTGAAATATTAACCTAGTGATACGTCATAATTCCTCAAGGAAGGGGTGGGTTCTTCTGTACCTATAATGAGCTGGATGTCAACATGTGACTGACATATCATCAACCTGACTGTGATATGCAATTTATCATTGATCGGCGTTTATCATAAGTGGTGCTAGGACAAGGTTTACCCTTGATTTTATTTTGCAAATAGGTGTCAGGTGACCAAAACTGGCAATACTGTGCATCATGGAAACTCAGGGGCTATGGGTTTTGATTGATTGTGAAGAATCTTTCTCAGATTGGTTTGAACCTGCAACTTGAGAGTCAAAGTGCCAGACAGCTTGACCACTGAGCCTTCCGCAGGTGAAATATTTTGTGAGACAATTTGAGGATGCAGTAGATTCAACTAGTTGATGGCTTGATGCTGTAGGGAGAAAGGTTGTTGCACTTTCTTTGTCTCATATAGACGGAAGTCTTCAGATAACAGGGAAATCCTAATGGGACATTAACGTAGCTAAAAGTGCATATTTTTACAAAGGAAGAAATTGGGAGAATGATATTGTAGCTATAAACCTATTAGGAAGGAGGGAAAAAAGCTGCATTTTCATTGGTTGATTTGTATGTTATTTCGCATATTATCCCAAAATGCATCTTTTTCATATACACTCACACGATTTTTACAAGTTCCGAACAATATTTCGCAGAACAACAATGCAGCTATTATCATGGTTGCAATAAAGTTATGATAAATCGTAATTGCTAACTGCTGTTAGTTGTCCGAAATTGTTGAGGTTTTTTTTATACATATTTAGTTATGAGGTTTTGCACAGAAAACATTGCGAGTGCAGAAAGGGAAAAGACTGGCTTCAAAATTATTTTGTGTTAGATGATATATATACATGTACTATATTATTTGCGAAAATCTATTTTTGCTTTCGCCAGTTTTAAGTGGATCTGGTGACCAAATAGTGAGAGTGTTAAGTCATTATTAAGTTCTTGCCTGTGATGTATATGTCTACCACTAGCATGGTGCTGTATATGTTTAGTTTCTGGACTTGGTTGGTCGAAAACCGGATTCCGTATCATGCCACTAAGCCGCTAATTGGGAGAGACATCCCAGATGATTTCAGCACAGTCACATATTAATTCCATGTAAACACACAGTAATTTATATTCAGAGGTACAAACAATGCTGGTTTATCTATACACTTACTGTGTATCATCCGTCCACAGTTACTATAGCTCTTCAAAACTAGCATTGCTTTTGTCGAGGGAAAAAAACCTCTTTTGTTTTTCCTGACATTGAGCTATCATATATTTGCATGTCATGGAAGTAAACAATTGATAGAGGTTTCTGTTCTGTTTGATGCTCATCTGTTTTGCAACGAGCAGTGATATAGGAAATGAATTCCCCCTTGATTTTTGATAGCACAGACAACAATGGCTTTCGAGCAGGGATTCAGGTTTGCACCAAGTGATCATCGTAATTAGGCAGATTAACTTTTTGGTCGGAGCACTAACCACCAAGGGGTTTTAGCCAAAGGCATGTTGCACTCACACGTCATTTTGTGGCCTTGGTCCATAAGTCAGGAGGAGAGAACTCCCTGGGACGCATAATTGAGATAAGTTGAAAATGATGAACTGACACACATAGAGGTCAAGAATGTATCTTTAGCAGTACTAGTGTCATTATTTTTCCTCATACACCGTATAACAAACATTTAAAGTAGGGCGTCATGTATAAGCCAAATATTGCCAAGTTTATTTTACCTATTTTGAAATAGGAAAACATACAAGCTGTACTGTATTATGCCACTTTTTGCCTAGTTATATATATTCATATATTGTTGATCACACGTGTGACCTTTGGAACTCAGTCTTTCTTGCTCTTAGAACAGGTAAGGAACAACACAAAATGATGCATATTAAAGATAAGTGTGCATCTTAAAGAGAATTCATTACAATAGATATCATTTCATGTTTTTCTAAAGTATGCAATTAGGATAGATCATTAAACTAAGTTGATAAGCCTTTATTCCTCGTGATTACATCTCGATATAAGAGCCTCCCCCCCCAGAGTTCCGCAGTAATTTGCTGATGGTGTAAGTGTTTGATGTGCTGTCCCCTGTTTGATCCTAAGATGCATCTTCTGCGCCTTCAAATTCCATCGTGCATTTCACTCTCTGCCATGTGTTTTGGTTAAACATTATTAGAGGTTAACGCAGTCTGCCTAGCTAACTCAGAGCTTGATTTGTTGCGTCTGTATTTGGAACATAGTGTTCTAAATTTTGATTCAAGCCACCAGTAGGGGCAACATCTGTTAAGCCAGTGTCAGATTTACTCTGACGTATGAATGCCTCTACCTTTGTTCCTTGTGCACTGTTTTGCGTACCACCATTTAATAGTAAAAGTTTGGCCTTGTGACCTTGGAGAGGAAATATGGTTATGGAATAAATGTATTGCTTGATATTAAGATAATTCTAGAAATTAAAAATGGAATGTATCTATGGGCATTTTTCACCATTGAATATTTTCAATAAGCCCTAGTTTTCCCCAAGTATGTTTGATTTTCTGACTTCAGTCAGAACATTTACAGACCCTGATAATAGACATTTCATGCTGTGTTCAATGCCCCCATCTAGAAAATACACACTGTATATAATGACCTCTGAAGTTTTCTGTAATAATTTTTTATTTTAAGAAAATTGCGAAAGACCTGGTCTGTTTTCAGACTTTAATTCATCTAATGCCCCCATTTAGATAATTAGCCTTTTTCATCCTATTTGTGTCACACTGTATTAACACAGATACATATTTTGATTTTGACGTCTGACATTCTCGCCTGATCTTCATGTGTCTTTTGAGACACATGCTGCACATGCATACCATTCCGAACCATGGAAGTTCTTGTCAGACAGATTGTGTCTAATGTTGTTCACATATTAAGGATAAACAAACAATATAAAACCTGACCACCCTGCACACAAAGAATGACTTAAATACAGCCAGTTGAATGTCTGGAGCTCAGTTTAATTATATGCAGTCTGATAGCATATTACATTGCTAACTTTCTGGAAGGTCCAGTATACTCTGGATTATTTTGTCTTTGTGACCAGTGCATGCAGTCTGATCATGGTCTGCACTGTTTGCTGTTTATTTAATGTTTGTTTGTCGGTGGAAAGTTAGACTCAATAAACAAACAAGCTATTCAGTCAATAAATTTTCAGCAAGCACCCCCAGAAACAACTAAAGGTCCAGTCCAAAATGAAGAAAGGACAAGTCCAATTAAGAAATTAAGCAAAGGTTAATGAAGCTGTGTGGCTGTTAGAACACAGTGTTGATGCCAGACTCTTTGGCCGCAGTAACTAATGTCAGACTCACTTGTTGACAACCAGGTGTCACAGGTAGGAAAGGCACTCGTTGTCATGGCAACACTGTCATACTTTAGTGAAATAGAAAAACTCTTTCTTCCCCCCCTACCCCCCATAAAATAATTGACAACCTGTGTCCGACAGGTATGGTTTTTCTTCAGTGGCACCTTTTATATAGGAGTCAGTTTACTAGGGCATCATTGTCTGTGAAATATGGTGACACCTTTGTTACAAACAAAAAAAAAGAAAAAGAAGAGTGGTGCTGTCTCCTTATGAATGCTCATCTTACCTCATACATACCATCGTGTTTTCCTGTTTTGTTTTTGTGGCATTCTGTTCATATCTAGAATTTTAGTGGGTATTTTTGTTAATCAGCCGCATGCTGTAACATTGTGGTATTTCATTTATTATTTTATTTTTTTTAAAATGAATTTTGCATATTTTCATATTTTCAAAGCGTTGACCTTCAGTCTCAGTCATTGCAGTATTTGGTTTCTTAGCAAGGGTAGGATTTATTAATCATCAATCATGTAAGGTTGTGTTAAGAAATCTGTTAGATTGCTTTTCTCTGTGAAAATACAAATGGTTCAAGGATTTATCCACGTGAATTTTGCTGCATAATATTTGCAGTGTTATCTCATATCAATAGGATGGTAAACCTCATGTGACAACAAGTACATGCTATTTTTAACCTTGTTTACTGTTTATATGTGTGTGCTATTTTTCCCTATTTGGACCAGTCAAAAAGCGATAAACATGAAATCTAGTTTGGGTATTGGGATAAATACCTCATGGTAAGTATTTACCTGTCCTGTAAAGGTAGTGCTTGCACAGACTATGTATTGAAGATTACTCAGCCATGATGCCTGATGTATGCAATAAGGAAATAGGAACTGTTCAAGTTTTATTTCTGCCTGCGACAAATGGTTTCCTATTCAAATCCCCGAACAAAAGGGTTGTTTAAATTTCCTGTTCCCCCACGTATGGTTAAAGCTATACTGAATTAAAACCATGTCTCAGTTGGATATATATCCGTCTAAAGAGGTTCAGGCATTACAAGCAATGAACGTTTTTTGTCGCGACAACGCTGCATTATGTCGGAAGATCTATACTAAGATTCCTGATAATATTTCAGGTATTCAGAGTTTGAATTCCATTCATTCAGGAACAAATGCTTTAGGATTATGCTGTGGCAAATTGTAGTAGTGTAAACAGACAATTTCCATATTTGGATGAATTATTGAAACGCAGATAACCTTCATAAGGAGTAAAATCCCTGACAAGAAAACATTGAAGTTTGGAATGGTGTTTTTTAATCCCATTTCAATGTTTGTAAATAAAATTCTTGATCAAGTTTTGATTGACTTTGCAGTGGTGTAATAATTAGAATGCAATAATCTTCATTATCACAGTGACCCAGTACAAATAGTTTGCCAAACTCAGACCTATAAAACAAATTAGTAATACAAATAAAAATTTGCTACTCAAATGAAAATGACATTATTTCGTGCGCAAGTTATTTTTAATGCAGAGTGCACATAACTTACTGACACTCCAAAAAAAGTAATTAATCTATTTCTTCCACTTGTTATTTTACATGTGTTTTATGTTAACTTTGTTTTGCCCCTCTTTATTTCTCCTTTTAAAAAATGTTAATTTTGTGTCTGGTTTAAGATGCAGGTTACCTAAATTATTTGTGAATTATTTTCATAGTTATGTTTCTTTTACTCTCTCCCAAAAACTTGAATGCCAGATGCATCATTTAAGTAATGGTGTAAGGAATATTGATGGTAAATTTTTTATGTAATCTACTCATGAATGAAATAAACCTCTGCATTATTCATGACATCATTATCTCTGGTTGGTGTTTGGTGAGAGAATCCCTTATGTGTTACCCATCACCTAGTGACCCAGAGGTGCTCTTCAGTTTGGAGGTTCATTGGGTGCATCGTCTGGATTAAAGGTGCACGCACACACAGACACAGGCATTATCTGAGACCCTGATGGAAAAAAAAAATGTTATTTGGTTGTCAGGTGGTGAGAAATTCAGCAGCTTAGAGGCATTCAGCCCTGGCTGACGTGACAGAAATTGCTCATTTGTTAATGCACTTTTTTATCTGAAGGAGGAAACAAACAGGTTGTGATAGCTTGTTTGATAGCGGAAATAAATCTGCAGAACCAAAATGCCGGAAGTAAAATGTATGGCAAGAGATGATCTTTATAATCTCTGCTAGTTCCAGGGTCTGATAGACCAAATCATTTCCCTTGAACACTACTGTTCAGCTGAATGGCTTATCAGCAAACCAGCTGTTTGAAACTTGTAAAATTAGAGTCGGGTTTCCATTTTTAAAATGCCAGACGAGATGAGAATTGATAATTCAATTTGATAATACTTGGTTGTGATGTAAACCGGCACAACCTCTGAGACCATGGAGGCTTGAAATAAAATGCTATAAATAACGAGTAGCATCTGTAATAAGCACCCATGATTCAGCACATGTATGTTGTTACATAAAGGGTGAAAAACGATGAAAATTGAGAAATATCTTCTGATAAATTTCATATGTAACTGACAGTTTCTGGTACAAATTACTTTCCAGGGCATTACTTATCATAGCAAGACAGTTTCATGGTCCCATGGTACTGGGTGTGGGCTATTTTGCATTAATGCGCACAGGAAGTAACATACTAACCTCTGGGGCACAACAATCTAGGTACATTTGCAGACGCGGAAGTCGAGAGGGTTACTGAATCAAAAGCGTTTATATCAAAAACATTTGGCTGCATTTGGAGATTTCCTCTCGTGGATTCATATGATTTCGGAATGTCTTTCATCTCCAATTCTGCACTCGGTGTAAAAGAGTTTGCTTTTCTCGACTATTCTCATTTATTAAAGAACTGAGTGAAGGTGTTTTCTGGGTAGATTGAATGGTGTGAAAGAAATAATTGTCATGGCATTGAGATGCTATTGGTAACAAATAATATGACTGTACTCTCTTAACATGAAAAGGGCTGGTAGGGTTAGATAATCATGAAGTTCACTAATAGCATTAGAATAATGAAACCCAGATCAAACGTACTGTGGCTTCTGAGATATCAGAAAAAAAGTTGGCATAGCAAAGCCTACAAGTGATTAAATCTTTAAGGGGAGAAAAAGCAATTGTTTGATTTTGTCTTGTGGCAGTTATATGTGTTGAGGGTGAAGGATAATGCATAAGATTTTGTGGAGGGTTTGGTCGTAGAGGTAGATAAGTGCTGAGGCTGTTGATGTAAATGTGAAATAAGTTACGATTTGCTTATTTATGTTCCTGGGGGGAGGGGATTGTTGATTTTATGTTGAAATCAGATCAGTCTGCATGTAAATTGGTATAAACAACAAATTATGGGGAGGGGTGGGGGAGACATTTTTTTCAGTATCTTAAGTTGATTAAGTAGAAAATCTTTCTTAGCATTTAAAGAAAATTAGTAAAAATAAGGTGTGTTGGTAAAACTCTCAATGATTGTCAGAAATTAAATACATGAATATTTTCCAAATAATTATTTTAAACAGAAAAGATACTTGAAAACATATACCCAGCGAAGACACATAAAACTAAGAACATGCTTATAGAAGGGGTGTAAAATTCCCCGCTTACCCAGGCCAATGTAAATTACTGCAAGGCGATTGAAAAATAAGAAAAATTCTTTGTAATTTTCTATACTATCTCAGATTTTGGCAGGGCGTAAGGGTAAGTGATAATTTCAGGAGAATTTACACCTCTCTGTATTTAGCAGCTTGATCAAATAAAGATACCTAAATATACCATTTCTTATCAAATATTGTTAGTTAATAAGGCAATAATTTATTAGCTCATCTGTTTTTTAAAGAAAACAAATCGAGTTATTGTCATAACTCTGGTATGGTCACAGTGGTAAACTTAAACCTTGGCCATTACTTCTAAACAATTGAACAGTCTGTCATCAAACTTTACTTACTTCTTCACTATCACAAGAGTTACATTCTCATCAAGGGCCATAACTCTTAGGTCCATTTTGACCTAATTTATCTTCCCCTGTTTTTAAATCTGCTTCAGGTAGGTTAAACTGGCTTTAGGGAAAACACTCAATAAATAAGAGCATACACCAATTATATGTTGTTTCTGCAGTGACATGATGCCTTGGATAATTATAGCGTTTCATTTCAATTGCTGTTGTGAACACCTGGGATCAAGTGCCTGAGAGGTAGAGAACTAGAACTAAAAGGAATTAAATGTTGATGTCTTAATAAGACATAATTAAAAATCTCTTCTTCATTGCTTAGTGAATGAGCAAGTCATGAAGCGTAGGTGTTAACAATGTGTTTCATTTCTTCTTGCAGCAGTATTACCTCCCAGCCCCGCGGACAGTGACAGCGGCGTCTCCAGTGACCTGGAATCCAACACAGACGACAAACTTCGTGTACAAGGTAGGCATTGGAATCACTAATTACAACGATCCCATTGGCCGACCGGTTAGAGGGTCTACCTCGGAAACAGGAGGTACTGGGTTGAATTCTTAGCTGAGACATACTAAAGACACAAAACATGGTACTGGTATAGTTCCCTTGCTTGGTGCTCAAGCTTATAAAGATAATTGCAGGACTGGTTGGCCTGATGTCAGGATAATGTGACTGGGTGTGGTCTATTGCCCCATATCTAGGGTTTGAACTGCAGTATGGCAGCACTATACCTGAAGACAAAGTCCCCAAATGACTGAAATACTGTCAGTCAAACAGTAAACAAAACAATTAAAAACCCATGCAAACAAACAAACTAAAATACCAGCCTTGCAGATGTCATTTTTCATATAGATTTTTAACTAACAACTTTGCAGATACATACATCTGTGTATCAACTACACAGATTAACCCTCATAGAGGATACCATGAAAAGACCTATGCGAACAGCATAAAACCGGATCAGCCTGTTTGCTGCTCCTCAGTGGTCAAAATGAGTCTATATGAGGGAAAGGGTTAAGTTTGTACTCACAGATGTATTTGCATATTGATATACTGATGATGACATCTGGTTATATCTGGGATATCTTGAACTTGACAGTCTAGATATCCACTGATAGTAAACAAGATCTCACTGCAGAGAAGTTTTTTGTCTTGAATGAAACTTAACCCTTTCCCTCATATAGACTCATTTTGACGCACTCAATAGGTACCACATAAAGCCTGATCTGCAGAAAACCACAGTTAAACCTTACCAAATTTAATTACAAAATCCTCATTTCCAGACCACTGAGGAGCAGCGAACAGCATAAAACCTGATCAGCCTGCGAGTAACTCCCAGGCTGATCTGGTTTTATGCTGTTCGCATAGGTCTTTTCATGGTTTCCTCTATGACGAAAGGGTTAAGATATAAAATCACACATTTATATCAGTGGCCAAATTTAAAGTATATGGACATATCACACAACTACCATTTATAGATTGCAGGTGAAAAACCTTACATACAGCTGCCATACTAGCTCTCAAAAGTTGCTGTAAAATGAACATTAAACTTAAGTTTCTCATAAAAAAGATAAAATCACTCTGTCACTCTGTCATTTTATCTTTTTATGGCTGAATAATAAAAGATTATTTTTTTAACTTAGATCATATCATGTTTCTAGTGATACAAAAGAGATCATTTACATAGTTTTATTCTGATGATCGATTGATTCAAGCAGGAATATGTCTGTGCAGTGACTTCTGTTTCACTTTTTTTTTCTCTTTTTAGCTCACCTGAGCACAACGTGCTCATGGTGAGCTATTGTGATCGCCTTTTGTCCGTCGTCCGTGCGTGCGTCCGTCCGTCGTCAACAATTTGCTTTAAACAACATCTCCTCATGAACCGCTGAAGGGATTTTGACCAAACTTCACAGGAATCATCCTTATGATGCCCTCTATCAAAGTTGTACAAATTATTCAGATTGGTTAAAAAAGTAGGTCACAGGAGCTAAAAATAGATTTTAAAAATGCAAACTTTGAAAATCTTCTTCTGCAAAACTGCAAGGCCTAGAGCTTAGATATTTGGTATGTAGCATCATCTTATGGGCCATTACCAAGATTGTACAAATCATACCCTGCGGTGATAAATGCCCCCGCACAATGGTTCATTACCAAGATTGTTCAAATCATAGCCCTACAGTGATAAATGCCCCCGCACCAGGGGTCACTTGTTTTACATAGAGTTATATAGGAAAATCTTTAGAAATCTTCTTCTATGAATCCATAAGGCCTAGAGATTAGATATTTGGTATGTAGCATCATCTTATGGTTCATTACCAAGATTGTACAAATCATGACCCTATGGTGATAAATGCCCCCGCACCAGGGGTCACTTGTTTTACATAGTGTTATATAGGAAAATCTTTAAAAATCTTCTTCTATGAATCCATAAGGCCTAGAGATTAGATATTTGGTATGTAGCATCATCTTATGGTTCATTACCAAGATTGTTCAAATCATAGCCCTATGGTGATAAATGCCCCCGCACCAGGGGTCACTTGTTTTACATAGAGTTATATAGGAAAATCTTTAAAAATCTTCTTCTATGAATCCATAAGGCCTAGAGATTAGATATTTGGTGTGTAGCATCATCTAATGGTTCATTACCAAGATTGTTCAAATCATGACCCTATGGTGATAAATGCCCCCGCACCAGGGGTCATTTGTTTAACATAGAGTTATATAGGAAAATCTTTAAAAATCTTCTTCTATGAATCCATAAGGCTAGAGTTAGATATTTTTGTAGCATCATCTAATGGTTCATTACCAAGATTGTTCAAATATGCCAGGTGATAAATGCCCCCGCAAGGGGTCATTGTTTACATAGAGTTATATAGGAAAATCTTTAAAAATCTTCTTCTATGAATCCATAAGGTCTAGAGCTTAGATATTTCATATGTAGCATCATCTAATAGTTCATTACCAAGATTGTTCAAATCATAGCCAAACGGTGATAAATGCCCCCGCAATAGGGGTCACTTGTTTTACATAGAGTTATATAGGAAAATCTTTAAAAATCTTCTTCTATGAATCCATAAGGCCTAGAGATTAGATATTTGGTATGTAGTATCATCTAATGGATTATTATCAAGATTTTCAAAATGGTGGCCCTTTGGAGATAAATGACCCCGCACTAAGTCTTCTCCTCTGAAACCATAAGGCCCAGTGCTTATATATTTGGTGTGTAGTATTGTCAGGGCTAAAATGTTTAAGATTGAGTTATATCAGAATTCTTGTCTGTTTAAAAACCTTGTAATCAGTTGTAGCAATGGTACTCAGGTGAGCGGTTCAGGGCCATCATGGCCCTCTTGTTTTTTTTAATACATGCAGGTAAATTGTAGATTAGCAATTTCATTTTTGAATTAGTTTGATGAGGGTGATATCATCTAGGATTGATGCTGTTATAGATGCAACAAAATTATTTTTAATTAATACCTGCATTTTGGCCTAAATATGAAGCTTGTTTTTTTTGCAGGAAATTATCACAAAGAAAGAGGAAATAAGTATAAAGAAATTGAAACAGGAAAGGATCTCTTAGGCCATGTTTATTTGCATTAATTCTGTGATTTATGTCCTCTGAGAAATAACCATCTCCTGCTAAATGTGTTACGAGGAACAATTGCTATCTAATTATCACGTTTTGTTTTTTTGTGGGGGGTTCACTGTGCAATAATGTTTTTTTGCTGAAATGCACTGATCTCATCTAAAATGCAGATTGTAATTAAACAATTAAAACATCAGGATTGGGGTAAATAATTGGTTCCAGGAGGTAAGAAGCACATGGTTAGAGTACAGTGTTTAGAATTATATGGGACTTTGGTCTCGGGTTGGCTCGCATGGTTGCACACTCTGATCATATTTGTAGCTTTTACCCAGTTGACTCCGCACGCATGAAGATGCACCGAAAAATCTTGGAGAAAAGCGGGTACAGTTTCGAACAAGGACCGTTTCCAGATTTCTAGTGTCGGAATTAAGTGAATCAACTTCGTATGATAGCCTGCTCATTTATAATACCCTAGAGATGCATCAGAAAAGGCATGGAAATCACTTAACATTGCTTCCTTCCTTATCAGAGAAAGTAATGACACCAATAATACTTATGAAAAAAATATGTTGGGGTTTTATATACGGGAGAGGAGGGTGGCTTAGGTGGGGGGACGATATCAGAATATGTAGCTATGGGAAACTAATATTCGTAAATTGTTACAGTCTTTATACCAGGAAGACATTTGTTATCAATTATCTTCATTTTTTTTTTTATTTTTTTTACTGCATAGAGAAAATCTATGTAGCATGTCGTGTATTACACTCTTGGCTTAATTTTTTTTTTTTTTTGGATAAAATCTCCATTTCATAGACTCGCAGGCACCTGATTGCGTTTTAGGGAAAACTGTTCGGCATCTAGGGATTGTATTTAACAAAACGACAAAATTTGTTCCGTATCTTTGAAACTTTTTTATACTAAAAATTGAGCATTATGTCTCGATCATATTCAAGAACCAACCTAGCACATTGTGAGAATTGGGATGTAAGTCTGATACAGAATGAGAAAAATCCAGTAACTTGTTCAGCAACACAAAAAATCACAATGAACTTTATGGTGATATCTATTCTGTTAAGTAATAAGCAATGATAATCTAATAAATTTATTAAGTGTCCACAGCTTTGCATGAATTGAGCAAGATGCATTTGACAGTTTTTACAAAGATAACATCAGTCTGTTCTACTGATTTATTGATCTTGGGTTATCACATCAAAACTGGGACTTGATGGTTGTAAGTCTAAATCTGATGGTGAATGAACATTTCAAAACCAGTGATGCAAAGTACGTGTCCGACCCAGGGACCTTCAATATGATAGATATATAAGGATTTTACTTTGTCATTTTCAAATTTACCAGAAATTGAGCACAGCAGGTCATTTTTCAAAGATTTTTATTTTAATATATTGCAGCATATATTGCATCTCAACATTCGTCATCGTCATCATCCATACGAGCCTCGTCACCGACCAGTGGAAGCAGCTACCTGTCCTCATACTGTCAGCCCCCACCTGCCCACCAGCCCCTCCCCGCACACTTCAACGCTACCACACACATAGCCATGAGACCAGGTAATTCTCACTTTCTTCCTTTTTCTGCCACTCGTTCCTCTTCAGACAGGTTCCAGTGGCCATATGGTCAAATCCCCAGCTGTTACATACCAAAGTCGAAAAAAAATGGTGCTGGAATAGATCTCATAAAAAGGGTAGTTGTGGGACTGATTGGCCTGGTGTCAACATATTGTGACTGGGTGTGGTATCACGCCACATTTCTATGGCATGATACTGCTGTGTGGCAGCACTATCTGTCTTGAGTAGAGGTAGTCTCTAAATGACTGAAATATTGGTAGTGGGATGTTAAACCACCCCCCCCAAAAAAAAAGAGAGAAAAAAAGAAAACTATACCTTTTTCTCGCTCTTTGAAGTAGGGGTGGTGAACTTCTCTGGAATAAGTTATGTTATGACCTGTCTCAACATCTCAAGTGCAGCTAATAGTGTTCCAATTCAGTTTCCAAAAAGTTGCTTAGGGTTGACCTGGAAATAGTTGGGGTCAAGGTCACTTGCTGAAAACAGAAACTGGAGTTGGAAGCTATATGGTAGTTATTGGTGTGATCTTGGAAAGATAGATATTGAAAGGATATTTATCATTTTTACTGATAGCTTAAAATTTTCTAAGCTCAGTAATTAGACCTGTTTCATAATGAATACATCTCAAATTGAGGTTTTTCCCCAACCTGAAGTTAGCAAATCTTTTTTTTTTTATGTAAAGATTTATGAAAGATAAAAATATGTTGTATTCTGTAGAATATAATATGGAATAATAATTTTCTCATCATAGTTAACAAGTCTTAGATTTTAAGATGTAAAAAAATTTCCAGTAAAGAAATTTGTGAGGCTTTCTTATTCTTCCTAATGATATTTTCTTTACCCAGTCCATACCTTTCCATTCTTTGTCATTTCATCTTCTGATTTATTTGTTGATTATATCAACCTATTAATCTTTCATTCTGTCAAACTTGCTACCAATACTACTTTGAAGAGCTATTGTTGCACTAGGGAAGTTATGCACGTACCCGAATTACAACTCTTCAAAACTATGATGGAAGTCACAAATGAATTTTGGCAGGTTGCTCACTTCCCAATACCCTGGTATTCTGATAACAAAGTTCTCTCGTCTATTACAATCAGCAGCAAAGACGTAACTTACTGCTGTTTTTTCGACTTCATCACTTTTGCATGTTTAGAGGTCATCATGTCAGTTAATATTTGTTTATTTTGCGGTAACTGTTTTTCATGACAGACAACATTCCTGGAAAGATCGGTGCTTTTTGCACTGGAAACAGCTTGTAAGGCAACGTTTTTTGGCTGATCTGGTTTTACACTTTTCTGATAATGTGTCATACATTGTCCCAAGGCAGTTGTTAATTTTTTTGTTACATATTTCAGTGACTTTGTTGTACTCAGATTTTGCCTGGTATTACCTCTTGAAGACTTTGTTTTGATTAATGACGGACAGCTTGTTAGAACTGTTTAATGACATCTGTAGCTGACGGTCTCAGTCGTACAGTGGTTTAACATGTCAGCTGATCAATCTCAAGGTACCTGGTTTGAAACCAGCCAGATTTGCATTTTTTTCCCCATTCCTTAACCCTATACATCATATAGATGCATTTTAAAAGAGGAGATCAGAAAGGAATTGCTTTGTTTGCACATACAATGCAGTGTAGAATTCAGATTCTACATAGTCTGCATGGCAAAAAAAACCTTCGTTTCATTCACCAGTAAATTAAAATTCATCAAGTCATAAATTGGTACGAGGATATTCATGAGGTAAACTGTTACTATATCTCAGTTGCTGGAGGATGTTTATACCCATGCTGCAGAGATGTTGGAGCTATATAGGAATTGTATGACATGGCATCTGGTCATGTCACTTCCCATCCTACTGGAGACAAGGTGGGATGCTGGGGTGTTTATCACCGTTAGTGATACTCCTAGTTGTCCCTAGGACTCGTTCATAATGAAGAAGAGGGTTAGAATACTTGGCAGCCATTACCTAGCAAAAAATGTTTGAAAATCAGAATAAACCCCCCTGAAATGATCATCTGTTCCATCAAGGCATGGAGAATAAGAATAGTGTAAATGGGAGAGTTGATGTGCATTTAATGGCCAATATTTCAAGAATAAAAGCATGTTTATGAGTTATAATTGATTGTTTTTATAGCCGGTAGCAAAGATGTTTGATGGAGACAGTGTTTTCTCAGCAAGCATTATATTTATGTATGGAATTACATCGACACGTTCTGGCTAGTAATTGTGTTAAGGTTGTCACAGTGGGATTGGGGAAAAGCTTGATAGTACTTTCAAAGAGAATAGCGGGTTTATACAGTTTTGAACAAGAGCATGGGAAACATGTGGGAATCGTTAAGAAATGTCTTAGAAAATCAGCTAGCAAAATAGACCCTGTATTTTTCTCTCTTTTGTATTGTGCTAAAGGTATTGAAAGTAGAGTTGAGGAATTGGCGCTAAAAGCAATGGAAAACCTTCATTAGCAAAATTACTATGATAATGCACAGAGAAATTGAAAATATATAAACAGGAAATAAAAAGGTATTAAATAGAAAATGGAAATGAGGAGGAGATACAGAAGTAGCTATTAGTATAATATTAACACATATTTGACTTGGATGAAAAATGTAACACAACGGTTTTCCTTCTTTCGTGGTACTTTTTAATCCCTTTGATTTCATGCATGGCATATTTCCTACTAGGGTTATTAGTTTCTAGGACTTTCGGATAGGTCTTAAGGGATGGAAAATGTTTCCATGATTATATGCAATTTAAAACTGGAAGTCCCAACATTCCTGGGGATGGACTAATCCTTTGCTTTGGGAGGTCTCGCTTTTGTCTAATCATTAGCCAGCCTGGAAACACGTCTTTTCCTTTATGTAAAATTGTTCCAATTCTTAGGTATTTAATTTCTATTTGTTGTCAGCACAGAATTGCTTGGCTATAATAGCACGAGGAAACAGGGTTCTGGATTGACATTCTTGGGTTATTAGACCTTCAGCCACTTCAAATGGAAGGTAATCCCATAAAACTTCCTGCTCTTCAACTAAATGTTGAATCTTTGTGTAGAGGAATTAATCTCAGGTTTCTGATGAAGAAATCCCCAATGGTATCAAACCAGACTGTTTATAATTTCTTGCCTTTCTAAGAACACCATATTTCCAGCTTTACAGTCACAGAGATATGGAAAGAATGCTTTTGCCATTAAATCTTGGATTATGCTTTTTCTGCTGAAAAAAAAAAGATACTTTTGGAAAATCATACATATGACTATTGCTTAACGCCTTCTAAATGTTTTCTCCTTGGTTATTCTGATTCATATCTGGAGTAATTAAGTAAAGATTTTTTTGAAGGGCCCAAGGGAATTACTGGCCATTTAATTTTTTTTTTTTTTTTGCATGATGTGATGTAAAAGGATTAGATTTTTATGCAGATTAATATTTCACAACCAGTGTTGAGCAAGTGGAAAAAAACTATAGAAGCAACGGCTATTCATTACCCTCTTTGAGAAATTGTAGCAGAGAAAATTTAAGGAGTCACTCCCAGGAACAAAAATTCAAAAGATGATGCATTCTGAAACATTTTTTTTTTTTGAAAGAAGAAGAAAGAAATTATACAGATTTAGATTTGGAAGAAAAGAAAAAAAAGATTTGTCATATCTTCTGGGGTTTTTTAATGTAAGAGTCAATTGACAATTTCTTCCAAGTGAGACGAGAATTCCCATCTGTGAATTTCCCTGATGTTAAATTTCAGATTTTTCTATCTCTCTTGGGAAGAGTTTTTTACCTACTCGACAGGTCTTGTATGCATGTTTCATGTTGATGGAGAAAACATCACTTTGTGAAAAATATAAAGTAAGTTGGGCCCTCACATACAAACTGGTATTTACCATAGCCTGTGTTGTTATATGTATGTTACTCCTTTTTCCATTCATTTTGTCTTAATTGGGTAAAAGATTGAAGTAAATGGATGTACAGAAAATGGTCACCATGTCATTTAGTGTACATAGAGTTAAGTATATAGTGTGATGTTTGCCAGACAACAAAATGTGTCTATTAGGTTAGGATAGGATATTAGGTTAAGGAGCTGGTAAAACTCTGCGACCAGCACAAGGTTGGAACAGTCTGTTAAGGACCTGCAGGTTGATCAGGTTTATGCAATTATTTGTTCATGAGATATTTTTAGATCTGCCTTTTCAGGGACCTGTTACAGCTTATTGCTTGCTATACTACATTTCTTAATTAGACTTGTCCTGTCTTCATTTTGAACTAAGGGGCCTCCATGGTCAAGAGGGTAAAGTCGCTGACTTTAACACTCACTCAGCCCCTCACCGCGTGGGTTCGAATCCCAGCAGGGTCATTCGGATTTTCATGTGAGGAACCTTCTAGCTGGCTTGCGGTAGGTCTGTGGTTCTACCCGGATGCCTCCGTGTATTTGGGGTCTTCCTCCACCTGTAATTAGGTGGATGTCGCTATATGACTGAAATACTGTCGAAGTGACAGTAAACTCAAATAGTCAATAGTCAAGTCATTTTGAACTGTACCATTAGATTTTTTATCAGGGTGCTTGCTGAAAATTCATTGACTGAATAGCTAACAGTGCAGGCTATGAGCAGACTGCACGGATGTGTGGGCTGGTCTTGGTTTACACTGGCTGCAAAGGCAATCTCAAGTGCCCTCAGCAGTATATGGGTTCAAATTACGCATCTAAATGGTAAATGGTTAAGAATGCCTTGTAACATAAACACAATGGAAATTTCTAATGCTGTCTTGTACAGTGGCTAAGACAGGAGCTATAAACTGCTAGTTAACATATTGATCTTACCACTAATGGCAATAAGACTTTGAATCATGCCTATCCCCAATTTTTTTGTGTCTGGGCAAACCAGGGCATACAAGTCTTAGGGTCTGTATTATTCTAGTGATCAAGCACTAATTAAGTATAAAAATGTGATGTCTGAAATACAGAATTAGGTCTATTTCTGTGCTGCCATTGCATTGTCATGTTAACCCCAAGACAGTCGTCTGCAGAAGATCTATCATTACAAGTTTATAATTATGGACTTAAAAGAGCCAATACACTGAGGAAAGGAATAGAAGAGCCATACACAGAAGAAAGGAATAGAAGAGCCAATACACTGAGGAAAGGAATAGAAGATCCAATACACTGAGGAAAGGAATAGAAGATCCAATACACTGAGGAAAGGAATAGAAGATCCAATACACTGAGGAAAGGAATAGAAGATCCAATACACTGAGGAAAGGAATAGAAGAGCCAATACACTGAGGAAAGGAATAGAAGATCCAATACACTGAGGAAAGGAATAGAAGATCCAATACACTGAGGAAAGGAATTGATACAAATAATTTAATAAAAGACTTCCTGATCAGATGAAGGTGTTGATGGTATTGGAGAAAAGATGATCTTTTGTTGATGTCAGATTAACCCTTACATTGCTGTTGGCACTTGTGACTGGCTTGACCATGATCAGTCTCATCATGGTCTACACTGTAAGTTATTCAGTCAAAAAAAATTCTGCAAGCAGCTCTGTAAACTAATGGTACAGTCCAAAATGAGAAAAGGACAAGTTCAATAAAGAAATTTGGCATGGTAAGGGTGACACAATATTGGTATAAATGTATATTAGATAAAACGTTAGATAAAACAGTGGTGATGGGAAATAGACACTGAAACTGGTCCCCACTATTTCTTCTCTGTTCAAATCCTTCTAAGGAGACACATCAGTGTTTGAACTCCATACTTCATGTAGGATTTTGTCTGCAGCATTGATAAACTTTATCTGTCAAATGACTTTCTATGTCCAGATTCATGTGTGAATAAAAAAAGAAATGAATTGTGGAACATTAGCTTTATTTAGTTACGGTGTTATTTTATAGTTTTATTTAAGGCCTTTCTTTTTCATTTTAGGAGGATGAAAAATTAAGAATAAAAGGAAGGATATTGACATTATTTTAACAGCCATTGCACCTTTTTTTTCTTTTTTTCAAATAAAGATTAATTAATGAATAACCCAAACCCACAACAGAGCTACAAGCAAATTACAGAATATGCTGTGAAAGCTCTTCTTGCATTTCAGTTGCAATTATCATAATGCCTGAAACCCCTAAGTTGACAAATAAGTCTACTGACTTGTCTTCTTGTTATAGAAACATGCAATTTGATATGATGATGACATGCCCTTTTTTAACACTTCCATGTTTAACAAGTGTCTGTGTCTAATATATGTCCATTACTTATTCAGGTGCCTGACATACCAGCAATTAGTCTTCCTTAAGCTTCAGCTTGATGGTTTATAAATCATTTGGGTATTCTAGTGCACCAGTCGCCTTTTGTAACTGAAAACCCGTGCTCAGAATAATGACAAAGCTATGATGTTTTGGTGAGCTAATTAGATGGCCTCTTTCTGTTGCAGCAGCTGACTTATGGCTCTCCAATAGTTATTTTATCAATCATTAGCTTGATCATATTTAATTAACTTCAGAAGCATTGCTGAATTCCCGGTTTACATCATTAACGGAATTTCCTGTTACCCTGAGAAGGTCATAGATTTTCTTGCAGTAGGTTTGTAGGGATTTCTTGAGGATGAGGATAAATGGAGATTCATGAAATACCTTAAGTTGAAGGGTTAATATTGGAATACCTTAATAACTTAATTGCTAGAGTCTGTATCACATAAGAATACCTGAATGTTAGAGGCTGTAATGGAATAACCTTAATTGTTAGTCTGTATTGCATCAGAATACCTGAATTATTGAGTCTAGAATACCTGAATTATTGAGTCTATATTGGAATACCATAATTCCTAGAGTCTGTATTAGAATACAGTAGAGCCTCGCCAAACCGAACATCATTAAACCGATTTCCTCGCCATTTCAAAGTTTATTTTCGATTTCTTCCCTTCTTACTTTAACTAAAAATAAAAATTTTAATCTGAATTTTGCTATTTAGATTTTTTAGCTATTTCGAAGTAAAAATCCTGGTCCCAAGGTCACAATTCATGTACATTTTTCAATTTTATTTTGAAGTCAAATTCATAAATTTTCGTGAACTAATTATCGTCCTTATTATCGATCGTATGCGGGTCAGTAACCAAGTTTATTTTGTGAAGTCACCTGGAGTGATGGCGCAGGCAAGTTTTTCACACCTTTTTTTCAAGATTGAGTTGGGCAACGTGTGTCCCACCGGAAATGTTGATTATTGCTAATCAATGTCCGACAGGTTGCATAATAACTTTCAAATAGTATATATGTACACCTAATAGGTGGTTTAAACAGCATAACGATTTCCACAATATGCACCGGTAATGAAAAACGCAGACATGCATGCTCACAAACTGAAATTTCCATCAGAATTTTAATCTGAATAATCGTTATTTAGAAGTTTTCATCTTGGTCCCAAGGATTTCGATTTAACGAGGTTCTACTGTACTTAATTGCTAGATTTTGTATCAGAATACCTCATTTTTTAATCCTAACCCCCTTCTTCCTCTTTTTTTTCCTCTCTCTCCTCTCTTTTTACCTCTATGTTTTTCTCTTTTCCTTTCCTTTTATTAGGTTTTTTTTGTTATTTTTATTTTTTTTAGGTTTTGCCTCTGCAGGGCGAAAACCTATTGTTCTTCTTCTGTTGATTTTTTTTTTTTTTTATTTTTATTATTTTTCCAATTCCACCCATTTTTGTGTCCAGCCTAGCGGCCAGATGAAAAAAGCTACAGCTATGAAATTTTGGGCATGGAGTCATCTTTATCTGAACATGTGCCTAATTGGTCAAACTTTTCACATTTATTTCTGATTTAGCCACTAGGGGGCGCAATGCATGTAATCACTGTTTTGCTAATAACTCAAAAATTTGAAACCTGATTTAGATGCGGTTTTTTCCATAATGTTCCTTGTTGACAGCCCAATCAAATATGATGGATATCTTATCATCGAGTACTGGAAAAAAATTGTTCTAGGAGAGGTTGAATGTTCGAACCTTGGAAAAAAGTGGAATAATGAGGGTAGGTCTACGAAAAACCTACCCACTTTTGTTAGAGATCAGATGGAAGAATTCTGTTTGCTGCATACGATTTGCAAGACATATACGCACAAAATATATGGGGTGGCGAATTATGGAAATGCGTGGTTTGTCCTCTAGAAACGGTCAAACTTCACTAAATTTTAGGAAAAATTAAAATTTCAAAAACATGTTTTTGTCGCTCCTGACTTTATTTTCTGTTCATTCTTCATGAAATTTTCACACGATATGTATTGTTATGTTTGAAAGGGCCTCACAATTCAAAAAATAAAAAAAGAATTGAAAAGGTCAAGGTCATATCACGATTATTGTGTTTTTATTCGGCAGCAAATAGCTCCAAAACTAAAAATATTTCATTGAGAGTATATGAACAAAAGTTTTAGTTCTTCAAGAGCTCTTTCAAGTGATACTTAGTTTTTGAAGATCGGACTTGATTTGGTCATTATTCGGCAGTCTAAAGTTTGATCCTTTTTTGGAATAATTGTAAATCAGGTTTTATGCTTCAAATTCTGATACATAAGAATAAAAAGTTTGACTTGTGCGACTAACGTTAGTTTACTTGATTGAACTATTTGCTGCTTTGCTAGGTACCTAACAGTAAAATTTTAATCAATCTTCTTTCTCATTTTGCCGCTAGGGGGCGCTTTTATTGAAATCATTCTTTTGCTTATAACTCAAAAAGTTGAAGTCCGATTCGAATGCGGTTTTTTGCATTCTGTTCCCTGTTGATAGCCTAATAACATATGATAGGATTCGAGGGTCCGTGTGGCTGAAAGCTTTTGAGCTACGGAAGGTTGAATGTTCGAACCTTGCAAAAAAAAAAACAAAAAAAAAAAACTGTGCAAATGAGGGTAGGTCTACGAAAAACCTATCCGTTTTTGTTACAGATCAGATAGAAGAATTCCGTCTCCGGCATACCATTTAAAAGACGTATACACACAAAATATATGGGATGGCGAATTAAGGAAATGCGTGGTTTGTCCTCTAGAAACGGTCAAACTTCACTAAGTTTAAGGAAAAATTAAAATTTCAAAAACATGTTTTTGTCGCTCCTGACTTTATTTTCTGTTCATTCTTCATGAAATTTTCACACGATATGTATTGTTATGTTTGAAAGGGCCTCACAATTCAAAAAATAAAAAAGAATTGAAAAGGTCAAGGTCATATCACGATTATTGTTTTTATTCGGCCACAAATAGCTCCAAAACTAAAAATATTTCATTGAGAGTATATGAACAAAAGTTTTAGTTCTTAAAGAGCTCTTTCCAGTAATGTTTAGTTTTTGAAGATCGGACTTGATTTGGTCATTATACGGCAGTCCAAAGTTTGATCCTTTTTTGGAATAATTGTAAATCAGGTTTTATGCTTCAAATTCTGATACATAAGAATAAAAAGTTTGACTAGTTTATTTGAACTATTTGCTGGTTTTGCAATTTTGTTTCTAATTTTGCCGCTAGAGGGTTTTAAAATTTTAAAAGTTTTTTAGCATTTTTTTGTTGACTGCACCACAGAATGTGATGGATTTCAAGGGACAGGGTATGGGAAAATATTTGCGCTAGAAGAGTTTGAATGTTCTAACATTGCAAAAAAAAACAAAAACAAAAAACTGTGCAAATGAGAGTAGGTCTTCATATACCTTTTCGTTCTGTTTCATATTGAAAATTGTGGCTGAGTTGAAATAAAGTGTTCAAGTTGATTAGGTTAAAAGCGAAAAC
>CM037787.1:7085492-7135492 GCA_021229015.1 Solen grandis
GCTCAAATGGTTCCAGTCCATTGCATATCTGGGTCACAGGAGTTAAAAATAAATTTGAAATCTTAAAAAATCTTCTTGTCAGAAACCACAAGGCCTGCAGTTTAGATATTTGGTGTGGGGCATTGTCTTATGGGCCAATACCAAACTGTTCAAATCATGACCCTGGGGTCGTAATTGGCCCCGCCCCAGGTTCCACTTGATTTTACATAGACTTATATAAGAAGATCTAGAAAAATCTTCTAGTCAGAAACCACAAGGCCTGGAGTTTAGGTATATGGTGTGTAACATGGCCTAGTAGACGTCAATCAAGTTTGTTCAAATTGATTTTACATAGACTTATTTAAGAAAAAAAAACTAGAAAAATCTTCTTATCAGAAACATCAAGGCCTAGAGTTTAGATATATGGTGAGTAACTGGCCTAGTGAACATTTACCAATTTACCAATGTTGATCAAATCATGGCCCTGGGGGTCAAAATTGGCTCCGTCCAAGGGGTCACTTGATTTTATATAGACTTATTAGAGCAATGACCTTCAAAGTTTGGATGGCAGGTTCAGTTTTTGTATTGAATTTAGATGATCTTGCTGTACTTCTGCATAGATTATGTATTTACTATGACTCGAAATACAATAATTGGCAATAAGGGCAATGTTTCTCAGGTGAGCGATTCAGGGCCCTCATGGCCCTCTTGTTTACCAGGAAAAACTGGATGACGACTGGGAATAGTCCGGAGACACTGGAAAGACAGGTGGCTATTAGGAATAGACTAATATCGGGGTATAAGGGACCAGCAACTCGTTATACAGTGACCGTAAGGACACAACCCAACAACCAGCTACGACACAACAAGAAGATGTATACCCTCAGAGCCTACCGAGAGGGAGGGAGGAAGAAAGGCTCACACAGTCAGCACCGGATACAAGACCAAGACTCGTTCAACGGACTTTGATTGGAAACCCAGTGGAAGCACGGTGCCATTGTGGGAAGCTGTGCAAGAACCTGAGAGGACTAAAGATTCATCAATCAAAAACACAGTGTGGTCGTGTGAGGACCCAGGAACAACGCACAAACTTAGAGTTTGGTGAGATGGCAGAGGGTGACAGTCAGGAGAATACCCACAGTACTGACAACCTCCCTGTTACTGGATGTGGAAAGGAAAGTCTCAGCCTTTGCAACACTCATCTACTCTGTTGCAAAAGAGAGGTTTAGGGTAATTGGTAACAAGAAGACCGGCAGACCAAAGACCCAACCGAACAGGAGACAGAGACAGATTGAAGAAATAAGAAGGAATCTGAGACAGCTCAAGAAACAGTTCAAGACAGCTTCAACAGAAGAGAGAATAGGACTACAACACCTAAGGGGAATAGAAAGGAAACGACTAACCAATTTAAGGAAAGCAGAAGCACCAACAGAAGAAGAAAAACCAGGACAAGGAACAGATCGGCGTTCTTGACAAACCCATACAAGTTCACCAAGACTCTGTTTGCTGGTGAGAAGTCAGGAAAATTGGAGTGCAGTAAGGAAGAAATAGAAGAGTTTCTTGCAACAACACATTCAGATCCCAACAGACAAGAGACACTTGGGGACAGCACTCGGATTGACCCTGAAGACCAGCCAACTATAGAGTTAGACATGTCTGAACCAACATTGAAAGAAGTAAAAGAGGTTGTGAAGAAAGCTAGATCTGGTTCTTCCCCTGGGCCAAGCGGAATTCCCTACAAGGTATACAAGAACTGCCCAAAGCTCTTGCGTCGCCTATGGAGCTTGTTTAAAGTTGTCTGGCGAAAAGGCAAAGTACCCTCCTGTTGGAAAGTAGCAGACGGGATTTTCGTTCCCAAAGAAAGAGATGCCAAAGATGTTTCACAGTTCAGAACCATTTCCCTCTTGAGTGTGGAAGGGAAAATCTTCTTTTCTGTACTTGCCAAACGCCTCACTAAGTATATGACTGAAAACAACTATGTGGACACATCTGTACAGAAGGTTGGGATTCCTGGGTTCTCGGGCTGCCTTGAACATACCAGTGCCATATCTCAACTTATTCGGAAGGCGAAGATTAACAAGGGGGACTTGACCATTGTATGGCTCGATCTAGCCAATGCATATGGCTCAATTCCGCACCAACTCATCATGAAGGCACTAGACCATTACCATGTTCCAAGACAGGCACATAACCTAGTTAGAAGTTATTATGATGGGATCCGTCTGCATTTTACATCAGGAGAAATGACAACAAAGGCACAACATCTGGAAAAGGGCATTGTGACAGGTTGCACAATTTCTGTGATACTTTTTGTTATGGCGATGAATCTGATACTCAAATCTGCCCAGAAGGAAACAAGGGGCCCAAAGACAGATTCTGGAATCCACCTACCTGCTAACAGAGGATTCATGGATGACTTGACAATATCCACACAGAGCCACATACAGGCCCGGTGGATACTTAAAGCTCTCAGCGAGACCGTTACTTGAGCTCATATGAGATTCAAGCCAAAGAAGTCCAGGAGCCTCATTATCAGGAAAGGCAAAGTCACCAGCAACGTTAAGCTGAAAGTACAGACTGAAGAAATTCCATCCATAACAGAAAGCCAAATCAAGTGCTTGGGCAAATGGTTTGATGCCAGCTTGAAGGACACGAACTGCACAAAAGATCTACAAAACCAAGTTGATAAGGGACTAAAGGCAATAGACAAGACAGACTTGCCGGGAAAGTACAAGCTTTGGATATACCAGCACGGTCTTCTTCCACGCCTGATCTGGCCTTTAACAATATATGAGATGGCAACAACGACAGTTGAAGCTTTTGAAAGGACCATCAACCGAAGTCTGCGTCGCTGGCTAGGTGTCCCTCCTAGCTTCACTAGTATAGGCTTGTACGGACGCACTAACAAGCTACAGTTACCATTGACATCTATTACAGAAGAATTCAAGGTGGCAAAGGTCAGACTAGTGACTACACTGCAGGAATCAAGTGATGATAAGATCAGACAGGCCGGAATTGAGGTCAGAACAGGAAGGAAATGGTCAGCAGGCAAGGCAGTACAACAGGCAGAAGATAGGCTTAGCCACAAAGATATAGTCGGTACAACATGCCAGGGGCGACAAGGTTTGGGTACAACAAGACGCACTCAATGGTCACAGGCTAACCGCAAAGAAAGGAGAGAGTTGCTGCAGATGGAGGTTAGAGAGACAGAAGAAGAACACAGGAAGGCCAAGGCTGTTCAACTGGGTCAACAAGGGACATGGACCAGATGGACCGTACCAGACAGATACCTTACATGGAATGACATCTGGAGGTATGAACCCCTTCGACTAGCATTTCTTCTGCGGTCAGTTTATGATCTGCTCCCGTCTCCAGCAAATCTCTACACATGGGGCCTGGTGAACGAACCTGAGTGCCCTCTCTGCCAGAAAAGAGGGACACTCGAACATGTACTATCGACATGTAGAGTGGCACTTACCCAAGGACGCTTCAGATGGAGACACGACTGTGTGCTAAGATGTTTGGCAGATTGCCTAGAGAAAGAACGGAAGAAAAAGAGACCCAAGATCCACAACAAGCCAAACAACATAGCGTTTGTTCGCGAGGGAGAGTCAGCACAATCAGCAAAGATTACCCACCAAGGAATTTTGGCTCAGGCCAATGACTGGGAGATGAAAGCAGACCTGGACAAGAAGTTAGTCTTCCCACCGGTTGTCCAGACCACCCTTCGCCCAGATATTGTCTTGTGGTCAACCAAGGAGAAAAAAGCTGATAATGGTCGAGTTGACAGTCCAATGGGAGGAGCGCTGCCAGATGGCTAACGAGACCAAACGACTCAAGTATACAGACTTACAGGATACATGTAAGGAGCAAGGTTGGAGCACATGGTTATTCCCAGTTGAAGTCGGCTGTAGAGGGTTCCCCGCACAGTCAGTTTGGAGGACATTAGGGTCTCTAGGAATGGTTGGCAGAGAGAGAAAGGTTGCGGTACAGGCAATTGGAAAGTCTGCAGAAAAAGCATCAAGCTGGCTCTGGAGCAAGCGCGAGCAACAGAGCTGGAAGCCAAGTATCGAGGGACAGTGAGTCATGAACACTGTTGATCCGCCACCCAAGAAGAGGAGAAGGGTTCTGGGCTTAATTGATTGAAACCCTTCTGGATGATGCCCAGCTGATAACTTCGATACTTTGCAGTATATGCTGTTTATGTCATTATAACACCCAATTTTTCGTGAATAACTATCATCAGGGGTCAAATAAATCCCCTTGGAAACAAGGATTTATAAATACACCGCTTATTAAACGACGTGAACGATGTTTCGTGAGAATAAATATATTATGATAGTTTAACATGCCATAATTGAAATGACTGCGTGATTAGTAAAATGTTTTCATAATAAAAGATTTAATTTTTACTCACATTTCACCCCTTAATTCGATATAAATACCTATGTTATGTTTGATTATTATTAGATTATGTACTTAATACATAGTCCCCACATCAATGAATTTCCCTACTCTTGGTGGCCATCTTTAAAGGTAAAGTCAGGGGATTTTTATATGAATGACATAGATGCAGAATTTTCATTTTCTTATTATTTTGTTATTTCTGCTACAAAATCAAAATGTATACACCATAAGAAAGCTATTGAAATTCATATTTTTAGGATGAAATAGTTTTAATATGTATGGATGCACAAACAAATAAATGCACAGGAAAGAAAAAAAGTATGGGTTCGTTCTTAAACAAAATAAACAGTGTAACCTTTTTGGTTATAAATATATTACCCATGAATTTATCAGAATATATTTTCATATCTTAACTTATTAATTAAAGCTGATCTTATCAATTTGACATAAATTTCAGTAACATAGACTGAAAAATAAAGCACCATTAAGATTTAAAAACAGCAAGTATTTTCAACTTTCGGCCTGCATAAACTTATACCTTTAAAGATGGCTGCCAAAAAGAGTCTCATCAGTGTTTATGACATCACACGGGAACTATGTATTCCAATATCAGATATGACAAATATTTCATGTACAATGCAGAGCCGGATCCAGGAGTTCAGGTGGGGGGGGGGGGGGGGGGGGGGTTGCAATAATAAAATAATAGATAAATAGTGCTTTCTTCTGAGTTTTTGGGGTTACATTTATGCATAGTCCGGGAATTTTAGGGGGGGCGCGCGCCGGGGCACCCCCCCCCATTGAATTCGCCAGTGCAATGTAAATGAATATCACTCAATATTATACAACAGTGTTTATTTCATGTTTTCTCATAGTGTACCTATATAAACTATATTTTGTTTCACGCTGATTAGCTAATTCGTTCAATTGTGGCTATAAACACTGTACTTTTTTACACCAGAATACTTAAATGTTCGATTAATGTATACCAAGGAGATAGATGCATGGGTGAAAGAATTCAAGGAAATGACAAAAAAATCTGATAGATCTATGTACTGATACAATAAAAGAAAATAATTACATGCATAGGTATCTAGAATTGTTTATCAGCTCACGAATATTTATCCGAATTTTTCAATTTTAATGCAACAGCTTTAGACTCACGTTAAACAGTAAAATATGTACAGTTTCAATGTTTCAAGGATGCATTCAGTTTTGCGCATTCATGCAAAACCTAGTTTAGTTTTGCACTAATATTCGTATAAATCCAGTTCATTCTTTGGAATATGCTTCGCCACTCGTGAAAATAAAACTTTTTATGTTCACTCAGTAAAATTTTGAATCGATAATATGAGAGTAAAACAAACATTTCTTGCGTAAAACCCAGAACAAATGACGCTCCGATCATTTTAAAACATAGGATCGGGTTCAAGTTCCAGAGTGAAAGTTTTGAAAATGGTCATATTCACTATTTTAAGTAGTGAAATTACCATTTTTAATTCGCTGTTATTTCCCTATAATCCACCGAAAGCATTAAATAATATATATATATTCCAAATTAAAAGGTTGTCATTAGTATCACTTTCAATTGATATCATAATATTCTTACAATGACATTAATGTATCTTCATTCTATTTAGAAATTATGTCCAATAAAATTGCACATCATTTCATTTTAATTACATCAAAACTAACAAGTCAAAATTAAAATAATTCGTTTTAAGGGTTTTACCAGTAAAATGATAATTTTAATTTTGAAATTAAAAAAAAAAAAAAAATTTATTTAATTTAATTTTACATTTAGTGATATTTAATTAATTCTAAAACTGCCAAAATTTGCGTTTTGCAAATGTGAGGTGTATACAAGTATATACATATATTTCACCCCGCACTTCGGCATATGCAGTGTGATTTCTGGCTTAACATCTAATTAATAACATGTCTATTTTCTTTCATCGCAGAAACACAAAAATGTATGCTGCCCAAGAACATATGGAGTAAATTGATATTGCTTATCGGGACTAATCTGCAGTTTGTGGGGATAATAAGTAGATCTTGCTGTGAGAAGCGTTATCATAGTTTCATGGTCAATAAACAGTTGCATGGTTGGTGCTTGTAACTGTAAAAAACTTGGATGATTATGTAGAAAGCCGACGTTATAAGTATGATTGTATTCTTTGATTCTCCATTATACGGCTGTGCAATCTTCTGAGCATTGTTCATAAAATGCTCATATTAAAACAAGAATAAACAATTGTTGTAATTCAAACCTTGAAACATGCCAAACTATCGTAGACATTTTCTATTTTCAAAACATTCAAGACACATACATGAAACGTTCAATCCACGATGATTTTATCAGACTGAGGAATAAGAATATTTATGTGTATGAAATAACATACAATTGTGGTTCTTATCTATGTTTTGGACGAATAATACCGACATAATATAACAAAGTCCTGATAATTTTAGTGATATTGAAGTGTGTTACCACACTGCAGTATCACGCCGTAGACATGTAGCACGGTGTCACATCAAGTAACATTATCCTAACACCGGGTCAACAAGACCTTGAAAGACAAATAAATAAATATGCTTAGCGCCAAGCAAGGGAGCTACACTGGTATCGTGTTTTGCGACTTCAGTATGTCGGACCAGGTATCGAATCCACGACCTCCTGAGTGTAACAATGAATTTACATCACTCATTTTATCAATCTGAAAAAAGAAAAAAAAAGCAAGAGAGCCAAGATAGCCCTGTGTCGCTCACCTGAGTAAGATGGCTGTGTTAGGCATAATGACAAAAAATCTGGCATCTAAAGTGTTTTTCTAACATTTGACTAAGTGACCTACATATTAATCCTACCTGAATTTGCACTCAACTAGGAATTCATGCAGTCAACATTCATATCAAGTTTAATGAAGACTGGGACAAAAATGTAGGCCTCTAGAGTGTTTACAAGATTTTTCTAAGATCTGACCTGGTGACCTAGTTTTTGATCCCACATGACCCAATTTCGAACTCATCCGTGATATTATGTAGACAAACATCCTGACCAAGTTTCATGAAGATTGGGCCAAAACTGTGGCCTCTAGTGTGTTCACAAGCAATTGTTGACGACGGACGACTGACGACGGACGACGGACAAAAGGCGATCACAAAAGCTCAGTGCTCAGGTGAGCTAAAAAACAACAACAACACAAAAAAAACAAAAAAACAAAAAAAAAACAAACAAACATGAAATCGTTTGTTTTTGTCTTGTGTGAGTCTTATGCTTTTGCATAAATATAAGATTAGAATTGAATTAGTGCACGTTTCTGCTGTTATGCTCCGGACAATAATTAGGACAGACACGGGCAGACAGACACTCTGACAAAAACAATTAAAAGGAAGTACAATATAAAAAGCCATGTCACCTTGATATCTGATCACGAGCAGCATGCATTACATCGAGAAAACCACAGGCACATATTTAATGGGCCGTTGTGTACCTGTGTCAAAGCGACACCATTTATTTTGCTGATGAGAAAGTCATATTTTAAATTGATAACATTTAAATGAACATTTCGTCATTCTGAGGCATGCATCGCTACGTTTTGACATTATTTCAGTAATATGGCGACGTACATCTAATTACAGGTGAAATAAGACCCTGAATGCACGGAGGCAATCGGGTTGACCACCGACCTACCGCAAGTCAGCTGGAAGGCTTACTAACATGAAAATCCGAATGACCCTGCCGGGATTCGAACCCACGCGGTGAGAAGCTGAGTGAGTTTTAAAGTCAGCGACTTTACCCTCTTGGCCACGGAGGTCCCGGAGACAGGTTAAGTGATTTTAAATCGAATCATGAGTAGGTTAACGTAAGTACATCGTCCTCGTCATGCTCATCATAAGCGGTAACAGCATCTTGTGAAGGGTCAGGAAATTAAGAACAAGATGTTTCATTTATTGTCCGCACAATATCTTGAGCAGATATAGGCCTAGGTTTGTGAAACTTGGTAGAGATATTGCCCAGGACAGTTATTTCCATTTTGGAAAGGAATCCAAGCACTTAGTTAAAATCTGTCTGATCAATAACTTAAGGAATAAATCTAGGTTTGAGAAACTTAGTAGGGATATTGCCCTTGGCAGTAAATGACCCCTGTTATTTTAAAGGTCAAAGGTAAAGGTCAATGACACTTAATATAAAATCATTTTTAGATTGATTACTTGAGAGGGAATAAGCCTAAGTCTGTGGTAGGGACATTGTCAATGGCCTGTAGATGACCCCTATGATTTTGAGGTCATAAAGGCAAAGCTCAAGGTCACAATGACACAAATGTCATTAGAGCAGCAAGCCTTATCGTTTGTTCAGGACAACCGAAATCAAGTTCTTCTTATTCTTTATTTTTCTTCTTTTCTTCGCCTTAATTTTTATATGTTGAAAATTTAATGGCATATACTTCAGATACTGAAATGTCCATTTCAATGATTTTCATTTGCCTATGACATCATATGACGTTAAACTTGACGTTGTCTACAAATGTATGTACGCGTTCTACGGCCATTATTTCTAGACAGATTTTTATTAAAAAAATCACAGAATGTATATGTTACGTTCTAGTTGTGCATCCGGTGTCCGTTTTTCTAAATTGAAAAGGCAAAGATTCTATGGCAAATCCAAGATTCGAACCAATGACCTCAAATTTGAAATAGTATAAAATCTCTTCGAGATGAGTTAGAAGGAGATATTTGATATGAATGTAAGTCATTACGAGATATTTTACGTTCTGTGAAGCAGTTCGTCATTTGACATCATATGACGCCATTAGGTCAAAACGAATTTCTCAATTCTATGTATAAATTTCTTTATGTTTCTAAGGTCCAGGACTATGATATTTTAATGGCATATATTTAAGATTCAGAAAATTTCATTTAATAATTTTCTTATGCCTATGACGTAATATGACGTCAGATCTGTATCACAAAATAATTTTTACGTGGCCTGAAAATAAGCGTAGATTTAGAGTACGTTGGCCAGATCGGAACTGTGTTAGCCGATTTTGGTTATATAAGGTTTATCACAGGTTTCTTTTATTACCTTTTGTTCAGAATGAGATATGATTAGGGTTTGAAATGGTTATATCTACAGTTTTGCTCAGTTTTAAATGTATTAAGAGAGGTGTTTAAGGCTTAGAAGTTTAAACCTATAGTTTCTTTACATAGGGCCTTTTTTATCAGTATACCTCAGTGCTATCAGAATTTTTCGGGACACACGAGTATCAGCGATTTACAACTTATTGCACGATTCACGTGATATTGTTTTTTTAAGAGTAAATCATGGGTATTTAGTATATAAGTTGATTTGTATGGAATCTCAGTGTCAGTTATTGATGGAAGCTACGGAAGATGCCTAGTCCAGTCTAGAATATTCTGACCAAATTACACTACGGAGCTTGTGTGAGTAAAATTTTATTTTGTATTTCATTTTTCAGGTAGATATGAAGCTTAGATTTTACATTTAATATTTATTTTGTATATTGTTGTATTGTTTCTTCGCAGGGAAACAAGTGTACAATCGTAATTAATTTTCGGTAGTTTTCTAAGTTTTGGTGCTATAGGCCGAGGAATCTAAGTACATAGTTCTGCATTATTATGTATATTTGATGTAATTTTGAGAATAATTGTTAGTTTATAGGTATGTCCTTAATTTTTGATATTACCTGAATATACATGGGAGGCATTTGTCCAACAGTATTTGCTTTGTAATTAAGAAATGTGGAGTTGTATGGAATATCTGTCTGGTATATAATTGCTGACAAGGACGTGTCTCTGTTTTTAATGCACTGATGTAATTAAGAAATGTGGAGATGTATGGAGTATCTGTTTGGTATATAATTGCTAACAAGGGCAGTTCTCTGCGTTAATGCACGTATGAAATGCACGTATGTACTACCAGAGATTTGTTATTTGACATGAAAGTAGTATTATAAAGTAATACAGTGTCTGCACTTTATATTTGGTGTGATAAGTAAATTAGATCTATTTATTGTTTGTAGCCTATTTACTTAGGGCATGGTGCCTATGTAATCTGGATGGTCACAGTCGATACGGGACCCCGTTGGTAGACTACGTCGCAAGGACGGATGGATCTACGTATGCGTCATATGGACGACAGGGTGTCTACGGTGGACTAAGTAGATCACATTTACTGAAGGGACAGCGACGACAGGAAGTCGGTCCAGTGTTCATTGATAAGAGCACGTGATGTAGTTTATGTGTATTGTGTATTTAGAAGGAATCATTTTGTGAGTGTGGCACTTTGAAGTGCGTTCATAACAGTAAGCCATTGTGTATTTTAATATGCGGTCTTAGAGTGAAACAGAACATTCAGTGCAGCTGTTATTGTACCAACAGATAAAGAGACAGTTTGCCGACGGTTTTTTTTTTTCATATTCTTTAAAAGAATTCTCTATATTCTCCTTGTATATATTTTTATATTAAATATAGTTTAAAAAAAAAAGTTGTGTTTGGTATTTATTCTGCCTTAGAGAGTTGTCAGCCCTTGGTCATTTTGTCACAATCTGACGTTGTGTAAAAAGTATGTACGCAATCTATAGCCATTATTTCAAATCGATTTTCATAAAAAATCACAGAATGTATTTGTAACGTATATATTAATTTTCGTGGAACACTAATTTTCTTCGATTTCGTGGTGGGTTTTATCCACGAATATTAAATCCCAATGAGTACTTACTCTTATTAGCTCACGTTTTCTAGAACATAGATCCACGAATAAATGTTGCCACGAAATAAATAATGAACGAAATTAAATGTCAACGAAAATTAATGACTAAACAGTAACCTACTGCCTTTGTTATTATGGCTTTACATATACCTGCAGAAAACGCACAGGGTTTGTTATGTTTTTAGGGCTTTCTGTCTCAAGCAGAATGGGTTTGTTATGTTTTTTTCTTCTTATTATTATCATGATTCTTTCTTCCATCCTTTGGAGGTTCAAATTCAAACAGGTTGCCGATGTGCCAGGAGCATGAAATTCTATCATTGGGCACAGTGTCTTCAGCCCTTTTGAATGCAACAATTTAATCGTCATATGACGTAATGAGACGTCAGGGATTAAAATAGCTACAAAAGTTTGTAAACACTCTGCAGCGGTAATTTCTGGTCGGATTGACTTGATATTTTCACAGAAGGTGTAGTTAGGATGTAGATTTGCACCTATGGCTTTAATTTTCAAAAATCGAAAAGTTCGGGATTTTATATCGAAACGGATAATCAAACTTCGGTCATAAAAATATAATTTAGGGTTACAAATGCTCTTGATGGGTTAGAAGCATGACAATTGGACAGCTTATGTGGCCAGAGGTTTTCTTCGTATTCTTTGACGTCTAACGTTATACGACGTCATTTGACGTCAGACTGTAATAAGCAATTTTTGTATTCAAAATTAGCGGTTTTTAGGCCCTGCTGGATTTAGTTTTAGACCGATTTGCATAAAATTTCACTGAAAGTGCAACATAGCATCTCATTGTATAAAGTCACTTCCGTTTTCTGAAAATCGCAAAGATCAAGGTCATATTTTAATAATCGTTTTTTTTTTCGGCCGTAAATATCTCAAAAACGATAAATATTCTATCGAGACACTATGGATTTGTTTTGTAGTATTTTTAAAGACCTTTCAGATGGTTTTTAGTTTTTGAAGATCGGGATTGAATCGGTTGAGTTATGGCATAAAAACGAAAAGTGTACTTTTAACAAAATTGAAACGATTTAGTTTTATGAATTTGAAATGAATCCTTATGAATTTTTCAGAATTCACATACTAAAATGTGAAGTGATGTATACTGCAAGAGATATTTGTTTAGTTCTGTAATTATGACGTCATGGATATTAAAGCAAAAATTATTTACGAAAAAAATCATAAAATCGGCTAATTGCTGTATGAACATTAAACATGCACGAATGTCGTAGCTTACAATGAGCAAAACGTCCTGAAAATCTCAAATTATTACGTCATCAAGCATAGCAGGTATTCACTTTTCGGATAAAGGCTAATATGTGAAATCGAGCAGTTTGGTGAAAGGAAATAAAACGGTTATTGGGTTGCCCGAATTGCCCGAAATAGATTGTATGAGGCGGTATTTTCCCAAGGTTACATATCTGTCCTCGAAAACATCGAGGCATGAAAAGATGCAACAGCTACGTGCACAAATAGGGAATACAGACTTTGTCGGCAGTATGTTCTCCGGATAAACCGGTTCATTTCATACTTGCAATTCAAATAATGGACGTTTATATCCTGTTGTATACGGAGCGAGACCGATATTATTTGGGTAACAAGATTGATCGACAGCTGGATACTATACCTAAATTAAACACCCTGTACCAACCAGGGTATCAGAGAGACACCCTAGACCAGCTCTTACATAGGAAAGAGACATCGCCTCCAACCCCCCCCCCCCCCCATTCAACAACTTCCGACATCTCTATGACGTTTATCCTTTTCTATTTTTCCCTAAGGTTTAACGGCCCAACAACAGTGTTTCAGTCATTTGTGAACATATATATTGCGCAATAGACAAGTGAATACAACACAAGTGAACACACCCAGTCACATTATCCTGACCATGCGCCAACCAGTCCTTGCAATGCCACTATGCCTTGCCTCAAGCAAGAGATACATGTACCACCTATAATTTACGAGCTTTTTGATGTTTACCCGTTCAGTTCTGCTCAGAGTAAGACGGATTAAGCTTCACGCTTGACAGGGGACCACAAATCAGTACGTAAAGACTGTAACCATGGTTCGTGGATGTTACTCTATGTGAATTCAAGGTGACATGAGGCCTCATACAGAAATAAACATATTAAAATATCAGTGTATATTTATCAAAATTTGTTTCAACATCTTGTTTCTGTAAAGGTGAAATAAGAAAGAAATATTTCAAAAGAAAAATCAGCGTAAATAAGAAAACAATGCTTGTTGTAACAAAGAAAACAACAACAAAAAAAAAAAAAAAAAAAAACAACTAAAAAACGATCGATATCATAAGGAAGGACAAAAACAACAAAACACTGCGTTTGTAAGTACAGTACAGTCCTGCTTAAAAGATCATCTTTTTCATCTGGGTGCTTTTATGTTTAAATAGGAATAATTAAATTGTTACCTTGACAATCATGTAGTAAGCCATGTGACCTCAAACTCATAAATTAAGATGGAGAATGCTCAAATAATTTAATTTATGCCAACCAGGTAAAACAGACGGTTGTTAACAGTTGTTAACCATGAATTCATTGGTTCAAGAATTAGGTCAAAATTCATTTTATACAGCTTACCCCGAAAAAATGTAAATTATTGTTTGTATGTTGGATTTAAAACCGGAAGCAATTAAGTCATTTTGGAGGGGCAGATTTAGTGCTAACACACTGCAATATCATGCCGTAGACATGTGACATGATACCACATCAAGTCACATACCCCTTTTCATTTTTAGTAATGATATCTCGGTCTTTTCCATACATAGCTGGGTGTAATAAAATTTACTTTTAAAAGGAAGGCTTGCCCAGTTTATTTTCAGCCGGTCTATCCAAAGCATATGTTGTGTAACAACTAACTGTTTCTGTTAAAGTCTTGGTCCCAGTATGATAACCAAGTACCGTCGAATGGATACACCGGTAAAATTTGAATTTAGCTTTCAAGAATTTTTGTTGGCACAAACTTGCAAGTGTTGTTTAATACTGTGTGTCAAATATAAACAGATTTTACACAGATTATTTTTCAAAAGAGTGCTGATTGCCCTGAAGGCCAATATAATAATTGGGCTAATAATAATAAGTGATTTTCGGTTATGTATTTTGTTAAAAAGCAAATCAGAGTACCAGAACAAGCCACAGAGATCAAAGTTGCAGTGGACGACTTCGAGCCCCCATGTGTTTCTAGCTAGTTTAGTAAACGTAACAGTCGCTATCGTGAACGGTTGCACACCGGTTTTATCGGAGTGTATATGATGTAAGCAGGTTACCAAACTGCAATTGTTAGCTATTAATAGCTAGCTGTCACCTTCACTAAACGCACGGTAGTTGGTTCTTTGTTCCTTCCCACAAATCATTCTAACTTTAGGAAACCCGTATATGACGCTTACACAAAAGAATAATTTCGGCTATCTGCCAAATGCAACATGTCAAAATGTTACGGGAAGGATGATAAGGGAATCACAAAATGATGTATTATAATGGCTTGCGGCCAATGGTACAAATATGGTAGAAAATCGAAAATAGCCTTACCCGTAATGCAGTAACCGCTTATATCTAGAAAAGTATTGATTTTTGTAGGTATGTTTTTGAACAGTAACAACGGCAACCGTTGCCCTTTCGAATACATGAGTTTTTTGTCCAATGACATTGTATGACGTCAGATTAAAACAATAATGTAAAAATTTGTATCTACGCTTCAGTCATCTTCTATGGTGTAAATCAAAACATGAATGTGCACCTCAATATACTTTTCGAAAAGAGGTTCGAAAAGACAAAGAAACAAGTTTCGAACTAAGGGCCTCAAATATGTTTATAAGTGTTTTGAACCTTCCAAGTGTGCCAAAATAAGGCTTAATTCTCAATATATTACTAATGCCGTTAGTTAAGGATAGTCCCATACATAAAGCGTGTGAAATGTTAGAATTCGAATACCTTTTAAATGGTATTTTTATAGCTCGATGCATTGGTTTCCTAATGGTATGCATATTTTGATGATCGCCCAGTTAATTACAAGGTTGTCGGTCGAAGAGAACTGACATAAACACCATTTCCCCGAATTTTGCCGTTTTTCTTCTATACCTCAAAAGTCATTAAAGATAGGTCCAAACATAAAGCAGAAGTAATGTAAGAAATTTTAAGACCAATCTTACGGTACCTAGGTTTTTGAAAAAGGACATTTAAGAAAATTATAAATAAGAATTTATAAAGAATTTCTAATTTGTTTTTTACCAAGTCTTTCTGCATTTGGTCCTACATATTGTACCAATTTTTTATAGTATCTAGATTACGTTTGTTCCGAACAAACGATAGGCTTTAGATAATCATTGGAATTAAAATTCCAGTATCTGAAGTATATGCCATAAATTTTTTTATAGTCCTGGGACATTTGCAACATATAGAAATTAAGGCGTACATATAAAAACATTCTTATGACCTTATGACGTTATATGACGTCCGTCCTAATTTGCGTTGTCTACGAAAGAACACATAGGTCTATCTGTGTGTAACAAAATAAAGCGTTCATAGCCACAATGTGAGAGAACATGAAATAAATACAGTTGCATAAATGTCATTTGTTAAATTTCTTTGGGGTATACTTGTTATATCTGACATTGGATTTAACCTTTAATTCTAATCATAATAAAACATAACCTATACATTAAGCAAAAAAATCATACACAGCATTTACCGAATTGCGGGGCGAAATATATAAATTCGCAGAAACAATAAATATGCCCCACATTTTCAATAAACATTTGTTAGTAATATTTATGACAACTGTAAATCACCGAATGCAATATTGATTTTGCATCATTCATTTAAGCAATATTAAAAAAAGAAATCGTGTACATTTTATTGTCTGATGAATTTGCATAAATTAAGGATTAAAACTACTGCATGTTTTTGGTTAACATCTCTCAGTTTATTCATTGTTTTGTGTGATATTGCAAGAATATAATATCATTTAAATGTAATTCTAAATTAAAAAGATATAGTTGTTTTTTTTTAAAATTATTTTAGCATTCGGATCAATATTGAGGAGCATGTCGCGCGATTGCCGGCCAGTCATTAAGACATAAACTAGTATATTGTTTGTGCTGTTTGTTTCATGTTTGAGATATTGTAGAAAATAAAAGGCTAAGTTGTGCGTTATAAGTGTGAACTAAAACAACAGCAACAACAAAAATTTTGTCTAAAGAAGCATAATTTACCAGCAACGATTCCATTCGAAGTGGCTCCTGCCCAGGAAATAGAATAAAACAGCGGCATGATGAAAGGTGTGATGATCACCGTGGGCGTCAGTATGGCCCAGTTGAGGTTCATACCCGACTCCTGGATCAACAGTCCGTATGGGACGATACAGATGACGATGGTCACCATGCACCAGGTCTTGTAGCGCAGCAACATGTCTTCATAATGGCGGTACTGTGGAGAGAGAACAAGTAAATGTATTTGAGAGTGAACAGAAAAGCTATATTGATTACGAACACTAGTGTTCGATGGGGTCCTTGTCTTGGGTGGAAGTCAGAGTAACCGGAAAGAAAACAATTATGTACGGGCGTCGGAAATCCTTTTCAGAAAACCCAATAACAAAGACACACATATTATTTTACATGTTAAAATATAATTTATGTGAAATAATTTACTTTCTTCTGTATCATGAATACTTAATAATACTTTACTTTGCCATGGATGTTGCATTTGTATTTTGCAACGAAGTCGGTCTTCAGCACCTCCCGGGCCTGGACAATATCATTATGACACAGCGCACACTCTGTTGCGGTTAGACAGTCACATAACACGGCGGTGTGGTCACGTGAAACCTTTTCTCTCCCGCACAGGACACACTCGGTGGGGGACATATTACTCCTGGCAGCACAAATAAAGCGTTAAGAAATGTACTGCAAGTTGGTTTCATATTACACGTACATATAACAAACACCTAAATAGTATATGGTATAAAAAAGGGAAAACATTTCCTATCTTTTCAAAAGCCCATGATAAGTCAAAGATATTATATAAATAACAGCAAAAACAACAACAACAAAAGTACCATAAAACACGCTTTTGAAAACTGATAAGTATTTTTAAAGCAATGAAGAAACTAGAATCATTGGAAATAATAATGCAGTTACTTACCTGAACGGGTGTATATAGGTTTTGATAATGTCGTATACGAAGATGGAAGACAATGACATTACCTCCCCTGAACCCGTAGACATCAGTGTCATAGACATCAGGACCAGTAGAAGGTAACAGCCTTTCTCTCCAAGAATAGATTGAATGACATAAGGTGTTATTTTTCCTGGAACATATACATGGACTGGTCCTGATGATCAAGTGGTTTGAAGGTTTGACATACCAAAATCGGTGTTGTTGCTGGTGTACGAGTATCTCTCTTGCTTGGTGTACTACATATAAGTGAAGTTCATGGACTTGTTGCCCAGGATTCAGGAAATTATGACTGACAGTAAGTAATATAAAAGTCTAAGAATGTTTTTATGAACATGCTTATTATCAGCAAGCGATACATTAAACTTAAGATATCATTATTATTCCATTAGCTTTGAATTTCTCAGTAAACGAGATTAAAAGTAAATCAGGATAATGTTTCTGTAATTTCTAAAGCATATAACACTAATGACAGTACAAGCCGAATAAATGACTCCCAACTTACCTTCATCTATCTGAAGATCCGACAGCAAATTTGTTTTGTTTTCGAAGCTCATTGCTTTATAGGTCAGTGACATCACGAAGGAGAACGAGGTTGGGACCCCATACCAAAGGAATGCCGCAAAAAGGAAACCCAAAACTCCTTGATTTTGGCTTCGCTGCAACCCGACTTTGCCAGTTAGCTTGATCGCAATATATACCAGAAAATGCAACAAGAAGGAAGAACACGCCGTATATGACACCTGACTCTGATCGAAATGTCAACAAGGATCTGTCATAGTTCCCTTCCGGTCCCTGTAAACATGACAACGCACTGTAGATATTTTCCGTGCTCGTTACGTTCTTGACGTCCGCGTCAGGTAAGAAACGCACTTCAAAAATGAAGATAGATGTAACGATGAATATGAAGGCTGTGTTCAGATACGAGATGTAGAACGTCGTGCCAAGACCCCCTATCAAGCAGTAGGATCCGTACAGAACGGCGAGGATCAGCATAATGGTTTCCGTCGCAACATCTTTCACCAAGACTTCAAAAACAGACTTACCTGTTTAAGGAAATATCTTGAATGTAAGTGTTATTTAACTCATAACATATTGTGGAAAACTGACTGCCAGTGTAGACCAAAATCACCCTGCAATTTGATTATGAACTGATCTCTATTCAGTCAATATTTTTTCAGCAAGCACCTCCATAAACAAATTGTACAGGCATGAAGAAAGGACAAGTCCAATTTAGCATTTTAAAATGTTTAAGATATTTTATGTGAACTTGGTAGCAATATTTTGCTTATACATGTACTACTAATATCATTCGACGGTTAATGAGTTAGACCAGTACTTTGCGCCTTGGATAATCTCGAACAAAAATCACCCCATGGATCCTCCGTAGTCAATGATAGCTAGAGAAATGAACCATGATGCCGT
The DNA here is from genome assembly GCA_021229015.1 of Solen grandis. NCBI lineage: Eukaryota > Metazoa > Mollusca > Bivalvia > Adapedonta > Solenidae > Solen > Solen grandis. The sequence continues at coordinate 7,104,231 of CM037787.1, forward strand.
TTCATCAGTTATTGCACTTTCGTACATGTCTAAATCTGCATTGATAAAATGAATGATTGAAAACTGCTTTAACAGTTTTGGCAAATAAAATGTTATTCCTGAACATGCTTTATGAAACACCCAAAATATACGTATGCACTTACCTGATAAAATCCCAGCCAATAACACGACCAAGTTAGTGAATATTGCAACAGCACAAAACATTATATGAGCCAGTTTTCCGAATCTTGCATATGCTATCTGAAATTAAAGGTTGTGAAGCAGAGAGAGAGGGAGAGATGGGCACGGGGATTTGCAATCAGGATAACTATAATTACGACATCTAAAAATCAAGAGCGCGTGTGGATCTGTCTCCCAAAATGTAGATATATGTTACAGTTGATGATTCCAGGGCTAAACTAGTTTTGATGACTTAAGAAAATTTTAAAACTGAAACGTGAAATATAAAGATTCATGTTTTGGTATTGGTTCGAGTTCATGAAGGAAGTTATACGAACCATGACCGCTCAAGATTGTGAAATGTACTAAGTGCATATATGAGATTATACGATCGTAATACCTGTGGGTACGTCTTCGCTCCGGGAGCATGGGTCTTGAGTTTGATACAAAGCATCGGAAATAAAAGGAGGCATATCACTATGGCTAGAGTATACCAGAGTGAGCCGCTAATCCCGACCTATGAATAGATACATGAATAAATAAAAAATAGCATGATATGCATCACATATATATTATAATAATTATTATGTGTCGTTTAAACACATATTACCAGTCTTTCGTAATTAATCAATATGTAATTATTTTTATATTGCGTAGATATATTTCTCTATGTGTTATATCCTTTTGAATCAATGAAATATATTCAGATCTTCTTCTGTCTTAAATAAGAAATCAAACGCATGTCATGATATAGCGGTATTCCCATGGCTAAATAACGATTGTATGCCTTTCAGGTGTATGTAAAATAAAACGCAATTGATGTTGCTGATAGTATTACACAAATAAATGAATGATAAAGTTGCAATTTACTTTGCTAGCAATAGTAGGACTTTGAAGAAAGTCCGCTGGCCAAAACAGCTGTGACGTCACAGTGACGGCAGTGAGGCTCAAGCTAACGCGCCCACCGGCGTCAAAAACGACATCAAGATTGTTGTAATCTTTAAACACATACCGCCTAAATCAAATATACACAAAATGTGATACTTATCATGATAATTCAACATATATATAAAACAAAAAATATACTTAATATGCGAAAGCAACATATTTAAACAAAATATGATACGTATTGTGCTAAAGCAATACACATGGATATACAAAAATATACTTATCATGCCCAAGCAAGAGATACACGCTAAAATATTAAACTTAACATGTTAAAGCAAAAAATACACGCTAAAATATTATACTTATCATGCTAAAGCGTCATATAAACATATATACATGTACATTTATTATGTAAAAGTAAGAATTTTGAGGTACATAAATGATAAGGAATACAAACAAAACTGCTAAAGAAAACTAAATCCATATAGGCAAAGCATTATGCTCACCGTAAAGCATCAAGATCTCGGTTTTATTTATCCTCAGTGGGCGAGTGGTATGAACGTCCACCTCGGAAGCGGGTTGTTGTTAGTTTGTTTGTTGGGTTTAACGTCTCACCGACAGTATTTCAGTCATTAGGAGACGATGTATACTTGAGACGGATATAGTGCTGCCACACTACAGTAACACGCCGTGGACATGGGGCATGATACCACACCCAGTCACATTATCCTGACACCGGGCCAACCAGTTATTACGACGCGGGTTCTCTACAGCAACATGCAAATAAATACCCCCACCAAAATGATAATGGTACTGTCCATTATGGCGCTCAATATAAAAATCAAGTTTGTTTTAGGATTGGTTGAACAGATTTCAGGCTAAGGTGTGGTGTTATGTCAAATACGTACATCATAATACTGCAGTGTGACAGCACTCTCTATCTCAATATAGATGAACTATTATCGGCGGGACTTAACTCATATAAATACAATAACTGAAATACAATTTGTTTGTTAATTTCTTACCTCAGAGCATTATATGCAAGGGCGACCATGACGGAGATCCCGGCAAAGCCAAGCATCGTGAGTAGCGCGGCCTCATGTTTCTCAATAAGTGGATCCAAGCTAAACCAAAATCAAGACTATTGGCAATCAGCATATAATGTATTTGTCCATTCACAAAAACATGCAAATAGATATGTGGCCAAGACAAATATATGTCTAAACGACACAATTATATCTAAACGACAAAAATACATCTTAATGAAACAAATAAAACTAGCATTTCTAAGTGACACACAGCCATACTAAATGTAAAAAAATATCTTATTGACACAAAAATAAAACAGAATGACATAGATTCTTTTTATTATCTTTTCTAGTCATAATAAATATATTGAAATTTTCATTAATAGATAATTTACCAACATCGCATTCAAATATATCATAAAATCATCATATGTATGCATTTTGTTTCTTTCTATAGATTATTTGATGGATTTTGTTGATTATTTTTTCTCAAGTAATTTTTGTTTTTCGTACAATCCTAAGTTACTTGTTCATTCCTCGAAATCTTTGAATTAAGCAATTGTAATAATTGTTGTTATTACCAAAATTTAATTTTCAATGACCAGTTGTTTCTTCAGCATTTTATATCTATTCATACTATTTAATTGTTCTATTGTTATATTCATCCAGAATCATAACGACCATTTAAAAGCAATAACTGAGAGCGGTTCACTCCCATTTCACCGAATACTGCTGCGTTAGGTGTGTTTGTTTTCGTACACCTACACTCATTTTACAAAATTTACCTCTTTGCACATAATAAAAACATCCCATATATCTGTTACATGCAGTAAAATAGGGAAAACATGGCATTAAGCATAAATTGGAACAGAAAAGGAGAAATTCAAGGGAATTGTAATTTAGAACTGTTTTATTGATTTTCCCTATTAAATAGATCTTATAACTAATACATGTATATCATTTTCCTTCGAAGGCTGAACATATTTCAATGAAGGACATTAACTTAATTGCCATAATTATACCTATTAGAGTAACAAAGGACATATAACATTTGAGAGGTGCGTGAACTGCTGCACGTTTTCCGATTGCCCGCCACGGGCCTACGTCACACAATTTAGTTCAAAGTTATTTTTGTTTCATTTCCCGTTTGCGCATCGTTGCCGCGTTATCGTTTGTTGTTTGTCGGGACATCCTCTATAAAAAAAATTAAATCATAAAAAGAAAATTGATTGATGTTATTTAAAAAAAAAGTCAAACGCATTAACAGGAGTTTGTCATGCATGCAAGCACATTTATCTAGTGTATAATGATGATGCTATCAAACATGCACATTTACATTCCCAGCAAAAGCATTTGGATATACGGTATTGAAATTTCCACAAAGAACAAAAAAAAAAAAAAAAAAAAAAAAAAAAAAAACACGCTTCTCCAGTTGCTCTGGTTTCTACCTAATTAAAGCTGTTTTCTGAATCTTATAAAATACACATGTTATTCCGTGAGGAAAACAAACCATCACATCATCATTTCCACGGGGTAGTAATTTTCCTTATTTCGTGAACAATTTTGTACACGAATATTTATCCCAGCTAATATTTTCGATTTAATGGACTACATGAATGCACAAATACGTACGCTTTTGTATTCACAAAATTGCTATTAATAGGGGATAAACGAAATTTAATGTCAACGAAAAATATTGATTTCCAGTATATCTTTATTCAGTTTTTTTATTAGAAAGACAGAGTGTAGATCAACAATTGATTCATAACTGTATTATATATTATATATATATATATATATATATTTCAATGGTCATTTAGACATTAAAATATCGCTGACTGTACATTGATATTCCCCGGACAAGCACCAGCATTGGCCATCGGACTGTTCATACATTTCAAAACGCATTTGAATTTGATGTGATTAAATTATTAGATCGACATCCATTTCTGAAAAAACATTGATTATCGCAAAGTTCCCCTCAAAATTAGATTTAAACTTATGTTCAAATAGACCTGCTTATGTCTCTGGTGTACTTCCGTTTTGCCAATCTTAAAAAAATCGTGAAATCTTTACTTTTTTATCATGTATATGCAAATAGTACAAAACAAAACAAATTAAAACACCAGCAGCAACAACAAAATTTCCGATAGTGTTAGCATAAATTGATTACTCACATGGTTTCTTTTTCAGCCGATGGAAGCTCGTATGGACATCCTAGTTTGACGTTTTCTGCCATTTTTCGTCATATAAACAAACAAAAAAAATGTTTTCTTACTTTAAAGATTAAACAGCAGTTACAAATACACGTGCTATTGTAGTAGACAGAGTAAGCATATAACGTTACACAACAAACGTATTTCAGTAATCATCTCGACATTTGCATGCTTGCTTTATAAGACACTTACATGACATACCTTGCGGCAAATTTACTCAAGGTTATATACATTACAGTCCTAATGCTTATACGCAGTGATAAAATATTAAAACGCACGTATTGTTTGGTAATTTGCATTTCTAAAACATTAATCTGAAGGCTGTCTTTACATATGTTTTAGGTCTTGCGCCTGCTGGCACATATAGCTATGATGTCGAAAATTGTAAATTTGCAATGTAGATCCACTATAATGCAATCCGTTAAAGAGTTCTTTCACGGACCTCCAAGGCAAACATTTCTGGTTTAACAAAAGAGACAATGAACGGGACTGCAATTGAATTTTCCCAGTAGATGTATAATTTTGACACAGCAAACACTTTACAATTTTACTGATTTCGCTATGCCGCGGTCCGATACCGAACTAGTGACTTCCGCTGTAGGCTGAAATACCGGACAGGACATTTGTTTTTTTTTTTATGTTAGGAAACCTTCCAGCTTGATTCAAGCACTTTTAACAAATATTGAGTAACATAATTTATATTTTATACACATACACATATATACAATGGACATTTATGTCATGTATTAATACAGAGTATTCTAAATATAGATATTTCCTTATTGATGTCAAAAGTATTAAATGATCTTTTCCTATGAAACGGATAAAACTACTTAATCGAATTTCAATAAACTAAAAAAAAAAAAAAAAAAAAAAAAAAAAAATCCAACATATCGGTTGTTCAAAAGTTAATATTTTGCGAAATAATTTCTGAATCTTTGAAATTGTGTAAAAGTGTTTAAAATATTATATCATACAGTACCATACAAGTCAATTTTAACTTTTTTTGAGAAAGTAAATGCATTAATTAGACAAAGTTCATTTGCAATCTAATGTCACTGACGTAATAATGTAACGGAGTCACGGAGAACAACTGTTTGGTTATGTTTCTTTCATACACTTATTCAAAAATTGAATATCGTTAGAGGACCAGCACTAACTAAACAGAATGATACTATGCCCCTAGTCTTAAAGACTACAATAAGAATGGCGTAGAATATTTCGATTTTGGGAAAGTCTTCTGCTGAAGTGACATATATTTATACATGTACATGGTTAGGGAACAAAAGGATTAAAATCTGACAAACTCAGCAATCACCAAAACCATGCACACTGTTCACAATGACAGGACATGTGTACATGGACAGTTCACATACCACGATAGAAACTCACAACTAACAGGACAGAACAACACAAGACAAAATAAACAAATATAGCCATTAAACAAAGACTCCTTTACATTAACATATCATGCAAAGCCAAATAGAGTTAAAGTGTTTTACACAACACATTTTTATTTGCATTTAACAACCGAATCCACCCCCTCCCCGCAAAACAATAACAACAACAAAAAGAAACATGAAAAACACACACAAACAAGTACAATAATAACAAAATCACAATAAAAAATATACAAAACGTGGAAGACAACAACAATACATGTAACATTGTGCAGTGTATGTACATGTAAATCAATGACATACTCATTTATTGAATCTGATGGTTAAGAAACATCGAATATTTATTTGGTATATATCTGTACATTGTACATATCTGTTATAATTTGTTTTAGAGTTGACAGTTCAAAACATCATTAAAATACCCTTTTTTTGCTCCCGAAAATCAACTGAAAATTATATTTCCACAATAAATCCACAAATGCACAGGTTTATTAATGTCAATAAATCTTCAGCTTATTATGTTTGTATATCAGTTGTTATTCAATAAATTTAAGACAACATTGATTAAACGGATGATTTATATAGTTCTTTTTCTTGTTTTTTTTTTTACTAACAAATTATGAAGGTTTCTGAGTAAGAAGAAGAGGGGTTAAACAATTACTAGGAAATCTGAAGTTTGCATATTTGAGAGGAGATAACATATGATATGTAATCAGTACATATATTGTTCGCAATTTCAACTGTTTGGGATTTCGATTCTTATACTATCAAGTACTTTTAGTAATGCCATTGAAAATTGAAATGATCAAGCACGTTAAGTTTCAAGCAGATGAGTAACCTCATTCTTTTAATTTTTGAAAAGATATAAAACATTACTCTGGCTGTTCCAACTATTGTATATGGATGAACATCATGGACAATATGATTTACAGAAATCGATGATTTGTCCGTGTCCTAGAAACAATCTTAAATGGTTTTTGTTTGTTTGTTGGGTTTAACGTCCCACCGTCAGTATTTCAATAATTTGGAGACGATGCCTACTTGAGGCAGATATAGTACTGCCACACTGCAGTATCACGCCGAAGACATGTGAAATGATACATGTACCACACCAAGTCACATTATCCTGACACCGAGCCAACCAGTCCTGCAACTAGCACCAAGCAAGGGAGCTAAAACAGTACTATTTTTTTAACTATTTTTTTGGTATGTCGCGGATCACAATCTTAAATGGTGTACACAGAGAAATAGGGTATATGTTCTCGACATTATTAGCTCAAAATGTCATAATGAAACTAAAATTTCAAATCTATCCTCGAACATATCGTAAATAATCTAAATTTCGTGTTTAACATACCAGAAAAACCAACAAACCAAACCAAAACTAAAGCTATATTATCATCCGACAATATTCCTTTGAAACAAAACAAATATTGTCCTGTCCTGTACTTGAAACATTTTTGTTGCCACGTCTGTTAGTGTGGTTTTAATCTGGAATGTTATTTCATATATATGCTTTCAGTAAATTACAGATTCAATTTACAATGCAGATGAAATCAAATATATTTAAATATTTCTTTTAAAATAACCTTGGACTAATTTATAACATTTCTTTTTCACTCAACGTAACAAGTTATAAATCACATTAAGTGATTACGTGGTATATTTATAGACCATTACATTGTAATTAAATTTTTTTATCAATCAATATTTCCATATGACGAATATCTGAAACAGAAAAAGTAAGCTCAATATACTTAATCTAGGTTAGCAACCGCCATTTTTATGTTTTGTTATAATACGTTTTAGTATTGTATGACCAGTAGTATGTTTTTTTTTTAATTCGAATGTATTTCCAATTATTTTATTCTCAAAAGTATTTACTAAACATATTACCGAAACAAGTAAAATATCTATACGTGCTTTTTAAAGTATAAATCGTTCAGAATTTGACAAGAAAAATGTATGATAGTAATACAAAAATAAGCCTACATATTGCAGAATTGCAAAAATGGAATAAAACGTAATGAATAAACAGAGTCGTGAATGCAAAAATCCTGTTTACTGTTGTTTTTATTCATTATCGGTTATTTCACTGTGAGCCTCTTGTTTATTTTAATTTGTTTCCAAATCTGTAGACCTTCCTCTACTGGAGGCACAAGGACTACAAAAAACGTGCCAATAAAGCACCAGTACTGGCAAACCGAGATCCACGTGCTGAACTGTGCTGATGTCAAGACGCCGTGACTTAAACCAACAGCTGGAAGTACGACAAGAAATAATGCTAAGCTGATGGCTGCAAGGGTATACGCGAGCTGTTTAGATCTCCTAAAAACCTTCTCTAAATGCTTAGTCGTGATTATCTCCCCTGCAGGTATACCCTTCAATTCCCTCTTAAATAACGCTTTATAAGATTTCAGTGGATTGTCTATACTCAATGTCTTCTGCCATTCATTCTCACTCCTTATCGTCTGCCTTCTTTTTCGGTCAGACCCATCTGATGTGTTTTCTGTCTCCGATATACTGACCAGGGCGTGATCGTCTCTGCCTGGTCTAAACGACTTTGATTCAGTACTGGTTTTAAGTGAATGTCTTGGTCTATGGATTCTTGTACATAGGGACACTAAAACAGTTACGACAGAGCTTGCTACGAAACCAGACAGAAGGCCAATGAGCAGACTCCAGTCTTTGGCTGTGTTCTTGTAGAAATCTGATAGACCGCCGTCGTAGGTTGAAGCTTTAGCAAGCATTCCAACTATCGTTGAGATCAATCCAATACACGATCCTGGAAAAATCCAAACCAAACAAATTTTACGACCCTATAATATCCAACTTATGACTCATTGATTAAAAGCTCGAAGTATGTCCATGTACATGAATTAATATAATTTAAGTTCCTTATATCCTTTTAAAATAATTCATATATATCTAAAAGTTTCTCATTTTAATGATTTTATTCAACAGGCATAATCATGTAAATATTTTTATTTAAATACACTATAATTACTCTACCTGACAAAATACCCTTTGAGGTAGCTCCTGCCCAGGTTATCGTTAAAAATAAAGGTGCCAGGAAAGGTGACATGAAAACTTGGGAGGCCAGGACGCCCCAGTTTAAGTCCATCCCCGACCCAACTATTAGCAAACCATAAGGAACGATGCCGACAACAATGGCCACCATACACCATGACTTGTAGTGTATTAACTGATCCTCGTACTTCCGGTACTGCAACGTATGTATATGATACAGTGAGCTTTATCGCTATATCTAGATATTATTTACTGATCTAATTAGGCCGAAATACATACATATATTTCATAATATAACTTCCACAAATCAATCATCTACACTAATTGATTTGTATTAAGATTATCTAAATTTACACTGAAATCAATAGTCGTTTTTTATTTTAATTTTAATTTGCCAACTGAAATCAAATCACTTATGATGGTGATACGTTATTATACTTCATGTCATATAATTTCTGCAATTAACTTACTTCTCCGTGACGATCACATTTGTAGTCCCTCTTGAAAGAGTACATTGACAGTTTCGCTGCTGCTGCAATGTCGGCTGCACACTCTTGACAATCGCTGGCAGACGGACACACACACCCAAACTCCTCATGTGCGGCTGTCCGTACTTTGTCCTCACCACAAAGTGGACACTCTGTGGGAGCCATATTCGACCTTAAGGAAGAAACTAATCTCATTTGGATATATCTTTTATTTTCCTTGACAATTTTCATGTATAATAAGAATCATAAATGATATGTTTCTATCTAGTGATTCTTATTGTTTTGAATATCGAAAATAAATGTCAAGAATTAACAACGTTTACAGTATAATATTATAAACACTGTTTTGATAAATAAGAATTGCTTAAATAATTGTAAGATAAACACAAATAATAAGATTTGTATTATTGTCATTAAGTAGGTTTGATGCATGCAGTCACCTGAATGGGAAGACATAGGTCTTCAAAATGTCATAAACCACAATGGAAGATAAAGACATGACTTCTCCCGATCCTGTTGACATCAGCGACATCGTCAGTAAGGTTAGGAGCGAATAGGAGCCTTGCTTTCCTAGAAGTGCTTGCATGACGTACGGTGCAATATAACCTGGGACAGATTTGTAAATCAACAAGAGCATGCTACATTCCCTTCTTTGTAATACTGAGTTTTCTGTTCCACTCGAAAGTTCGTTTCAGACATTCCGAAAAATCGCTTTGGAATCTTTTTTATATCAAACAAGGCTTCGATAAAAAAAATATAAAAAAAATTGGAAGAAAACAATAACTGTATAGGTTTGCAATGATGGATCCCAGACCCTCTGGATGAATTAAAATATATAATAAAAACGCTCGATCGAATGCTATACTAAGAGGTGGACGGTTCATGTCGAAAAGGAACGCTGACCTTTTGCGATCACAATAGGACAACGTATGCTTGAGACATCGATCTAATTGATTTTGTTTTCTCACAATAAACGACTAAAGAATAAAAAAGAAATATCACTAAGGTTGATTAATTCACCCTAACACGACAGAGAGAGAGAGAGAGAGAGAGAGAGAATATGAAGCCTTATCGATCGGGTAAGGCATTTTTCAATTCTTAGTCTAAAAGGGTCCTTAACTGAAAAAAAGTATGGATTTTACAATGGCCAAAATGTTATTGAGATAAAGATGTGTACCAAAGATTATCTACATCAATTTAACTATTGATGGGTTACCAATCGGAAAGTTATTTTTGGCAATTACTGTGTCGAAAAAAAGGCCATAACACTGTGGCCTTCAATTTAATGACATAAAAATGTGTACCGAAAAGTATTTAATATGTATTTTGAATGTATGATTTTCTTAAGATAAACATTTGTACCAAATATTATTTAAATAGACAGTTTAGACTGTTTATTAGAATATACATGTAGGCCATAGGCCCATGATCATACAAAAAATCACCCCCCACATATATATATGAGTGAACAAGACCATGAACTAATGCCTCTGTTGCTTTCTGAGAAAGATATATTCGAAAAAACACTGTTCAAACTTGTTATCGTCGGAATTGAAAACCAGTGTTCTGTGATTAACATATTATTGTACGTTCAATCTCAACATTTGAAATCTCTCCTTACCCTTGAAAGTATTTTAAGTTCACATCTTCTTATCTTAAATGTGATATTATATAGCAGTATATCAAATTGAAAGACTGCAAAAATTGCAAAATCATGCAGCATGGGTTGTCATGCTCTGATATACTGAAATCATTGCACCGATTACCTTGTTGATTGATTATTGTTTTATACCTTGATCAATCTGGTCGTCGGTGAGCAGGTTTGTTCCATTTCTAAAACTCATCGCTTTGTACGTCATGGACACGACAAATGAGAAGGACGTGGGTACAGAAAACCACAAGAAGCCTGCTAGCAGAAAAGCCACGACACCCTGCCACGGCTTGGCAGCAATACGGCTTTGCCAGTTTGCTTGGTCAGTTATATTGTTGGACATTACGATGCAGAAGACGACAACAGCATAGATGAGACCAGATTCAGAACGGAAGGTCATGAAAGATTCATCAGTATTACCTTCTGGTCCCTTTAGACATGCTAAAGCGCTATACAAGTTTTCTGGAGAAGTGATTTCTTTAACCTCAGGTTTTGCCAGATGGTCGACTTCAAGAATAAATATCGATGTTATTATGAAGATCAAGGCCGTGTTAAAGTAGGATATATAAAACGTGGTACCAAGTCCCCCCACAAGACAGTACGATCCAAACAATACGGCGAGAAGAAGAACAATGAATTCAACTGAGACATCCTTGCTGAGTACTTCGATTCCAGTCCTCCCTGAAATGAAATTAAGTTCAGTCGTGTGCTCTGTCAATGAAACTCAGATTGGCTTCTTTTCGTATTGTTGATCACATTCGCGAGGTTTTCAGAAGAATGAAAATTACAAAAACGAAACAAAACAAGATAAACAAACAAAAACAACAATATTTAGCGTTTTTACGTTCCCAAAAAATCAAAAGGTTCGCACAGACATTATATAGCAATCATGAACTGTGTTCGTTTAACCTACTTTATTTGTTTAAGGCAAGGACAATGCAAAGCATGTAAGTGGGGACCTTAAAACACACACACACACACACACACACACACACACACACTGTGCTGGACCATTAAAACCGAAATGGACCTAACATTACCGTTAGATACTATTTACCTGCTAGCATCTGATTCGCGATGGCGATCAAATTAGTAGCTATTGCAATCACAGAGAACATTAAATGCACTGGTTTTCCATATCTTGCTAAAGCTATCTGAAAATAGAAAAAAGATGTCAGCACTATGCATTAAAACACATTTTCTATTTTTAAAACTGCTCACATATCAAAGAAATATTATTTAACTAATCTTTGGCATGAAAATAATGCTAAGCGATTAAAACAATATTTAGAAATAATAGATGCTCTTTTCCTGCATAATATTTGACTTAAATTTTAATTTTCACTTTTATACAGGCAGTTTATATTAAAGTTTTTTAACTTCATAATACGAACCTGCGGAAATGTTTTGGCACCAGGCGCACACGTTTTCAGACGGATTCCAAGTAATGGGAATAGCAACATTCCAATCACAATCGACATTGGGTACCACAAGGCCCCGCTGACTCCAACCTGGAAATAAATAATCTTCTGTTTAAGCCCCTCTAGGATAATAACAGTGAAAATATGCGGACGAAAACAAAAACACGAATAAAGCTTAAAGAACAGGTTGTTCTGCTTGGAAAATGAAAGGAAAGTTCCAGACATGACAGACCCGTTGTCAAAATAATAGGACTTTATGTGATATCATGCCACTTGTTTAAGGCGTTACATTGTCTGGGAAACACAATTATATCAGTCTCTTATAAACGAAGTTCCCTAAATGACTGAAAACTATTGTGGAACCTTTAATTCATTAGTGGTGGGCTGATTAATTATAAAGTTAACGAATCAGTGACGAGCTACTGATTGACGTGACGATGACGAAGAAAATAATTCGTTGACGAATTATTGAGAAAAAAAGTTGTCGTTCTTAATATTTCAACGCGCAAATGTAAAATACGTTTTGACTGGGTAATTCCATTAACTTAACAAATTGATACTTGCAAAGTTGCACTTAGCACATCTTTGGTGTCTGGTTGAAACCCCTTATATTTTATTTCCATTAAATGTTTATACATGTATTGAATATTTGAGAAATTAAAATCTATATCTTTGTACATAATACTTTGCTTCCATGTGTACAATAGAAATATTAAAATAGAGGGTTTTAATAGGCATTTGGTCTAATATTCCTATATTTTGTATTTAATCCCGATTAATCAGTTAATCAGTGATTTTGCCACTGGATAATCGACCTAATTCTTTTTGACTGATTATAATCTCCTTAATTCATGTAAGCAAAATAACATAGTTAAAATATGTTAAGCAGCTAGTCAAGGGAAGAAGATATAATGGCTACTTAGGAAAGGAAATTAACCGCTTTGTACAAATGTCAACGGACACATTTGCTTTGTCTACTTAAACCATTACATTATGGTCATTACATCGTTTTTCTTTATCTCTTTCCTGGTGTGAAAATTTCAGTGGCCAGCTTTTTTTTTATCATACAACGAAAATGCTGTATATATTATACATATTTTTGAGTGTCGTATTTTTGCTGAAAGACTAAACGCGATGCTGAATCAGACTTAGATCACAGTCGCCTACTGTTTTTCATTGTGTATGCGAGAGGACTTCAGTTCCAAGATGTTTTAACAGGTTAATTCAACACACGACCTCATGCGTAAAATGCACATTATATCTATTTTCTATACAAAATATATTAATCAGATGGATCACTAGCGAATTTAAGGGGGCGCACTTGTTCCACCCCCACCCACCCCCTCAAAATAAATCTTAACCATAAATAAATGTAGACACACAATTCAATTAAAATATAACATTGAATTCCGAATCGCTTTGATCTATTCTCTTTTGTCTTATTTTAACTACGCAATATACAGATTATTTATTTCCCTATATACATCTTATACAATTCGAATCCCGGTCATTCCAGACTTTGACAAGCTGTTTGAAGAATACAAATGGGGAAAGGCGGTAAATGCACCTCTCTTATTCATTTTTCTTTAGTTACAATCATAATAGATAAAAAAGAAATCAGTGGCATGCACCGTCATTTGTTTTCGCAGAGCGAAACCGTAGATAAAAATAATCAGTCACCGTATGGAGCGACACCGGATATGTACTAAGCGAAGCATAAACTTATTCTGAAAAAATTTTCCAAGGATTTTATCGAAATTTTCACGTTTCTAAGAATCTGTCATGCACGATCATACATATATTATCCATAACAAGTTTGCGTCTATCAAACCTAAACTTATTCTGAAACACGTCATATACTTTATATGGCTCTTAAAACATATCATCTAGTACCGGCAAAAATTATATCTGTCAACTTCATTCCCTTTTAAATAGTTCGATTTCAGCTCAATAAAAGCATGTCTGGTCAGGCTTTATCCGTCATATTCTAATATTTATGTAGATGTTAGTTTTTCCTAGTGTTGACTCTAATCAACGACAAAATCTTATTAATATCATTTTTTTTTTTTTACTGTACTGCGGCTTATATGTTGTATGTACGGCTAATTGATTTTCCACAAAAAGAAGGTGTACGGCTTCTTAATGTTTTCTTACACAATATAAAAGTACAATTACGACACTATATCGTGCACAAAATGTAAACTTAAGTCACCAAGGTAAAAAGAACAAATACTTTCATGTTTTTGTGTGATTTTTATGCAATGTAAAAAAGCTTATTTTGATTTCTTTCTACGAAATGCCGAGGGTCTGTAAGATGATTAAAAGTAAACTACATAGAGACTGTCTCCGGTGGCCGAGTGGTTAGAGCGTCCGCCACGGGAGCGTGAGGTCGTATGTGCGATCCCCGGCGGCGACTTACCAAAGTGTAATATCGACCTCATACATCGGTTTTTTCTGCATAGGGAACACCTGAACACGAGCTTCATGAATACCTCAAGCGCTTCGCGCTGTCAGTGTTACATGGAGCTCGTGACCAGGTCTTTTCTATGAAGTAAGACCTCTAATCGGTCGATATCCTATACATACAGTATAGCTCACGCGGAAAACGCATTGTCCGCCAGCCACCAAAGACTTCCACCCATGACCGTAGTATTTATTATCTTAACCATCGCGAACACAACAAAATAACCAAAAGCCTCCATCGTAGAATCTCAGTGTAATCATCACGGAATCGCGGTAACACTTTTCAACTCGATAATTTGATTTTCTCTGTTTTGCTTTTATTACTTCCATTAAATTACGAAGAAATGCGATAGCTAAAAGCGAAACTAAAACATAATTTATGTATAAGTTAGACACACCATTCATTCACAAAAATGTATTTAAAAAAAATGTTCCTATAACGTTAGTGATTTTTTAATCTCAATTTTGTAACCGGTATGATTAAGATTAATTACTTTTGTTGGAACTAATTTTCTTTAATTGGATTACTTCGTTCTGGATAAAAGTCGGATATAAAAATATTTGATTTGTTCCCAAATCTGCTTAATAGGAACATAACAGCACTTTTCAAAATTTAATTTTTGAAGTTTCATTCATAAAAATTTTTTTTTTTTTCATATTAAACCCTGGATGGAGTTGTGGTGAATATTTGCCAATCGTTGTTATCGCGGAAATGCTTTCCGCGTGTGATGTAATGTAACGTTGATTTAGTGATGTGTGAATAAATTCAATGTCGAGATTCATTGAAATATTCAATATTGGCATAGACATAACTTGTTTAAACATGAAAATCTAGACAAGACTTATGTAAATATAAAAGAAAGGTAAAGAATAGTTTCATTTAGCAAATTTGCATACTAAGGGAACACTCGTTTTTTCAGAAAAACAATTAAATCTTTGTTTGATTTCGATGCAATATGCCGTACATGACAATAGTTATATGCCATACACCCGGTTGTCACTAATTTCTAAGCCACCAGTACAGTAAATGAAAATGATATTATTTAGATTTTGTCGTGGATTAGAACCAAAGATAGGAAGAACAAACATCTACATAAATATTAGATTACGACGGATAAAACCTGACCATAAATGTTTTTATTAAGCTGAAATGAAATTATTTTAAAAGGAATGAAGTTGACAGATATAACTTTTTGCCAGTACTAGATGACATGTTTTGAAGAGATAGTTCAGATTTTTAAATTAAAACATTCTGCGGGGGAGTTCCACCCGCGGGAGGGAAGTTCCTTGCAGATTATCTGAAAACAGCGTTGAATATCCAGCAAATATCAACGACATTTATAATCTAATTAGTCGACCTGATATACAAATATGAAAACTAACTTCATATTTATTCACTTAGATTTTAAATATGTTGTTATATCTCGCTGATGAAATCGATGCGGATATTGAAATGTCATTGTCCGTCCGTCCGGAGCCATATCTTGGAACTTGTTGGCTTCTTTTTATTGAAACTTGGTATGAATGTAAATATTGATCAAGGAATGGTGCACAGCAAATGCCATCAAAATCCCCCAATGCATAATTTAGTTATGGTCCTTTGTTATTTTTAATTAGATATTTTTAAGAATATATTCCGTCCGGAGATATATTTTTCAACTGGATGGCTAGACTGTATTAAAACTTGGTAGTAAAATATATTGATGAGGACAAGAGGCATATCGAATGCCATTAAATGAAAAAAATGAGTTATTTCCCTTTGTGAAAATGACCAGCCTGGGCCATATCTTGGATTTTTTCCCAGATTTTGATGAAACTTAACAATAATGATTATATTGATAAGGACATGGTTCACATTAAATGTCATGAAAAATAACCGTACATAATTACGTTTACGTCTTTTGTTATTATTAAATACATATTTTAAGTCGATACTATACTAATCTGATTTGTAACTCAAACAGGGTGTCATTATTAAGTAAAAAGTAACTTACTTTGCTGGCTATGGTTGGGCCCTGGAGGAAATCCGCTGCCCACATGAGCTGGGAGGTGACCGTGACAGCCGTGAGACTTAAACTTACCCTCCCTCCAGCGTCAAAAATGACGTCTAAATTGTGGAAGTCTCTAAACACATGGCGTCTGAAAATGTAAGATTCATCAACATTTACATTCAGATAGATACTTGATCGATTTCTAAGAATTGGCAATATAATGATTTGAAATTTCTTTTAAAAAGCTCTCAAAATATTGCAAAACCTCTTTAAAATGGCAAATATTCAAACTTGTTATAAACATGATGATATAATATCCATACCTGAGAGCATTATACACTAGTCCAGTAATGAAGGAAAAGCCAGCAAACCCGACTACAAGGAGCAGAACCGTCTCGTGCTTTTCTATCAAGGGCTGCAAACTGAAAAGAAATCTAGACATGAATGATTGAATCACAAAGAAATGATTGAATCACAACGTTCCACACACAGTAATTGTGACATGAGGGCCATAAACAAGTGACATGATACTACGCATCGTCAAGTTATCCAGACACCGGGACAATCAATACCCATGTATGATGGTTGCAAAATAAAGATTTTCAAGTATATATGGTCACTGGAATAGTTAGTAGAATAGATCCAGATTTTGTTAATATGAAAGATATGTGTGAAACTCAATTTATTAGAAGACATCAAATGGTCACTTGTCCATGACATAAAATACTTGTCCATAGAGCTTTAAATTAAACATCAGTCCTTCATAAACAAATATTTGATTTGTTACGAAGTCCTCAAAATCTACAGCCTCGATTTAATCTTAAAATGATACAGTTATCTATTTATGATATTTGTTATTACTTTTTTATCATTTGTAAAACTAGTGGCCGAGTGGTTAACGCGTCCGCCTCGGAGGAGGGAGGTCGTATAGCTCCCTTGCTTAGCGCTAAGCATATAAGGGTAGTTCCAGGACTAGTTGGCCCTGTGTCAGTATAATGTGATTGGTGTTTGTATCATGCCATATGTCTACGTCGTGATACTGTGTAACAACACTATATCTGTCTATCAAGTAGAAATAATTAGTGTGATGTTAAATCCAACAAAGAAAGAAACAATTATATATATATAACACCATCAGCAACAACAACAACAAAGCTAAAAAAAATCGGCCGCTTTTTTTCATTCCATGGTACAGTCCAAGGACAATCTAGTTCGATGTTATTTGCCTTCATTTAACATGTTATCAATAATGTGTTTCCATACTTTTGAGGTAAAACAGCATCAACACGTAACAAAATACACTTATTAAGTAAACAAAGAAGTATGCAATACATGTACTCCTCTCGACTTAAAATAAGACACCTACGTGATACCACGCCTGATATAATTCCAGCCATTATCATTCATGTAGTCATTAAATGGTGATATGCGATCGGATAAACGCTAACCAAGTTCAATGATTTGGATAAATAGTATAAATTATCTAAAAGATGTCTAGACATTCGTTTTCTTGTTTCTTGATGTAATACTTCTTTTTTATAACTAACAAAACAATATAAGTAAAATAGATTTTTTTTAAAAGAAGTATACAAATAGGAAAACAACAAATTATCACTTTATGACTCTTTTGTAATAACATATGCAAAATAAAATAATTTATTTTCGTAAGGCTCATTATTTTTAGAGATGGCGAGGAAGAAAGACTTGTTTATTGAGTCGCCATTTGTAGGTCAAACAGACATTGTCTATCGGTCGATGTCGCCATGACTACCGTCTATTTTGACAAGTAAACCATGGTGTAGATATCTTTCTCACCACTTCTTGCTTGAGTATTTCTCTACATGTTATGATAAAGTTCATACCTAACAGTGTGTGCACTGTTGATATTTCAAATTACTTCATAACTTGAGCCGTTACGCTTCAGTTTTCTTTGAATAAGTAGGTTTTAAATTTTATGAAACTCATACGGTGAAATAGAAAGTTGCAAGTGCGTAACGCTGCAAATAAAACTAGAAGTCATTTGTTTAAGATACAAATGAAGCGGCTTTCCGTTTCCTTATTTCAAAGGTATTGAATATATAAGTGAACACAAAGAAATGGAATAATGATGCATAATAATGTAAATTTAATACATAAATCGTCATTATCATAAATATAAGCTTATGTTCAAAAATAAGCTTTCAATCTTATTATTTTTTCACTTTTATCTTCTTAAGAAGATACTGAGAAAGCATAAATATGGATCTTATTTGATTGCGCAACCGTTTACTATCATGCAGAAAAAAAATAGAAAAAAGGAAAATTTTAAGATTATACTATCCTTAAGAATTTTTTCTTTCGTTATTCAATCGATTTTTAAAGGTTTTTTTATACTTTATTTAATATCCATTTCTTCGTTAGCATATGACTTAACAAATATTCATTGCAAATTGATCCACATAATTAAATTGTAAAAAAATCCATGACTTTCAACCTTTAAATTGATTGAGTTACATTTGCAAAAATAGATGGAAACAAAGGCAGAGGTGTAAGCAAAATCATGAAAATAATTTCTTATTTCTATGTAATTAACGTTATAAACGTCTCGAAACTTTCAACAATTCATTTGCTTTATATATTTGCTTATTTTTACAGATTTAGGAAAAGAAACCTTTAGAAAACATAAAAAAATCGATAGGTAGATATATATGTATTTGTCATTTTCTTCAGGTTTGCGGAAAGCCGTGATAGTAAATGCAATAAGTTATACGTATAAGTTTTCTGGCTCTAGTATCATTATAATAATTCATCGTAAATGCGACTCATTTACTCAAAAACGTATCACAATTCGCTATTCAACGCAGGCATTCATTCCTGCAAAAGAACAATCGGATCTTGCTCAACCAACCCAATGACCGCTTTCATTTTTTTATTCAAATTAATAGATTTTCATGAATTAGCCCTTTTACGAAAAACATGAATAAGACATGTTTGATGACGTAATCACTTGAAATTTTCTGGATTTTTTTGCGCGTGTTAAAGTAGGCAATAATACTTATCAAAATTCCAATCTTATGATCATTTTAATATATTTTGCTTACAAATCAATGTTGTCATAAACAAGTGGCACAACATAAATTCCTTAAGGTATGCTTAAGGTTGGCATCAATACTCGCGACGCTGGAGCGTGACTACAAATTGAAATGAATGATTTTAATATTTCAACGATGTCAAAATCAAGTGACTAAAAAAAATTTTTTATTTAGCTAACTTTTAATCCGAAAAAAATATCTTCGAGAAGGAAAAGGTTTGTTTTCACATTTTCAAGTAGGCATTCCATCAAACATAATATCTGCCATGTTTGATGACGTAATCACTTGAAATTTTCAAGTCCTTATGAACGTACTAATTAGTTTCGACATTTTTGAAAATTTTAGATTCATTGGTCTAATCGGCGATTTTATATGATTTTTTTTCATTAATTCTTGCTTAAGTATACATGACGTCATAACCACGTGACTTAAGATAATATCATTCAGAAAATAGGATGTAAACCTCTATGCCGATATGCTGTCCAATTTTCATGCTTTTAACACATCAGGTGGCTTTGTAACATTTAAATATATTTTAGGACCAAAGTTCGAAACTCGGTATTGCCATGAAATTTTAATCTTTTCGAATTTTGAAATTTGGATGCAACGGTGCACATCTACATCCGAAGGAACATCTTCCGTGAAAATATCAAAATAATCGGACCAGAATTGAAAGCTCTAGAGCGCAAAGAAGCTTTTGAAGTTGACGTCATTTGTCGTCATTGAAAATTAAAAATAATTGAATGTATAAAAAGATACTTTTTTATCTCTGCTTTTTCAATTTCATTAAAATTGACTCAAAATGTATGATGCCAGAGCGCGAGAAATCTTTGAAAAATAGGATTTTGTCCTTTAAATGACATCATAACCACGTGACTTAAGAGGAAATCTTTCAGAGAAAAGAAAGTAGACCTCTGGGTCGATAAGCTGTCCAATTTTCATGCATCTAACTCATCAGTAGCCTTTGTAACATTAAATAATAGTCTTAGGACCAAAGTTCGAAACTCGGTTTTGCCATAAATTCTTAAAATTTTTCGAATTTGAAAAAATGAAAGACAAGGTGCACATCTGCATCATAACATACATCTTCGGTGAAAATATCAAAATAATACGACAAAAAATAAAGGCTCTGGAGCGCGAAAAACTTTTGAAGCTGACGTCATTGAAAATGATTGAATTAAAAAGTTGTACTTTTTTATCGAGGCAATTTAATGTTCATGTTGCCCAAACACTGGCAACATATTGAAATTAACTCTTGGATTTGGTTGGAAAAAAGGAATAATAATAATAAACATAACAAACACTATACGTTTTCCGAAGGTTTGCGGAAAGCCGTAATAATAAACAAAAAAACCCTCTACGTTTTCCGCAAGTTTGCGGAAAGCCGTAATAAACCTAACAAACCCTCTACGTTTTCCGCAGGTTTGCGGAAAGCCGTAACAAACCATATACGTTTTCCGCAGTTTGCGGAAAGCCGTGTATAAACATAACAAACCTTATACGTTTTCCGCAGATTGCGGAAATCCGTTAAAAAAAACGGATTGATGAAAGAAACAACAGCCAATACATTAAGACAAGCATAAATAAATAAATAAATAAATAAATAAATAAATAAATAAATAAATAAATAAATAAATAAATAAATAAATAAATAAATGAATAAAAACAAATTAAACACAAATTGTTTAAGTCTTCGTTATAATTCACTACGTGTAATTCATTTTTCATTTAAATTCAATGGATTATTCCATCCTTTTTTAATGCAATTGTCTTGAAAAGCAAGCCATAAGAAAGGGAATGTCAAGGGGGGTTTACTTTTAAATACATTTTAGGTACACTTAAAAAATGAGGATTTCGGTATGTCCACGGTATATGCCTCTTTCAAGAGACAAGTAAGTCAATTTAGAAGTATTCCGTAAATTGGGATACACATATGCGTTAAAATCTATACTGCGTATTTAGAGGAAAATAAGTCGGAATATTGAAATACACATCCGGATTTTGGATATTTCGAAATCTTCCAGTTTATTTACCCGCTGCTTTCACATAACAAAATTGCTGTTAACGATGATTAAAGTAAATGTTTTCATATACGTGGAACAAAAAGGAAAATAGAATTAACAAAAGCTCCAATAATTGTATAACTTCAAAACCCCGTTCCAACAGACTCACACAGATAAAAGCTACCATTTTGTTCTATTTCACAATGAAAAACAAGTGACAGAAACAAATACCATATATCCTTTATATATCATCAGTTCAATTTTAAATGAGTTGAGTTTTTTTACTACACATTTAGAGGGGTTGAAAATTTTTGAAAAACTTATTCCTTGTCCATAGTCCCGATTTATAAACGTTCATATGAAATTATGTCCAATCTCACATATATAATTTAGTTAAAAATTCAGCCTCCCCATCTCTCTCAGCGCCCCTCTCTTCTAAATACATCTTGATAATTGTAGCTTACCGTTTGGGCGGATTCTAGCAAATAAGAAAGTACTTTTTGTTTGTTTTTGTTTGTTAATTTCTGTCTAAGTAGGTCAGCTATTAGTGAATAAAAGATAAAGAATAAAAAGACCACGAAGGCTATTTATACATGAATGTCACTGCCCTGCCTGTCCTGTCCACTTTTGACTGATATATATTTATCTTTAACGTATAAACATCAGATCAGCATTTTAGAAATTCCTTTGTTAAACTATTCAAAGCCGTTTTTTTAACATATTATTTTGAAACAAAATGGCTTGATGATACGATAGACTCATTTGGACTGGTTAATATGCAACTCCACTGCACTATTTACATAAACAAGGATGTACGTGAGGATATTAATGCAAACTGTGAATCACATATTACATGTTCGTACTAAACGTTATCAAGTCAAAATTCAGTGATCACGTGGTATATGTGTCTCTCGATTATTAAAATTCTAATTTATCGATATTCACAGTTAAATCTCCATTTAGCAGCCACATGTGCTATATATCTGCATCCAATAGAGTTTGCCTGATGTGAAACTTATGCCTAGAGAGTTTATCATTTATATTTTTTATTTTAAATGTGTGTACTCAGAATTTCGTTCATTTAAATTATCTAGAAATGTGTTTTGTTTGCCATCAATACTCTTTATTGTATGACCAATTTTTTATTTCGGATGTATTGCATTTTGGTCTTACAATACTCAAAACATTTTTTGCAGTCATATTACTGAAACAGTTATACTAAGCAGCAGCATTAAAACATTTCTAAACACATTTTCATAGAAGGCATTCAACATCTCAAACAATGTTTATTTTTGGCTGTGGTCCTGAGCATATTGTATCAACTTTGACCATGATATTGCAGGTCATCAGTTTAAACCATTAGGAAGCCGTACTGATATTGCACACTTTATAATTTGAAAAGATCAGTTGTTAAGTGGTTACACAGTAAATTACACCATAATTAAAAAAATAGTTTTGCAAAATAGAAAAAGAATTCGAAACGATTTTTGGCATGTTTCCTATATGTCTCGAATTTGAAATGGCCATAACTTTTTAAATACTATATACAGCAAGATTTAATTTATAAATAATGGGAGATTTCTTTGATCAGTATATATCTCATTTTGTTAATTATCAGACCAGAAAATGTAGCACGCCACGAAAATTCTACATGCGAAAAGGGGTGCTTCAACTCTTTCTCATATTATGTGTTCATTAAATTCCGTCAAGGAGGGATGTATACATACTCGATGGTGGCGCTGTTCATTGACACTATTATTTTGTTTCGCTGGAAAACATATTGCTTTTCATCATTCAGGAACTTTAAAAACTTTTTGGACAACAGCTGCTCGTCTCAAATTAGTTCTTCGTTGTTGTCACTCACAAGGTTGGAACATATCTTTCGGCCAGACAGTAGCAGCTTATATATCATCCATTTTTCTTCCGGAGACCAAAAGTCCAAATAATCATGGACTGTTGATCACCGTGGAATTTTGACAAGTGTCGTTTTCTTCCTAAAATGATTTTTTTTCTTTTGTAGACATGATGATTGTTTGTTCACTTGTAATTAAATTGAATATTTTTTTGTTGTTTTTTAAATCTGCTTCTATTGGGAACACGAGCACATCAAATGTTAAGCTGACAACGACAAGATTTTACACCTATCGCCGTCTGATATTTCAAATGTCGAATCGAAAGACAAAGTATCCTGCATCTGATGTATTATTTCTTGTTCAAATTCCAAAATAATGATAGTTAAATTGCTATTATTTTTAAACAAAAAGAATGAAAACAGAAAGTTATCACTCTATTACTTTATTTAAATAACATTTGCAAAAAATAAATAAATAAATAAATAAATAAATATATATATATATATATATATATATATAAACATGAACATTATAAGGCCCCTTCCTTTCGGGGATTATGAGGCTTCATTCACGAGTATTTGATCATACCATAATCACTCATTTGACAGGCCTCGAGTTAAAAAATCCACAAACAATGTTCCTTTGTACAACATCAACCGTTACAAGATTTAATGTCAGCGATAAAAGTGTATTTTAAAGAAATTAATTTAAAAAAAAGAAATACCTGTTTGACTTAGTCGCCGTTGGTAGGTCAAACGGACATTCTCTATCGGTCGATGTGGCCATGTCTCTAGTCTATTTGTCAACTTAACTATGGTGTAGACATTTATATCACCACTTCTTTCTCGTGTATTTCTCTAAATATTCGTATCCAACAGTGTGTTCACTGTTGGTGATACATGCAGATTTCTTACTTGATACCTCAAATTACTTGTCAGTCCCCTTTCCGTCACGTGACCTTATAACTTGTTTGATAATCAATAAGCTGTCACGCTCCAGTATACTTTGGATAAGTAGGTTTTGAATTTTATAAAACTCAAACAGGACACTAGAGACTTGCAAGTGCGTAACGCTGCAAATCAAGGAAACGGATTGATAAAAGGTTCACTTATGAAATGAGCACGTAAACATCTCCAAGGAATATACCTCTTACAATTGACAAGTTAATGAATCAAGAAGTATTTCATTTATTGGGATATATATATATATATATATATATATATATATATGAAATAAACCAGAATATTGGAAAACGCTTTCCAAAGTAGACATCCAGATTTTGGATATTTCGAAACCTTCTAATTTATTTACCGATTCCCGTAGCGTTGTTGACAAAATTGCTGTTAACAATAATATATGTAAATGTTTTAATATACGTGGAACAAGATAAATAAAATTAGCAAACCCTCAAATAATTAAAACCCCGTTCCACCACAAACACACACACGCATTAAAGCTACCATTTTTGTTCTATCTTACAGTGAAAGACATACAAATGATAAAAAAAACTGATATCATATATTCTTTATATATTATCAGTTCAATTTTAAATGAGTTTTTTTACTACACGTATAGCGGGGCTAAAAAATCGGATTTTTTGTCAAAAGACCGATTAATCAACGTTCATATGAAATTCATGTCCGGTCTCATATATATAATTTGGTCAAAAACTTAGTCTCCCCATCTCTCTCTATCCCCCTCATTTCTAAATGCATAGTGAAACATGTAGCTAATTGTTTGGACGGATGCTTGCAAACAAGAAAATGTATTTTTGTTGGTATTTTTTTTATCTAAACTTCAGCTATTGAATAACTGACAATGCAGGCTAGAAATACAAGAATGTCACTGTCCAATCCACTCTTGACTAATACATATTTATTTCTATTTATAAACATGAGACCAAACATTATAGATATCCTTTGTTAAACTATGCATTCGTAATGCAAATGTAAAATAGTATATATACACCCGCGTTATATATAATTAAGTATTGTTTAGTTACTTCTTGTGTGTTTTAATTGAGATCAACTAGACGGGAATAGTATTGTCTTTCCAATAAATTTATAAGATGCTGGAATTTAAACCTTTCATTTACCTATAGAAAACGATGCACATCACCCGGAATTAAAGTGAAGGACACACACACACATATTCATGCACCTCCAAATGTGGATGGGGCCGCCGTGGCCGAGCGGTTACAGTCATGGACTACAAATCTCTCAGCCCCTCACCGCTGTGGGTTCGAATCCCGGTAGGGACTTCGGATTTTTCATGTGAGGAAGCCTTCCAGCTGGCTTGCGGTAGGTCGGTGGTTCTACCGGGTACCTCTGTACTCGGGGTTTTCCTCCACCTGTAATTAGCTGGACGTCGCTTCATTATTGAAATACTATCGCAGCGACGGTAAACCCCGATACAACAACAACAACAAATGATGACATATGACATAGCGGGACCTCGTTTTAGAGAAATAATAATGGCTTGATACAGTGATCTTATTTGGACTGTTTGTGTTTTAAATTCTTAATATTACTTAAAATAGCTGGTACCACCAACTGGGCTCATTGACACACACTCGCATAAAAGGCACAACTTGTAGATATCCGTAAGTAATGAATAACCCACTTAAATTTGTGTAAATCAAATCATTGAAATTAGATTTAACACCATTTACTAAGGACCTTAACTGCCAAAGGATGACCCCGACACACCAGTGCTCATACAAACACATCTCGTATGTTCAACATGAATTTGTGTTGAGATTTTTACTTAAAGACGATATCGATATGAACAACGGATTTGTATTTCTTTACACAAGAGTGATTTCTATTTATTATATATAGGTAACTTTCGTATCTTGCTAGACAGTGGTATCAGCTTTCCCTCTTAATGTGCACTCACGTATGACTGATTTGTCAAAATCTCTTTTCTCAAGAAACGTATACATACACACACGGCGCATTGAATGCATCTGCAAAAAACAAGCTCTTTTTGTCAAAGTAGGGTGAGTAGGTGATTTCTCTATATCATTTATTCATGTTACATTTGTTGTTTAAATCTGTAATATGATATGTATTTACAGAGGTGCATGGCCCTATGTATGACTTGTATATTTGCACATGCACAATATGTGTAGTTTTGATTCACAGTAAAAATAAAATATCAAATAACAGAAATTTGTTTGAATTAACAATAACGGGAATTAAATTATTGCCTATTAATAAGCCTGTGTACCAAATGTATGGTCCATGTCCATAGCTCAAAAGGTAACCAGGGTTGCCACAAATTAAGGAAACAACATTCCCTGACATTTC
Organism: Solen grandis; assembly: GCA_021229015.1. Classification (NCBI taxonomy): domain Eukaryota; kingdom Metazoa; phylum Mollusca; class Bivalvia; order Adapedonta; family Solenidae; genus Solen; species Solen grandis. Next base: position 7,131,204 of record CM037787.1, read on the forward strand.
CCGAACATAATTTCAAATGTTCTTGTCAGTTGACGTCACATTTGCATCTTTTGTCATAAGTCATGTAATGTTTTAAGCAATCTAAAATTTGTATTTAATATGAATTGCTAGTATTCAAGGCATTGTTGGCCTCCATCCATCTCTAAGCAAATCCTCATTTCAGATAGTGGTTTTTGAAGTGGGACATGTAAAGCAAAATTTCTGTCACACTTCTTATAAATCAACTTTAGGTCTTAATCTCCAAATTTATCGAGTCTTTCTGATCTTCATTAATTTTTGCTTGGTTTAAAGCCCCAGCCAACAGTATTTCATTCATTTGGAGACCGTGTCTTTATGAGACAGATGCAGCGCTGCCATACCGCAGTCTCACGTCATATCTAATTCACAGGACTGTGAAACGGTCTTATCTCAAATGAACTTAGTATCAAAATGACCGAAATCCTGTTCGTGGGTTGTATATGCACACCAAGTCACATTATCCTGGTACTGTTCCAACTTATCATAGAACTACCCAATACTCTGAATACCCAATATCAATACATTGTAATGTCTTTGGTATGTCACGGCTTGTAATTTAACACAGTACATCTTGCTTCAGAGGTAAATTATCTGACAACATGGCAACAGGTAAACGGTAATGTACTGATTTCAGTCTGATAAATTTACTACAACTTAAAGCCCCCCACCCCAACTTATATTCATTGAAAAGTGTGACACGTGACAAAGTACATGAAGAAAGCAGTTTTATTGCACTTCTCATTCACACATGTACTTTAAACTTGCTTTATTAAACATTGAACGCCTTTTACTTATGTTTGTCAAATCTGCAGTTACTTGGTTATTCTGTCATTATTTCATGACATTGTTTATGCTTTCATGGTTTCATGACGCTTTTTGATTCCAAGTGAATATGTGTCTTTCTTTGTATCTCTCACAACTGTTTCGTCTGCCTGGACATCCATACATGTTGCAACATCTTCATAATCCAGTAATTCCTTGTATAGAATAAAATTGTACAGATAGCAACGGGTGATTATTATGTTTAAAATAAGTTTACTTCTGTTTATGTCCAATGACTTCAATTTTTTTAACTCGCGTTTCAAGAGACCAAAACACCTTTCAATATTAACTCTGGTAGGGTTATGAGCAAAGCTGAAATTCTTTTCTTCCGCAGATAGGTGGCCATTGCCTCTAAATGGTACATTCAGGTATGGGGTGAGGATGTAAGTTAAGTCTCCAAGCAAATGATACTGACCCGCAGGTTCTTCCTGTAAACGAGCATTAAGTTGACTGTTCCTGAAAACTCTACAGTCATGAACTGACCCTTTAATGTCACATACCGCCTATTTTTAGACGGCGATTAGCCGTCTTATGCTAAGAACGAAATCAGGCCTTGCTAATTTGCATATTTTCCACAACATTTTTAACTGTACCTCTCCGCGCTTAGTGCGGATCCATGCAATGCGATTCTGCACTAACGAATACGAATGGAATATGTTACATAGACGTTTAAAATTTTAAATCATTACCGTAACCGCTTTTAGTGTGTTATTGTTTGTTAACATGTTTACTTTTGCCATTATTTTGCACTGAAAGCATCAATTTTAAGCGTGAAAAAAATATCCGTGACATTTCTTAACCAGAACAGCAACCCATCTTACGTACATGAAGATCGACTCCTGTAAAAAGAAAAAGTAGTGCTCCGTATGTATGTAATTGACCTAAAGTAGTCCGCACAATATTTTGCATGATGGCGAGTTGGGTTCCTCCCAGAGCATTTCTTAACTTTGAAATAGATAGGCAAACATTCTAGTATCTTAAATAATCAAATACCTGGTCAATTTCTACACATACAAAACAACAGATAGAATTCGCTAGCACTAGAGAAAGAGAATGACCTACTTAGGTATGCAGCTCTTTATGAATGAAAGGTTCATGACCTTTACTCCGGATTATTATGTTACAAACAGAACTTCTGTAGCAACAGCGGATGGAGTTTTTGTCGTCATGTGACTGCTTCAATAACTTCAGAAACACTGGGTTTAGAATGTTAATCCCGTCGCCGTCTCTCAGCGCATTGTGCGCTTTGATTGTAGATGGAAGGCCGGCCATCATTTTTCTACAGATGTAAGAGTCCCTAATATATAGCTCCAATACCGCCAAAACACGCTGCTCTCCGTCTGCAATTTTCTAGTTCTCCTCCCTCTGGGGTCAGCAAATCAGCATTGTAAGAACTTCTCTTCCACTCATAACATGACAAAAGTTGTCCATGTAATAATGCAGTGAGCATTTGCTCAATCCAACACGGTCAGCTACACTCCGGATCGTTTCCTTGTTGCTTACATACCACAGGCAAGTAATAGTTCTCCGTTCTAAGCTAATGGTCCTGACAGTAGTGTGTGGTCCTATCAACTCTAGGAGTGACTAGAAGGAAATGAAAATAATTGCATATAAAATCGATCCTTTAAATCAATATCATTTATATGGAAAACATTAATACTGTAACTCATTTATATTAAATTAATATGCCACGCAGATAACAACGCTAATTTAGTTCAAAATGGACTTAAGAGTTATAGACCGTGATGAAAATGTAGCCCTTATGATGATGAACAAGAATATGTTGTTGTTGTTGTATTGAGGTTTACCGTCGCTGCGATAATATTTCAATCATATAGCGACGTCCAGCTAATTACAGGTGGAGGAAGAATCCGAGTACACAGAGGTACCCGGGTAGAACCACCGACCTACCGCAAGCCAGCTGAAAGGCTTCCTCACATGAAAAATCCGAAGTCCCTACCGGGATTCGAACCCACAGCGGTGAGGGACTGAAAGATTTGTAGTCCATGACTGTAATCGCTCGGCCACGGCTGCCCCAACAAGAATATGAAGTTTAGAGATATTTTTTTAGTAAGTGGCGAGTTTCGAGTTGCAAAAGTGAGTTTCCGATCAGAAAAGGTGAGTTTCGAGTGAGAAAAAGTGAGTTTCGAGTCAGAACAGATTACAATTAAGTGTATATACTATACGGTGACCGGTTATGAATAAAAATGTGTATGTTTTTGCGACTGTGGATAAATTTAACATCATTTGTGTTTTTAAAATTGATTTCATTGTAAAGTTTAAACAAACTAGAAATGTGTCCAGGGGACACAGATGCCCCCAACCGACGCATTTTCCAAAATTAAGGCCAACACCCAGTGCGCAAGTTCATGTCCTGAATAATATATCCATGAAAACAAATACTTTCGGAGTTATGCGTGTCACAACGTTTCAGAACGGACGGACAGAAGGAAGGAAGGAGGACGGACGGACGTACGTACGGGCGGAGAAAGGCAAATCTATCCCCCTCCCATTTTGGGTGGGGGAATAAAAAATCGGGGAATAGTTCATATCCGTAGTGAATTAAATATTTACATCCACTCTGACATGACAGGTTACCTCCCATTCAATCGTTTACTCGGGTAACTGGAAAACACGGAACATACACTTTAGTCTGGTACCCGACCTTACTACACAGAGTAATGGTCTGGCATACGCCGTTCAATGGTTGTCTGCAGTGGGCCAATTCAAGATGGCGGATCACAATGAAACAAAGAAGGAAAGCAAATATATTTGGGCATACCTTTGTATAGGACTGTGCCAAGTAGATGCCGTTAGACAGATCGTTGAAACAATTTATGTTTTATCAGTAGGAGTCGGTTCTTGAAAATGGCACGCCGTTTTGATAGTGTAAATGTTACAAGAATATACAATGTATGGAAGTTAGGTTTTGACGAAGCAAGTTGGACCTTTACATCTCCGAGCTACTGCGCTTTTTTTTTTTTTTTTTTGGTTCAAATATTATAACATAGGGAAAATGTTTGAAGTGTGGTAAACTCAAACCATCCATGCCCCCCTACGCATAATTTTTATTTTGGTTGTTGTGAGAATATAGTTCAGCCATTTTGTATCGGTGACCTTTGGCCTCGTGAACTTATGGTACAGTGGTGCTATCGTATCAATTGTCATAAATACGATTGATATACGATTGAAATACGAACGATATACGATCTGCGATGTGCGATAGCAAGTTTGATTTACCTTTACGATTCGATACGATACGATGCGATGCGTTTATAATCTGATACCATAAAATATACGATCCACGATCTGGGATTTACGTTATGCGATATACGATATACGGTAAGCACGGTTTACATGACATTTTTATACCTGCAAGCTTGATTTTGACTACAAGTCCAGAAATATGCAAAAACTTCATGCTGTTAATAATATTCATCGTCACATAT
>CM037787.1:7135592-7185592 GCA_021229015.1 Solen grandis
TCAATACTAGGAATAATAAACTTTTCAGTACTAGAATTTTTTTTTTTTGAATTGAAATGAATCTGTGTACTATTTACGTTTTTCTGATCTATAGTTTCTTCTTGCAGTTTCACATTCATATTAAAACTCAGTACTTTAAATCTTCCATTTATCTTATACGGTTAAATGTATTTTGGGAGCAGTGGTCCAGTGGTAGGACACGCGCTTCAGGATCGAGGGACTCCGGGTTCGAATCATGACAAGGACACTGCTTATTTTCTTGAGCAAGAAATTTAACCAACACTGTTTCATTTCATCCAGGTTTAAAGGTACAGGCTGGTATGATTTCGTGGCGCTATAATATGGGGTGACAGACTTCAACAACAACAACTTAAGCTTTTGTTTAAACTCGCGCCTTGAACTTGTCATTTTGGCGAGAAAGATTGAAAAATAGAAGGTTATGATTTGGTAATGATGATCAATGTATGCAATGGTGATTATGTGTGATAAATTAATGTTTTCTTTTTAAGAAAAAATAGTTATTGGATAAACAGTTGATTACGACTGTGACAGACTCCCAAGGGAGATCGCTAGATAATACTAGTGGTAAGTTCTGTAAGTTGGTGAACGTGCCCGCGGAATGAAACTTAGACTGTCAAAAGCATTTTTTTTATTTTGCCATACTTATTGAAAACACAATGCTGCAGTAAATCAAAGAATGAGCCTGATCAGCACTGACATCACTGCACACAGGATGTTATGAACAATTGTTTTGAAATTAAAGTTTATCAAAAAAAAAAAAGAAAAAGAAAAAAAAAACAGACAGAAAGAAATATAAATATGACATTTATTTTTTATCGGAACAACTTTTTCAGCATTTATTTTTATATCAATACGCAGCGTTATTACCTCTCATTCGCTCAATGTCAAAGCTGAAACCAATTTGAATAATTCTGTTTTAAGGGAAATAACTCTAAAAGATAATCATTATTTAAATTTACTCTAATTTAAAGAAATTGTTACCCTTTCGCCTTTAATTTAATCTAATATTCTAAACACTGAAATATTTAATTGTGTCATACAATCTAAATGAACGAATGTGACACGCATTATCCTGACACATTTTTGTAAATATGACGATGTATAAAATTGTAAAAGTTCCTCTTGGTTATCTTGGTAGAGTTTAAGTGGTCCAAGACATAGCGGAACATCATCGAACGATTCCCTTGGTTTAGCACCTACGTGTACCGGTATTTTACATAAATGCTTTTAATTTCGATCTCTTCCTAGCGATTAAATAATAACGTCGCATTTACTGGAAAAAATAAACAAACTGTATTGTCTCAATCTAATTAAACATTCAAGAAAGATACTTTATTTTTTTCTTTCTGCATCTTTATCCTCGAATATTTATCATGCGAACTAGATGACGAGCAGTCGCAAGCCTGTAAAAATAACAGCGGTTTAAATATTTCAAATGGTACGGAGAAACAAGTGATCGACGAATGAAAGATATTTTCGTATTAAACTTAGGTAACCTGACTCGAATTCCACCAAAATACTTAACGCTTAGGAATAAATATACTTAGGGGTGATTTCATCATTTTTTTTTCTAAAAAGATTACCCAAATATTTAATATGAAATAATTAAGGATATTGACTAAATTGACACACATAATTACCTTAATAATTCACCATATTTGCTGAGAAATGAAATATTTGGGTATCTTATTAGAAAATAAAAAATGATGAAATTCGCCACAAAATATTTAAGTATTTTTGAGGATTTTGTAAGTTTTGGTGGTGTCTTTCGAGCCTGAAAACAATCCTCGAATATGAATTCTTCGAGGTTTTATTAGTTTTTTTTATTCATTTTTGTGGGTTCTTGAGGTTCCTCGAGGTCTCCCGCGACAAACTGTAAATGAAATACATTTTGTAAGTTAATAACATAAAAATGGGAATGCATGTCTGTGGTTAAAGCTGTCACGGTTTTGTATGAACTCCAACGACGGCATTAAGTTTATTCTCGGATATAGAGGACTTTAATATAATTTAAAGAAAACAAGGTGTCATCGAAGACGTTTTGGCACCATATGCACGTCATCCTGACACAGGGCTTCCTGTAATTAACACAAAGGAAGTTGGAGGGTATCATGCTGTTACATCTAGACCCGAAAAGGTAAAGGTCGCAACAAGGTACGAAAATGCATGGGCTGGGCAGGCGGATTGATAAGCAGGTCTTGTTTCAAGACAGGTTTAACTTATTATTATAAACATCCTAAATATGATCAAACAAACTTTTAAAGATTCATTTTTCTTTAATTCAGAAATAATATATGTTATTTAATATAAAATCTTTTGATATCTATTTTATTCCCCCCTTTCGTCTTTCATATTCATTGACTTGTTAAATGATTGATTATCTTGCTGTGATTTAAAAATATATATAATGGTAATTATGAATCTGTCAATACCTTATTTCCCAAAATGGCAAACTATTATTTTTATTTTTATTTGATCTGATAACATACATTAAGCAAGAAATATCTTTAAAAAAGACATTCGGCGAAGGAAAAAACAACAACAACAAAGATATGGAAGTTAAAGAAAAGTATATTTAATAGTGCTGGCAAAGTTTAAATGGTCCGTGATTTGAAAAATATTGCTAGAAAACGTATTTATCACTAAATTTAGGAAATGCTATATACAAGAAAGTAAAAAATAAAAAAAATAAAGGGGGGTGGGGGGGGGGGGGGTTGGGTGTAATATAAGCGAATTAAAAAGAAAAAGGTTCCGTCAGTGGGATTTGATCTTTGGACCCTTGATTCAGCAGATGAGCGCCATGGAGGCTGTTGCTATATATAGCTTATGTTAGCTTCGAGTAACGAGTCCACTACCAAGGTTAATTACGTTTTCTAAAGACTCACAACTGTTTTAACTGGGTGGTTTTTTATGTAGGTTGATTATTATTATTTTTTGCCAATTGACAACCATACAGAAAGATATGTAACAGTTTACAAAGTCACATATTATATTATTTAGATATATAATACCTAAGATCCAATTTAGGATTTTCTTCACAGGTAAATTTCTCATTTAGTTTGATTAATTGAGGATGTTGATCATTTTATCAAATATCAAAGAAAGACTGGGAACTTGTCTAAATATCATAAAAGTAATGTAACATATTGTCCAATTCTCGCAAAGCCACGTTTTCAAATATACTATTGAAGATATGCAAAAGTAAATTATATCTTAAAATAGAACACCAAAACGAAACGTAATTTAACGTCAAGAAATAAAAAAAAGTTTAAAGATAGGTATCCACATTGAAAGAACTGCGTGTCTGTTACCATGGTTAAATTCAAATCATAATTTAACACAACTTGTAAAATAAATAAAAATAATTCCTTGCATTAGAGAAATGACCATTTTATGATGTTGTTATACTTTCCTCTTTGTTTTTTTTTAAATACTTTTTTGAAAGTTTGCAAAATTCTACTTTGGGTCAAACTGTATTTTCCACTGACTTTTACTGGAGTATATCTGTATGATATGTCTTAGGAAATACCAAGAGAGAGAGAGAGAGAGAGAGAGAGAGAGAGAGAGAGAGACTAGATGTCTGTATGCAGGATAAGGGCATTTTAAAAATACCGCGGGACAAACCGCTACATCCAGACGAGGAGCCTGATGTTAAATCTACATGGTACATAAGAAACTGTATCATAAGTGAAGCTTGAGAGCCGCGGCTATGTAAGGGGTGCAAATGTACACGTATATTCAAAATCCAGCGCCGTTTCCTTGATCAAATGAGTCTTGCTGTCGCCTCAAAGTCTCAGCCATGGTTCTAATCAATTGCCTAATTAATAGCTCATGAGTAGGAAGTTTTGCTAGACAAATAACCCACAGTCGATTAAGAATCAAAGCACCGTTTGGATCGGTATCATGCCACGTGTCTACGGCGTGAAAAAGTTTCCTAAAGGTTTTAGGATATTTCTGTTTAATAAAAACATCATAACACTTTTCAACAAACAACTTTTGAAGTTCCATCACATAAAAAATGTACAGCAAGATGGTGGATGAAAAAGTATCTTCCATGTCGAGTTTTTTTGAAAATATTAAATATTAACGTGGACATAAACGTAATAATCTGGGAAAATTTCATGTGATATTGATATTTATATTTGTAGAGCATGAAAAAGACGGTCCTCTTGTTCTTGAGCGGGCAGATTTGTACACCAAGGAAACACTCGTTTAGCAGAAAAAACAATTTCATTTTCGTTTGATTTCCGTACATTACAAAGGCAGTTTGTCGTACATCCCACTGGCGGTTCAAGGGGGTGGGGGCTTTTAAATTCCCCGACCATTCCTAAATGTAGTCTACTAGAAACCTCCCACACAAACTCACAAAAATGCACTATTTTACAGCTTTAAATTAAAAAGAAATCACATGGGAGTTCTCCCGGATCCCTAGTCCACTTGTAATTACACTCTTATCACGGCTCTGGCAAGCGGCAAATCGCTTACAATGTCACTGCCTACATTTATTTTAAAATAGCGCCCCCCCCCCCCCCTCCTGAAATCCTGGATCCGGCTTTGCATCCAGTTGTCACACTTTTTTATTGCCGCCCTACATTTATATAAAAGAGTAATAAAAGTTGTGTTGTTGACTGGAATCAAAATAAAGAAAAGTTTACATTATTAGTAGATGTTCACGGAAAAGAAAATGACCAGACACGCAATTTTGTGCTGAAATTCAAGTGAAATGAAATTGATGGATATAATATTTGCCGGTACTATAATAATAGATGTCATGTTTTACAGGCGATATAAGGTACATGGAGGTGTACATAGCATCCTTTCGGAATAATTTAAAGTTTGGTTGAGTGCGAAGCTTGTGGAAAATACATATAAGATGGTGTATGTCAGATGATGAAAAATGTAATTATTTTGATAAAATTAGCCCTTTGGTCAAGTTCCTTTAGATATTTTCTCGTTTCACTTAGTACCAATATCCGGTGTAGCTCCAATACGGGGAGTGTTTCCGCGGGATAAACTGCTACGCCTAGACGAGTAGCGTGGTGCCACCTCATGCAGTCAACATCTCGCGCAGTCCCATTGATCAAATGAGCCATGGATCCAATCATATACCTAATTAATAGTTCATGAGTACGAAGGTTTGTTAGACAGAACATTTACAATCGACTAAGAAGCAAAAAATGATTTCACACACACACACACACACACACACATATATACACACACACAGAGGATAGTCTGGGACCAGTTGGTCCGGTGTCATGATAATGTGACTTAGTGTGGTATCATGCTACGTGTCTATCGCATGATACTGCAGTGTGGCAGCACTATGATATACATGTGCTTAACTGGACCTTAAATGATATGCAAGCCCGGGCTAGGGGTCTGTGGTCTTGCTTCTCTCTCATTTTTTCTAAGATGCGCATTTTCTTCCGGTACATCTGGGGCAAAAACAAAAAACAAATAAAAACAACATCAAAAAAAAAAAAAAAAAAAAAAAAAAAGAAACCACACACACACACACACACACACACACAAAAATATCGCAGGTATGATTAGTAACATTCATTTCTTTTTTATAAATAAACTTCCATTCATTTATGGAATTTTTGAAAATACCATTTCTCGAAATGATGTGCTATCCCGGGCCTATATTTAAGTGCCTAAAGGGTGCTATACCAGTTACATAGTCTCCAGTTGACTGATATACAGCATTGTAACTGTTACCAAGCATTTATTCAATAAAAGATTTGTATAAATATAAAGTAACATCAGCTCATCGAGAAAAATATGTAAACAAGCGTAGAAATAATTATTACTGACTTTCCTCAATTCAGAAAAAATAAGAAAATGAGACCGAAAAAAGTAACTCTTCTAACCGGGTACTTTATGAAAAAAGATCTGCCAAATATCATCTTCCGGCAGAAATAACTCGCTATGCGGTAGAATAACAGTTTTATGTTTGACTGATATTGTACATGAAAATGAAGAACAAACAATTAGTAAAAGCTTACCCATAAACAAGATAGCAAATTCCTCTAAACAAGGAAAGCCACTTAGTATTCACGCGAGAATATTTCAGATTTCATCGGTCAGGTATATGAATCAGAGCAGAAACACGTTTTTCCTACTCAATCTAAAATATGACATTTCGATTGGTTAAGTTTTTATGAGCTGCACTAATTTAGTGTATCTTGGCAACTCATATAACTTCAATTTGATTTATGTACTGTACAATGTTTTAAAAGTACTATGGGTTGATTTCAATCATACTTTAAGTTAAATAATTAAATCAATTAATTTAATCAATGAAATTAAATAAATTAATTGGTTTAATTCATAATTTATACAAATGAGAAACACAACGCCCATGTGTCAAGTTTAATTTATCTGTGCTCCTCTTTTACAACTATTGAAACCATACATTTAAAGCAGCAGAGAAAACAGAAAGAAAGGTGACTGACTTGTCTGAGATATCCAAATGTATTGTATGATTCAGCGTCAAAAATATAAATGTTAGTTACTGAAACAGGCCTTCGAAGGCTTAGGGCAGGTATGTTAGTGACCACAAGGGAACCTACCTTTTGAGTATAGTTTAAACAATACATATGAAAGAAGGATATGGCTATACAGTAGGGCAAATTTTAAACAGTTAAATGAAAATAAAAATGATTATGACTGGATTATTTGAACTAACTTAGGTATAAATGATACTCGTAACTTTTTCGCTAAAATATTTATGTAATAAGTTGAAATATGTATTCCATCAAAAATTATTACAGTACGACCGAATGACAAACCATGATATGATACTGAAATCAGAAAGTTTTTAAGAATTAGGGATTGAACTAAAAAACGAGAATTAAAGTCAGGGAGTATCGATGATCGGAGTAAGTACAAAACAGTTAGGAATAAAGTTAACAATATGATAAAACATGCAAAGAAAAATTATTTCAGTAATTTAGAATTTACTTGAACAGATCTACTATAAAATGATAAAAAAGGGTTTTGGAAAGTAATAAAGCATTTGGTTAAGGGTAGTAGTGTTTCAGAAATCCCACCTCTCATCAGTGTTAAATTATTTCCTATACTACCAGTAAGGAGAAGGCTGATTGCTTAAATGATTTCTTTATATCTTTAAATAAAGAGAACTCTAGTCTCTAAAGTCTCTAATTCATTGTAACTATACGAATTTCTTACATTTGGGAAAACATCACTAGTGATGTGCTCTTCATGACAGCAAACAAATACCCACGAACTCTGAAGGAGTTGTTAGAAAACTGACAGCTTTTTTCAGTGGTCACTTCTCATAACTATTGGATAATAAGCAGCTCTGCAAACTCATTAACAAATTCTATAAGCCAGTGATTTAGTAAGTAAGTGTTTTATTAAAGTAAATAGTATTAAACAATATACACAATCAGTAAAGTAAGCAATAAAACATGGGTCTATAAGTAACTGTTGAGATATATAAACTTATAATATCACATGGAAATATGAAATAATGATTAACGTTGGTAGCATCAAAGAAACCTTGTTCATCTAATTGCTATTGTGTAGGTATATAAGCAAATCACTTAGGTATTTCGAGATAAAAATAGGCCCATGATGAGTTAGAAGTATGAAAATTGGACACCATATGTGTCACGAGGTCTACTTTGTATTCTGTGACGTCTGTCATTGTATGACGTCATTTGACGCCACACCGTAATAAGCAATTTTGCATTCAAAATAAGCGGTTTTTAAACCCAGCAGGCTTTATAGTTTGATCGAATTGCATACACTTTTCAATAAAGGTGCACCATAGAATCTCACTGTGCAAAGTAAATTCCATTTCCGGAAAATCGCAAGGGTCAATGTCGTATGTCAATTATCGGTCTTTTTATTTGGCCTTAAATATCTCAAAAACGATAAATATTCTATGAAGACATAATTTGTAGTCTCTTGAAAGATCTTTAAGATGATATAAAAATGTTGGTCGGGGTCGAATCTGTTTGGTTATGGCGCACACACGAAAAGTGTACTATTAACTGCTGCTTTTAAGGAAATGAAACTCTCTAGCTTCATGAATTTTCAGTCAGTCCTAATGAAATTTTCAGAACTAACATACTAAAAGTGAAGTGGTGCATGTTGAAAGGAATAATTGTTTAGTCACGTGATTATGTCGTTATTGATAATAAAGCAATAATTATTAAAAATTCATATAATATCGGCAAGTTGATGTTTGAACTTTAAATTTGCAAAAATCCTCTAGCTTGGGATGTGCAAAGAGTCCTGAAAGGTACAAGTGATAACGTCATCAAAGATGGAAGATATAAAAATTTATGTTTTTTCGGATAAAGGCTTATATGCGAACATATAGCATTTTGAGGAAAGAAAAAAAACAGACAAACGGTTATTGGGTTGGTTACCCAAGATCCGGATGTTCTCTCGCAGGAAAGAGTGCCTGTGTTATAGCGTTCTTTCCTTAAACTTTTATTAGAGCTTTCTGCCACAGCAGAAAGTCCTATTGGATTTGTAATGATGTTTCCTATTATTACGCTATTTTTTCTTCCCTTTGACGTTTAAATTAAAAATGTGCTCCTTTAAATTCAGCAAGAAAAGCTTTCCGCCACAGCAAAAAATCCTATTGGGTTTGTCATGATTTTTCCTATTATTACGCTATTTTCTTCCCTTTGGCGTTTAAATTAAAAATGTGCTCCTTTAAATTCAGCAAGAAAATTCAATGAAAATAAGAGAAATAAATATTTGGTAGGAAAGGAACCTGGTATACCATTTTTGCATGTAAAGAGGACTAGTGATTCTTTATTGCCTTGTAGGTCACAAATTCTGAAAATTACTGAGGTTCATTTTAAAGAGGGTTCTTGACGGCATCATGAAAATATAACAGAAAGCAAAGCTACGCAGTCCTCTTTGAATACATTTTTGGATGACGTCATTTGACGTCACAGATTTGATCTGCTATCAATATTAGTTTGCGCTGTACATACAGCTGTCAATTCTAGACGAATTTCCTTCATTTTTTCACAGCTGATGTATGTCAAAATAAGTAATTGAATCTGATCAGGTTTGATACGATTTGCAGAGCAGAAGCACTATCTTTTGTTCAGAACAAAAGAAATGTTAGTTTATATTGATTTCGTTTCATCCAGGTAAATCGGGAATAGTTTTATAACTGGGCCACTCTTCATTGAATATTACCTGTGATGGTCGCCCATGGGAATCAATTATTAAAGTTGATTTCCATTCACATCCTTTTAAGAGAACCAATGGCATATCAAATATATGAAATATTAATATGTTGATCTAATTGTAAACCGCATGATCAAACATACGCGACAGTAACAGAGCAAAAATGGACAGATTCCCTTTAAGCAATATACATGTATATATTTATTCATGTACACTGATTCTTGCACGGAAGACACATTTATATAGAAGCCAAATGTTTATGTACACCACCAAACACTTCATACCAGGAGTGTACATGTAGTTCAAACATCGAGGAATGATAAAACCAAGAAATTCAATGATTAAAGATTCACTTGGAAGGTATAAAATGCATTTTTTGTTTTGTGTAAGAAACACAGAATCAATAAAAGCAAATTTTCAAACCTGTTAACGGAAAATGCATTTCTTCTATCGTCGTCACGTAAGACTCGAAAAAAAAAAATGCTATGTGTATTAAATTACTGAATTGATTTATCTACATAGTTAATATGGTCATATTTAATTGATAAGTGAACCGAGCCGAAGAGAACAAAACTTTATTTTTATGAACAATATAGAGAATTGTTATAGAAACACGTGTAATAAAAAACAACAACAAAACAAATGTTCCGGTTAGGGAAACGTTTAAGCACATTGAGAAAAATTCCCCAAGTTAATCATTAAAGCAGCTCGTTCACAGATGGACATTGAGTAAGAATTTGATTTAATTATATGTGTGTATTACGTCTATCAATACCTATCTTCAGACGTATGGTCACCACAATAGTCCGTGATTGAAAAAATGGGCGGGCAATAAAGTCATGGACGGTATGAAATTATATTTAGAAGTATAATACCTATATTTAGATTTTCTTTTTTTCATTTGCCGTCAGTTGGATGATCAAATTAACCCTTCGTGCATGTGCTAACTCCACAGGCTGAACTTACGACTTTGCTACGTGGAACTGCTGAATCGCTATGTTGTGGAACACGTCACGTGGTATAGCAAGCACCTGCTTCGGGAATACGGCATTCTATATTAAACAATTTCGCTGAAGTTGGGTTTACGAAATTAGCGTTTTACCGTGCAACGTAACCTACACTTGCCGAGTTTATTTGTTTATTTTATTAATTTTTTTTTTAGATTTTTTTTTCTACCGATCATCTGTGAACAAGATGTTTTAAAGATAGCCAGGCATATATCAATTAGAGAAAGAGGGGAGAAAGTCGGGTAGAGAGAAAGACTAAACATAGTTGGTGGTGAGCAAAAGGCCAGCATTTCCATGTATCGTGTCAATCGTCTGTATCCGTGATCCGAATTCGGACGCGGAGACTGCATTCTATGTATCTGATTTGTCCCTATCCGAATTGGATTTCTTCCAAGAACAAGATGTCAATGTTGAACGAGCGCATCCTGTTTTTAATGATGGGCATATAAACAATCGTGCCTATATACGAAGACAATCCTGAAGAGACATTGTCACGATTAATGGTTGTTGTGGGCATATTGGATCACGTTGCAATACTTTTCCAAATATTTCCTGTAATATTCGTGTCTATACCATGAGGACGGTTCACTTGTTTGCGCACTCGAAAGCTTACCCACCATCATGGCAGTCGTCCGTAAAATGCGTCCTTGTCTGTGGAAAATCGCCCACTGCACGATTTTATTCGAAAGCGGAACACGGACTGACAGAGGATACCTGTATTTCTTTTTCAAAGATGCAGAGGATGGACACGGAGCCTAAACCGTGCATTGAAGTAAACAGCACGGATGCTACATAAGTGTATATTGACAAATTAGTCATTTACAATGTTCGACAAGGAACATTTATAGCGTGAATGTAATCAGTTGCAGGCAATATTATAAAAAATGTAAAATGTATATCAAATGGAATCAATAGGCTAAATCAGGACAGAAGTACGCTTGTCAGTAGCGCAAGGTGTTTACAAATATTTCATTTCGATAAACAACCTTATGTACATGATACGAGTAGTATCTAGTTGATTGATAAGCCAGAAACTAGAAAAAAGCTTTTAGGTAAAACGCTTTGCGTCGCTCCCGATATATTCCATAAGCTTTAAAATATATACTTATACTTACATTTCCATTTGATCTGAAGAGTCAATAGAGTAGGACAGTTACAACCTGGATTTCTTTTTTCGATAAGCAGTAAGTATATAATTTATAATTCATCTGAACAGTCTTTGAATTATTTTTGTATGAAAAAACATCTATACGCACGGTAGTTTAAAATTCTATCAATTAATAAGTAATCTATGTGAAAAAATAAGCCCTGTATAAAAGTAAAATGAAGTTTGAAGTTCTATCAAAGATAAGTAAAAAATAAATTACTTATTCATTGATAGATCTTAAAACTCCTGTGTTATATTACAGAAGACAATGACTCTTTCATCATCAATATCAAAATATGTCCTCGCATTTAGGATCTGATTGAATCACACAAACTTGCAATTCTTCAGTTTTAACACCAATTAAACGCACATGTATAGACATAGAGTATTTTTCATTCATTCAGTTTTCAAATTTTGCATGTCAACCATGTGTCAAACAAAATGTGTGTTTCTTTCATATTCTATTTGGAATATTCAGGACATTCTGATGAAGATTTCACGTCAGTAACAACCGATCAAATCCCATCTGAGTGAGACGTTGTCAAACCAATCAGTCGGGTTTACGCGGACACATCTTGCATATATGGGTTCCGGCAGGATGGCTGTATGGAGATCGTCACCAGTTGAATAGGACGGAAACTCCTGTATAATACAAGTATAATTGGAACAGACTGTAAGGATAAACGACAAAAATGAATTAAAGCCAACAAAACTTAGCTCATTTATAATCTTCGTCTGATGCCTTTTCAATTCCCACATCTTCTTGTCATTATCTTATAGTCATACTTAGCAATTTGTTATCAAAATGACTTCATTTTTGTTTCCAAAATCAAGCTCTATAATGCATGTGTAATGAATGTACAAGGTGTGTATTGTTGTATATTGTGTTCTTTTGTATTGCCTTTATCGGATATATATGTGTTAGATGCCCTGTGACTTGCTATTTTTATTGTTAAGTGTTGTAATGTTGTAATGTGATGTACCTGTTCTATATTGCTTTTTTAAATAAGTATATTATACACTGTTTTCATAATCCACAAGTTAAAAAGATATTAGCATAATAGGTAAATAATGGTCAATAGATTAATTTAATTTTAGTTATATTTACAGGATGTCCAAATTTTCCATCGGCACAAATAAAGAACCTCATTCTTGTCTACACAACCCAAAGTTACAATAGTACTCTAGAGGGAAACCTCTACTTCATGCATATGACAGACAGACACATTTTATTTTGTTTTAACGTGTACATGATCACATAGTTGCATAATTCATATAACCATATATCATTATTGCATATGGACACACACACACACACACACACACACACACACAATGATTACAATGTGCTTTACACATTCTAAACATTTAATTGAATATGTTTGCAAAGAAGCGGTAGCAAGTGCATATATATCTTCAGTAAAAACTTATAATACCGTAAAGACAAACTTAGCTAGAATGTGCATTCAAAATCCTATTTCTAATTTGAAAAGCTTCTTTTATATACTTACAAAGTTCAACTAAAGCATCTTTATTATTTGATCTCATCGATAAACAAATTTAACAAAGCTAGGCCTTGAATAGATATTTTTTTTATTTTTAATTTCCGTATTTCATTGTAGGTTTTGCAGACACAAGTAAAATGGAACTCATCTTCAATGTCTCTTTTCTCACACAGCTCACAATACCTCTCAGATCGATCAACCCTGTTATGACCATAACGCCCAGATTCGATTCTTAGTGGATGTGAGGACACCCGTAATTTTGGAATAAAGTGAAAGTATTTCACAAATTCAATTGTGTCTTTGAAATGCCTGTAAGAACATGACGTACCACATTTTTATACACCCCCTCCATTTTTGTTTAAGGTAATCGATTTAACCGACCTTTAAAAACAGTTCCAAAGTTTTATGATTAACCGCAAAAGGGTCTAACCATACATAACCAACGCCATATTCATCTAAAAGCCGTTTAACCCCCAAAACCAAGTTTTGGCATCCCCTTGTATTATCCTCTACAAGTTTACATTACATTTATTTTAGCAAAATATTTTCGGTTGTAAAAAGTTTAAGCCAATTATTAATTATCCTGACGTATCGATTTATAAAAAGTGGGTATCTTCCAAACTCCCCGTCCACTGCCAATGGTGATGCAGTTACCGCGAACTTCACATGAATAAATTAATATTGACCCGACAAAAGAATAAAACAAAACTGCAACATAGTACTACACTTTAAATTTAATCATTGGTATTTGTTAATAGCGTGTTCAGTGCTTTTAATGATTTCCCCACAAGAAATTCCTGATTTGGAAAATGGAAATGGAAACAAAAGTTTTTGGTTGTTTAATTTTCGAACACAAGGCTTAACCTTACTGAATATGTCTTTTATGACATTAAGTATTTTACAATTAGACCCATTTTATATTTTTTTATAAATTTAAACCATAATTTATTTTTGTTTACACTATCAAAAGCGTGTTTTAAATCCATAAGTGCACAGTATAGCCGCTTATTATCACCTAAATACTTTTGAACTATAGAATATAAAAGAAAAAACTGTATCTACTGCTGACTGCCCCGCTTTAAAGCCAAATTACACATCCGATATAATATCAGTTTCCTCGCACCATTTATTTATCCTATTATTCAATACACCTGTAAATGTTTTAGCTAAACAAGACAATAATGTGATGTCCCTGTAAATGGCTACATTATTCTGATTTCCTTTTTTTAAACCATGACACAATAATACCCCCAGCCCACTCATCAGGATAGCACGCCGACGTAAGAATGGCATTGAATAAGTCACAGAAATGCGGGGCTAAAGTATCTATTGTTTCACTAAAGCATGAATTTCATAAGCAATCTTTCTCTGGCGATTTTGCTCTTTTCAGTTTCTGAACTGTGTTAACTATTTATAAAATGGTAATATTCATATTCAACTCCTCAAAATTACATAATGTATCACTAAAATTATGCGAGTCTCAGAATGATTCCGCTTCCTTATTTTTATGTTGCCTCTCTTTTTGTGATAAATCGCGTAAATACTCGAAGAACTCGTCAAGCGTGACATCACCTTCTGACGATTGTCACGTACGAAATAAAGACCAAAGTTCCTTTGTTTTTTATGTCTCAAATTTTCAATATTACAAATTTTATTATTCTTAAAAATATAACGTTTCCGGATGATTAACTTTTAATATGCATTCATTTTCTCACATAATAATAATCTATTTTCTTGACATTTATTAATATTGAACATTTAAAGTGCTTCTGCATATAGTAAGTTTGCAGCGAAACATTCTTCATTGAACCATTCTTTTATGAGCAGCATTAAATGATAAAGGCATCTTGCTCTCTTTCTCTTGCGTTTTCAGTTTCAAATACACTTGTATCTAAAATTTAAGGTACCTATTTAAATGAAACAAGATCAACACATCCCAATGCCGTTAATGGAGTAAATCAGAGGGTGACATTTAAAGGACCGATAGTGTGTTGAAACCGTTTTAAAGTTCTGAACAAAATTCAAGGAAAAAATGGAACGACTTAATCATAAACGAAAAATATATATTTTGAGAATCATACCTTATCCTTATTTTTCGTTGTTGTATTTTTTTTTTGAAAAAAAAAAGAAGTAATTTTCGTTTAGGAAAGTCCTAGAAAGGTCCATTTGTAAATTTTAGATCATTAATATTAATCTGTTATTCAAAGAAGTATTGATTTTGGATTATACACTACCTTTGGCGACCCCCCTGTGTCTGTGACATGTATGAAATTTACGCAATCTGTACTGTACAGGACACGGAACTTTTTGATGTACTGGATGAATCCATTTCGACCCTGAATGATAATGGCTGTAACTTTCTTTACATCTGAAAGATCAGCCTGCAAATAAATGTATAGTGTGTTATTCAGAATAATTCAATAATAATATACCACAACAGTATCAGGCATAACAAAAAAATAATTTAAAGGACAGAAAGAGTTTCGCTTGAGTATGGTTTTGTGCATCTCGAAATACACATAAGTAGAATTTGATTTAAGTGTTATATCTTTAAAGAATGCTTACTCACGTAATTTGAGGGTTGGTCTCTCAATAAATAATCGTATATTCATCATTTAAACTACATGTATTAGGAAATATAACGATCATTTGTATAATTTGGACCCAGCTTTGTTTTTTGCTATCATTAAACCATACGTTACATCCATACATTTAAACCATCAAACTATCCTCACAAGGGAAAACAAGGACAGGAACGTGACTACTTTGGAACGTCAAAATGTATAATTAGATTTAAGTTTAGAAAACCAGATTTGGTTACTAAAAGCAGACCGAAAGCTTAGCACACTGAAGATGATACCTGGATGTATTGATCTTGGTTTTTATAACCGGCCGTCCACGCGCCCTTGCCGTGGATAGTTCCCACGGCGTTCAGTCGGGAATTTTTGGGCCAATAACGATTTGGATCTGTTCCCCAGGAAGATGAGGCTGTTAACTGGTTGTCTGGAATTCCGGTCGGCCCGCTTATGAGCAAATCATCGCAAATTTCTGAATGGAAAAAACAATCATAACAATATAATGACATTTTTTCTACGGCAGCTGTATGCTTTTGCTATTGATCCAGACTTTTTACCGGATTTCGACCAATCAGAAATGATCTGTAATTTATTTCTAAGTGCACCTGCTTAAAGCCAGTGTTTGAAATGGTCAATGATCCAAGAAAATTTATTTACTTCTCATAAATGTAACTGGACTTGAAAACGCAAATTCAGAGAAACTGGTTGCTTTGTAACGGTACTGGAGTTGAATACAATTTTACAGTACAGCTAGTGAATAAGCATATCGCCGAATATAAAGATATGTCTTGTTTCTAATTCCGAATCCTTATACAACTGCATTTTTATCAATGTTGCATTTTATTCCCGCAATCATGAAAGTTTGAAGTAGCTGAAAACGAACTTTTTTACGGCTTTCCGCAAACCTGCGGAAAACGTATAGGGTTTGTTATGTTTATTCTTATTATTACGGCTTTCCGCAAACCTGCGGAAAACGTATAGGGTTTGTTATGTTTATAACGGCTTTCCGCAAACCTGCGGAAAACGTATAGGTTTTGTTATGTTTATTCTTCTTATTATTATTCTTCTTCTTCCAACCTAATTCAAGAGTTAATTTATATATGTTGCCAATGGTCAAGCAACATGAAAATTAAAATGCTTCGACAAAAAAAGGATAATTTTTTTAAATCAAGTATTTTCGATTTTCAATGACGTCAAATGACGTCAGATTTGATGTCAGCTTCAAAAATTTGTTCGCACTCTAGAACCTTCAATTCTTGTTCGATTTTCTGGAAATTTTCACAGAAGATGTATTTTAAAATGTAGATGTGCACCTTAGCATTCAAATTTCCAAATTCGAAAAGACTGAGATTTTGTGGCAAAACCAGTTTCGAACTTAGGTCCTAAAATATTTTTTATTGTTTCAAGGCCACCTTATGCGTTAGAAGCATGAAAATTGGACAGCATAGCGGCCAAGAGGTCTGCTTTCTATTTCCTATTTGACGTCAAAAATCATCTTTTTGAAACATTTCTTTCGCTCTGGTATCACGACTTTTGACTTAATCTTTTTGAAAATTCTATTGCAGCGATTAAAATGTTTATATTTATAAATTTATTTATTTTTAATTTTCAATGACGTCAAATGACGTCATATTTGACGTAAGCTTCAAAAGTTTGTTCGCGCTCTAGAGCCTTCAATTCTGGTCCGATTATCTTGATATTTTCACAGAAGATGTATTTTAAGATGTAGATGTGCACCTTGGCATTCAAATTTCTAAATTTGAAAATATAAGATTTCATGGCGATACCGATTTTCGAACTTTGGTTCTGAAGTTACATTTTAATGTTACAAAGCCTCCTGATATTAATATTAGAGCAGAAAAATACGGATATAATATTGCATTTGTTATCACGGCTTTCTGCAAACCCGAAGAAAATGACATATACATGTAATTCTACTAATTTTTTATGTTATAAAAAACTTTTAAAATCGATTGAATAACGTGAGAAAAAATTCTTGAGGATTGTATTATGTTAAAGTTTTCCTGTTTTTTTTTTTTTTCTGTATGATAGTAAACGGTTGCGTAATCAAATAAGATCCATATATATGCTTTCTCAATATGATGAAATTCTTGATTGAATTATTTTTTAAATAATATAATGATGATTTACGTATTAAATTATACATTATTAGCCAACATTATTCCATTTATTTGTATTAACATATAAATTCAATACCTTTGAAATAAACAAACGGAAAGCCGCTTCGTTTGTATCTTAAACAAACGACTTCTAGATCTTCTTATTATTATTCTTCTTCTTCCAACCTAATTCAAGAGTTAATTTATATATGTTGCCAATGGCCAAGCAACATGAAAATTAAAATGCTTCGACAAAAATGTATACATTTTTAGCGATACCGATCATGACATGACAGATATTCATGTTTGATGTTTGACTACTTGAAAATATGAAAACAAACCTGTTCACATTCTCAAAGATATTTTTTCTGGATTAATAGAACATTAGCTGAACATGTCCTTCCAAAAAGAATACTTTTCTTTAGTCACTTGATTGTGCCGTCGTTGAAATATAAAAATCATTAATTTCAATTTTTATTCGCGTTCCAGCGTCATGAGTATTAGGGCAATCTTAAGCATACCTTAAGGAATTAATGTTTTGTCTCTTGTTTATGACAACATTGATTTGTAAGCAAAATATATTAAAAAGATCATAAAATGAGACATATTAACTTTAAATAAGTTATATTGCCGTGTCTTAACATGCGAAAAAAGTCCAGAAAATTTCAAGTGATTACGTTATCACACACGACTTATTCATGTTTTTCGTAATATGGCTAATTCATAAAAAAACTCTTTTATTTTGAAGAAAGAAATGAAAGCGGTCATTGAGTTGGTTGAGCAAGATCCGATTGTTCTTTTGCAGGAAAGAGTGCCTGCGTTGAATAGTGAATTGTGATACGTTTCTGAGTAAATGAGTCGCATTTTTGATGAATTAGTGTAATAATATATTACCCAGAAAACCTATAAGGATAACTTATTGTATTCGCTATCACGGCTTTCTGCAAACCTGAAGAAAATGACAAATACATATATATCTACCTATTGATTTTTTATGTTTTCTAAATGTTTAACGGTTTCTTTTTCTAAATCTATAATGATAAGCAAATGTATAAAGCAAATGAATTGTTGAAAGTTTCAAGACGTTTATAACGTTAATAACATAGAAATAAGAAATTATTTTCATGAATTTGCTTACACCTCTGCCTTTGTTTTCATCTAATTTTGCAAATGTAAAACTCAATCAATTTAAAGGTTGAAAGTCATGGATTTCAAAGTAATTTTTTTCTTTTTTACAGTAACAATTGTGGGTCAAATTGCAATGAATATTTGTTAAGTAATATGCTTACAAGGAAAAGATATTAAATAAAGAATAAAAAAAAATAAAATCGATTGAATAACGTAAGAAAAAAAAAATCTTGAGGATTGTATTATCTTAAATTTTTCCTGTTTTTTTTTCTGCATGATAGTAAACGGTTGCGTAATCAAATAAGATCCATATATGTATATGCTTTCTCAATATCTTCCTAAGAAGATGAAAATGAAAAAAAAAAAAAAATAACTAAATAAAAAATAAAGCTTAATTTTGAACATAAGTATATATTTATGATAATGATGATTTACGTATTAAATTAAACATTATTAGCCAACATTATTCCTTTTCTTTTTATTAACTTATATATTCAATACCTTTGAAATAAGCAAACGGAAAGCCGCTTCTTTTGTATCTTAAACAAACGACTTCTAGTTATTCCTCATTTTCAACCAAATCCAAGAGTTAATTTCAATATGTTGCCAGTGTCTGAGCAACATGAAAATTAAATTACCTCGACAAAAAAGTTTAAATTTTTAAATTCAATCATTTTCAATGACGTCAAATGACGTCAAATGACGTCAGATTTGACGTCAGCTTCAAAAGTTTGTTCGCTCTCCAGAGCCTTTATTTTTTGTCGTTTTATCTTGATATTTTCACAGAAGATGTATGTTCTGATGTAGATGTGCACTTTTCTTTCAAATTTTCAAATTCGAAAAAATTAAGAATTTATGGCAAAACCGAGTTTCGAACTTAGGTCCTAAAACTATATTTTAATGTTACAAAGGCTACTAATGAGTTAGAAGCATTAGCATTGGACACCTTATTGGCCCAGAGATCTACTTTCTTTTCTCTGAAAGGTTTTTTTTCTTAAGGCACGTGGTAATGACGTCATTTAAAGGACAAACTCCTATTTTTCAAAGATTTCTCTCACTCTGGCATCATAAATTTTGAGTCAATTATAATGAAATTGAAATTGCAGCGATTAAAATGTATCTTTTTATACATACAATAATTTTTAATTTTCAATGACGTCAAATGTAGTCATATTTGACGTCAACTTCAAAAGATTGTTCGCGCTCTAGAGCCTTCAGTTCTAGTCGGATTATCTTGATATTTTCACGGAAGATGTATGTTATTATGTAGATGTGCACCTTCTCTTTCAAGTTTTTAAATTCGAAAAATCTAAGAATATATGGCAAAACCGAGTTTCGAACTTTGGTCCTAAAACTCTTATTTAATGTTACAAAGGCTACTGATGAGTTAGAAGCATGAAACTGGACAGCTTATTGGCCCAGAGGTCTACTTTCTTTCTCTGAAGGATTTTCTCTTAAGTCACGTGGTCATGGCGTCATTTTAAGGATAAAATCCTATTTTTCATAAAATTCTCTCGCTTTGGCATCATACATTTTGAGTCAATAAAAATGAAATTGAAATAGCAGAGATAAAAAAGTATATTTTTATACATTCAATCATTTTCAATTTTTATTGGCGTCATATGACGTCAGATTTGACGTCAGCTTCAAAAGTTTGTTCGCGCTCTAGAGCCTTCAAATTTGGTCCGATTATATTGATATTTTCACAGAAAATGTTCGTTAGGATGTAGATGCACCGTTGCATTCAAATTTCGAAATGATTAAGATTTTATGGCAGTACCGAGTTTCGAACTTCGGTCCTAAAAATATATTTAAATGTAACAAAGCTCCCCGATGCGTTAGAAGCATAAAATTGGACAGCATATCGGCATAGAGGTTAACATTCTATTTTCTGAATTATTTTCTCTTTCGTCAGGTGGTTATGACGTCATAAAAAAGACAAAAAGCATTTTTATTGATTAAACTGCAATTAAAAAAAAAATTTTAAAAATCATATAAATTCCAATTAACCAATAACATATTTTTTTAAAAATGTCGAAACTTAGTACGTTCATAAGATATTTCAAGTAATTACGTCATCAAACATGGCAGATATTCATGTTTGATGGATTGCCCAATGCCTACTTGAAAATGTGAAAACAAACCTGTTCGCATTCTCGAAGATATTTTTTCTGGATTTATAGAACGTAAGCTGAGCATGTCCTTGCAAAAAAAAAATCAAAAAAATCTTTAGTCACTTGATTTTGACGTCGTGGAAATATAAAAAGCTTTCATTTCAATTTGTATTCGCGCTCCAGCGTCATGCGTATTGATGCCAATACTCTGTAAGCAAAATATATTAAAAAAATCATAAGATTGGATATGAGAACTTTAAATAAATAATATTGCCGTACCTAAAAATGCGAAAAAAGTCCAAAAAATGTCAAGTGATTACGTCATCAAACATGTCATATTCATGTTTTTCGTATAAGGGCCTATTCATGAAAGCAGTCATTGGTTTTGGTTGAGCAAGATCTGATTGTTCTTTTGCAGGAAAGCGTGCCCGTGTTGAAAAGTGAATTATGATACGTTTTTGAGTAAATGAGTCGCATTTACGATGAATTAGTATAATTATACTAGAGCCAGAAAACCTATACGGATAACTTGCATTTGCCATCTCGCCTTACCGCAAACCTGAAGAAAATGACAAATACATGTATATCTTCCTATCGATTTTTTATGTTTTCTAAATGTTTAAAGGTTTCTTTTTCTAAATCTATATGGAAAACAATATATAAAGGAAAAAAAGTGTTGAAAGTTTCAAGACGTTTAAACGTTAATTACATAGAAATATAGAAATAAGATTTTGCTTACGCCTCTGCCTTTGTTTCCATTTATTTTTGCAAATATAAAACTCAATCAATTTAAAGGTTGAAAGTCATGGATTTGACGTCATTTAAAGATCAAAATCCTATTTTTTCAAAGATTTCTCTCCTCTGGCATATACATTTTGAGTCAATTTTAACAGCGATAAAAATGTATCTTTTTATACATTCAATCATTTTCAATTTTCATTGACGTGATATGACGTCAGATTTGACGTCAGCTTCAAACGTTTATTCGCGCTCTAGAGCCTTTAAGTTTGGTCCGAATATCTTTTTTTTTATAGAAGATGTATGTTATGATGTAGATGACCACCTTGGCATTCTAATTTCCAAACTCGAAAAGATTAAGATTTCATGGTGATACCGAGTTTCGAACTTTGGTCCTAAAATTACATTTTAATGTAACAAAGCCCCTGATGCGTTAGAAAAATGAAAATTGGACAGCATATCGGGATAGAGGTTAACATTCTTTTATCTGAATGTTTTTCTCTTAAGTCACGTGGTTATGACGTCATTAAAAATAAAAAAAAAAACATTTTTTTAACATTTTGAATCGGTTGCGTTATGGCAGGAAAACAAAAAGTGTACTTTAAACAAAATTGAAACGCTGTAGCTTCATGAACTTTGAGTCAATCATTATGAATTTTTCAGGATTAACACACTAAAAAGTGTAGTGATGTATACTGCAAGTAATATTTGTTTGGTCACGTGATAATATCGTCATGAATATTTAAGCAAGAATAATTAAAAAATTCATACAAAATCGGCAAGTCAATGTATGAAGTTCAAATTTGCAGAACTGTCGAAGCCTAAGATGTGCAAAAAGTCCTAAAATTTCAAGTGATTCCGTCAACAAACATTGCAGATATTCATGTTTTTCGGAAAGGGCTTGTATACGAAAATCTAGCAATTTGAAATAAGAAAAGAAGGCGGTTATTTGGTTGGTTACCCTAGATCCGAACGTTCCTACGCAGGAAACGATAAATAAGTATAACTATACTATAACGAGAATACCCGATAAGGATAACTTATTGCATTTGCTATCATGGCTTTCTGCAAACCTGAAGAAAATGACACCTCTACCTTTGTTACCATCTATTTTTGCAAATGTAAACTCATTCAATTTAAAGGTTGAAAGTCATGGATTTCAAAGTATTTTTTTTTCTTTTTTACAATTTCAATTATGTGGATCAAATTTCAATGAATATTTGTTAAATCATATGCTTACGAAGAAACAGATAAAAAATAAAGAATAAAATACTTTTAAAATCGATTGAAAAAAATGAAAAACCTAAGAAACAAATTCTTGACGAAAGTATTATCTTAAAATTTCCCTTTTTTCTGCATGATAGAAAACGGTTGCGTAATCAAATAAGATTCATATTTATGCTTTCTCAATATCTTCTTAAAAAGATAAAAATGATAAAAAAAGAAAAAAAAAAGATTTAACGCTGATTTTTTGAACATAAGTATATATTTATGATAATGATGATTTACGAATTAAATCTTTCATTATTAAGCATCTTATATATTCAATACCTTTGAAATAAGCAAACGGAAAGCCGCTTCGTTTGTATCTTAAACAAACCGACATCTAGTAATATGTAATATTGAACCTTTCGATTTTAAGAAAGATAATGTATGTATTAAAAGTAGGGCTTTACATGCCAGATAAAACTTATTTTAAAAAAATGGCTATAGAAGGAACATGCCCTTTTATGCTGAATCGGTAGGAGGTCTCAAGTTTCTTCGCTCCCAGCTACGACATATCAAAATCGTAAGAAAGGCTTGTTAGGCGCTCAGCACATAAGGGTAGTTGCAGGACTGGTTGGTCCGGTGTCATGATAATGTGACTGGGTTGGTCTCATGACTCACGTCAGTGCAGTGTGGCAGCACTTTCTTTTTCTCATTTAGACCGAGTCCCCTATTGACCGAAATACTTTGGGTGGGAAGTTAACCCAAACAATAAACAAACATACATACACAAATAAATGTAAACTTAATTTTCTGATACGATAACATGTAAATGCGGCAGTGAAAAGCTGATAATATAGTCATGTATGTTATTAACGTTGCTGCTATAAATTTCCGGTGGCTGTAATCGATTATTAGTTTGTTATAGTTTTCGATTTTGATTCTCTGTAAGTTAGGTTATAAACATTAAAAACGTAATAATGTTTAAAAATTAAAATATTTTAAGGCTACTTATACGCACTAGTATATTTTCATTTTTCCCCAAGGAACATCCATTCCTCTTTTCTTCGGGATTCAATACTTATCTATGAAGTAAATTTCAAAGTGTTTGAAATGGGAGCGTGTTTTTCACATCGTCTACATGATGTTGTAGAGCATATTTTCATGACTTTTACAAGTGTAATTAGATTGCCATTATTATATGTAAAGAATAGTTATAAAATATTTATCTTTTTGTTTATTTATTTATCATCTACTTTTTATTTATTAATTATTTATAAAAAAAAGCGATAAGAAATAGTAGATTTTCATTATAATAAATGCATAATTTCATACGAACATCACAATTTATATTACAATAAATTTCATATATGAAATTTTAAATTAACTGTTTTGAGTCATGAGAAAAGTTATGAGTCATAAATTATATATTTTTTTTCATTTTAAATCATTATGTTGTTCCAATACTCGTCAGCAGACTTTCAGCGGTCTATGGAGGAAATATATTTTTTAAAGAAATATATTTAAAAATAATGTATTCCGCCATAAAATGTATATTTGGAGAGGTTCAAACATCATTGGATGAAAACTAAGATTTCTTTTTTTTATCAATATTTAGTACTACGCAGCCTTTCAGTTGCATTACGGTTGAAATATTTCGAAAAATACTTTAAAATATTTCGTTCCATAGTATGAAACATTATTTGTGTAAATATTACAACATGCTTACTTCCGAATGCTTTATGAAAATAGACATGTGCTTGCATATATGTATACTTTTCAATGATGCCTTATTGCATTTCTGTTAGACGGCTTTAATTGTCAAGCGTGTAATGCTAAATGTTTTGTTCTTAATGACTAATACTATGCCAGTATGTTAAAACCCGGGTGCTAACTACCCAATAATACATACAGTTATGTAATGCTTACTGCCTAGTGCTATGTGTCAACTTGATTTCGACAAGTCCTATTATACTTGCATATGAATTATGGTTTTAACTCTTTGCGTTTACGTACAAGTCATTTTAAGAAATTCAATCAATTGCCATTAATCTACAAATTTTATAAACATATATTCTTGTACTTCTTATGTGGTAGTAAACCGAAAGCATTCAGCACTATACACTTCTCAAAAGAAATGAGACAAGGCTACACGTATGCTTGCACTTCTCATTTGCTATGTATGTCTTAACATACTGGCATATTATTAGTCATTAAGCACAAAGCATTTAGCATTACAAACCGTCTTACAGAAATGCGAAAAGGCATCATTGAAAAGTATACATACATGCAAGCACATGTCATTTTTATCAAAACGGTCTTCGGACTTGCTCAACAGTTGCTGACGGCTGGGCATCTGGACCGGGTCAGCGATATATTGGAGCGATATATTGGTTTACCAACGTTGGATTACCGAACTTTGAACTCTGCTGGGTGGCCACTTTAAGTTTTCATCAGTGCACTTAAGTTTTCTCAGAGCTGAGAAACGAAAACGACAGTCTTCGCAATCAGTTATTGGATGTCAAGGGTCAATGCGAAGAAATGAATAAACAAAATTAAACATTGGTGGAAAACAACCAAAGGCTCCAGGAAAGATGGAAAGAGACGAACTACAACATAAAAATAAAAGAGTGTGAAATCAATGACATTGAACAGTATACAAGGAGGAACTCGGTACGTATATTTGGTATACACGATCAGAACAAACGAGAAACAACTGAAGAGACCGCGGAAACAGTTTTAAACATGCTTAAAAAGGAGCTAGATGTCAACATGAACCAACACCAGATTGACATAGCACATAGACTTGGACAATTCAGGGAAGACTGAAATCGAGTAATTTGCAAATTTGTTAGCCACATGGACAAAACAAAAATCATCAAATTGAGGAGGGGTTTGAAAGGCAAAAACATAGTGATCAGGGAGGATCTTATGATAAAAAATGCAGAGTTCCTTGAGAAGGTCTCGACAATGAATGATGTTAGATCAGCCTTGTCTGAAAATGGCAATATTCTGGCCCAGTTGGAGAACGGGAGAAAGGTTAAGATCAACATTCACACGGATCTGACGGCAATGTGATACCTGCGCTCTCTTTATGTCAAAATGTTCAGGGTACATCCCTGTTTCTAAAATATTTATCTATATACATATATATTCAAAACATCTTGGCTTGTTACAAAATAAAAAATCAATTAAGTTTTACCATTATAGAGTTCGGCCGATGTTTATCCCTGCTTCTAAAAATAGATTCGGTTTTATTTATCTTAAGTTAAAAATAGAAATCAGCTAATCAAGTGCCCAGCTTTGTCACCGGGAATCTAGGCACTTTGCTCCAGGTGGAAAGGCGGGTACCAGACTGGCGTGTATTGACGATACGTGCTAAAAATAGCAGCGTAGTCTTATTTATTGTGTATTATGTTAATTTATAAAAAGTTCACATGTGACCCAGTGCTACCTAAAAGGTAATGGCAAATTGAAGGTTACTTCTTTTGTGTCCCCCGAGGTCACTCGGAGGTCAGGCCCCTCCCTCTCAATTTTCTTTTTGACCTAATATTCTTAAAGTTGTCCAATGGTTTGACTTCATCCCGTCAATCTTTTCTGGTGACTTTATTTTCATTTTTCTTAATTATTTAATTTGTTATTTATTTGTTTTAAAAGAATTTGGAGGTGATTGTCTAGGAAGTTGCTTCGTTTGGGAGACTTAGGAACTGTTCATTGTCATGATTTTTTCTTGTTAATGAAAAGTTATACAAAATATGAACAGCATATGCAATATTTTGCTCTGGGTTTATTCTATATAAATTTGCCTGTAAAATTGCATTCCTGTAAATATGAGAAAAAGTACATTTATGAAGAAACCAATTTTGAAAATTATGAATTAGTTTATGACCTATATACATGTATACAAAGAGTGTGCCTCAGTATAATACGTCTGCTAAATGGTCCTCTCAAAATGGTAATGTTCTCTTAACTTATTTTTCCTTTATTTCCTAATTACACAGGAATTTTAATCAATGATTTATTCACTTCAAAATACATTTTTCTATTATATGCTATTCTTGGAAACATTAAAAGTGTTAATACCCACATTTTAGACTTGTACACAGTATGGTTATTCACATACAAAATCATAAGGTGCCATAATGAAATACAATTTTATTATGTCCAGTATCTAGAACACTATAATCTCACATGAAATAACTAATGTCTAATAAAATAACATTTTATTCTATGAATGTCCAAGGACTAGGGGACAGAAATAAAAGGTTAGATGTTTTTGATTTTCTGAAGGAAAAGAAAGGTGCTATTTACTTCCTCCAAGACACACATTTTACAGAATAAATAAGTAATAGAGTATACTCTGAATTTAATTTTGAATGTTGTTTTAATAATTTCAATAGTCAGTCAAGAGGAGTGGCTATTTTCATAAGTAAAATAAAATAGATTTTCATTGTCAGTCTGTTTATAGAGACCCCACAGGTAACATGCTGATTTTGGATTACTCTATTTGTAACAAGAAACTAACCCTTATTAACATTTATGGTCCAAATCAGGATAAACCTGAATTTTACCAGTTATTATCTGAGAAAATTAAGACTTGATAATCCTTGTATTATTGCAGGGGACTTTAATATTGTGTTAAATCCTGATATGGATACTTTTGACTATGTTAATTTAAACAATCCAAAGGCACGTGATGTACTGTTAGATACTATTTTAGAACATGATTTGATAGATTGTTGGAGAGAATTAAATCAAAATAAAAAAGAATTTACCGAAAAGAAGAGTAGATTAGACTTCTTTTTGTCTTCAAATAATATATTTATGGATGTGTGTGATGTAAAGATTTTTATCAGGATATAGAACAGATCACTCTCTTATTAAATTACAAATAGATATAGATAAGTTTCAAAAAGGCAAGTCTTTCTGGAAGTTTAATAATTCACTGCTTAAAGACCACGAATATATTAAACACATTAAGAGTACCATTCTTCAAAATAAAAAGAGATATATATTAAATGATCAACTATCCGTTACAGACATTGCAGATATAAGTAATAAGGACATTGAATTTAAAATAAATGATCAATTTTTTTTTTTTGAAGCTCTACTGTGTGACATAAGAGGTGAAACAATATGCTATAGCTCTAGAATTAAGAAACAAATGATTAAAAGAGAGGATGCCTTAATAAAAGAAATACATAATTTAGAACAAGAATTAATAACGGATAACATAAATTTGAAATTAAGAAAAAAAGAGCTTAAGGAAATAAGGAACAAAAAGATGGAGGGAGTAAAAATAAGATAAGAGCCAAGTGGATTAAGGGGAAAAACCAAAAATTTACAATCTTGAAAATCAAAATTTGAAAAAAATTTTAATGTGTTAATAGACACACAATCAGAAATAATTAAAGAAGTTAGAATTTTTAAAACACTATACAACAGAATGGAAACTATTGATATTGATTTAGAAAATATTATTAATACTATAAAATAAATAAATTATCAAAAAAAGATAAAACTATTAGAAGGAAAATTAACCCTTGAAGGGTGTTTAGAATGTTTAAAAAAATGAAAAATAATAAAAGCCCAGGTCCCTCAGGTTATACTGTGGAGTTCTTTAAATTTTTTGGGGCAGACATTGGATACCTCTTAATAAGGTCTTTAAATTTTGCTTTTGCTAGTGGAGAACTGTCGACATCTCAAAAACATGGAGTAATAACATGTATTCCTAATGGAAATAAAGATAAAAGTTATTTAAAAAATTGGAGACCAATTTCATTGTTAAATGTGTTTTACAAAATTGCTTCAGCAACAATGTCCAATAGACTGAAAAAAATACTAGACAAATTAATTCATGAAGATCAGTCTGGCTTTGTACCAAACAGATACATAGGAGAACATATTAGAACAATATATGACATCTTGTTTTATACCAATAAATATGAGATTCCTGGTTTGCTCTTACTGATAGATTTTGAGAAAGCCTTTGATTCAGTCTCCTGGTCCTTCATAAATAAAGTACTAAATGTGTTTAACTTTGGTCCTGATTTAAAAAAAATGAATAAATATATTTTATAAAAATATTGAATCATGTTGTGTAGTCAATGGGCATTTATCTGAATGGTTTTACCCTGGACGAGTCTGTCGTCAAGGGGATCCGATATCTCCATACATATTTATTTTATGTACCGAGATACTGGCAATTATGATCCGTCAAAATTCTAATATTAAAGGGATAAAAATAAATGAAATAGAATTTAAAATCTCACAATTTGCAGATGATACCTCTTTAGTAACTGATGGCAGTGAAAAATCTCTCAAATACTCTCTGAATACCTTAAAACTATATGCCCAAATCTCCGGCCTGAATATAAATATTGAGAAAACTAAATTAATATGGGTTGGTAGTAATAAAAACAATAGTTATAAGCTATTACCCGACTTAAATATGAGTTGGGATAAACATTTTACTTCACTTGGTATAAAATTTAGTAGTAATTTAGAAAACATGGAAGAATTGAATTATAATGCAAAAATCAAGGAAATAAAATCTTTACTTAAATCATCGTCCAGAAGATTACTTACTCCAATTGGAAAAATAATTGTGATAAAGAATCTTGCTTTAGCTAAAATAGTCCATTTGATTTTACCTCTACCAACACAAAAACAGGAAACATTAACGGAATTAGAAAATATATTTTTTTACTTTTTATAGGATAGAAAACCAAAATCTCATGGTGGATTAAGAATGATAAATATTTCCTCATTTTGTATCTCACTAAAAACTACATGGATTAGGAAGATGAACATTGAGAATAAGAAATATCTAGAAATTGAGAAAATCTGTAATTCAATACCTGACATGTTGAGATTAGGATCAGAAAACATAGCAAAAAATTATAAAAAGTTGAAAACCCATTTTGGAGAGACGTATATAAATCCTATAGTTTATTTTGTTCAAACTTAACACCGAAAAAACAAGAAGAATTTAAACGTGAGTTTTTGTGGCATAATAAGAATATAAAGGCCGGAGGAAAAACTATCTTTAAGAAAAAACTACTTGAATTAGGCATATATACCATTAATGATATCTTAAATAATGAAGGATTTTTCTTTTCTTTTGAAGGTTTTTGTAAAAAATATGAGGTTTGCCATTTTCTATTAATTTAAAAAAAATTAAATTTTAATTAAAACTAAGTTAAAAAATGGCTGTAGAAAAATGATAATTGATAAATACAAAACTTTATCCTACATCTATTGAAAAATGGCAAAGAGATTTTCAAATGACAATGATAAAAAGAACCTTTTAAAGGAATTCAAAGTTCTATTATTTGTACAAAGGACACAGATCTTCAATGGTTTCAATTTCGTATTAATCAAAGAATTATTGGCACTAATAATTTGCTAAAAAAAATGAATATTAAAACTTGCAATAAATGTGCTTACTGTAAACAAGAACCAGAAACAATTACATACTTATTCTTTACGTGTCCTATTGTAAAAAGTTTCTGGAGAGATTTTGAAATCATGTTAAAAGATAATTTGTTTGGATATCTATTTTGAGTTAAACTTAAAAAATATTATTTTTGGAAATATATACTTCCATAAAATTTTAAACACTTTGCTTATTATGGCAAAGCAGTATATTTTCAGAAGTAAAGAAATTGGACTTAAACCAAATCTGCCATCTTTTAAAAATAAAATTATCAAACAATATAATGTAGATGAATTCAATCTATTAAAGAATATGAAACCCAATCAAAAATTATGGGCCCCTTTTATCAACCTCATCAAACAATAAACTCAAATGTGAATATACCAAAATTACATGTTGAAACTGAAATAATTTATCTGCATTTATCATGTTCGTTATTGTTGTTTCAAAATATAAAATGTAGCATATAACTTGCTTTTTTAACATTATTGTATTACACATTTTTTGTATATTTGAAGTGTACTACTGCAAAAAAAATAATCTTAGTCTTTAAATACTTTTTTTCATTTTTTTTTCTACTCTTAAAAAGCAACCTTGTTTATTTTCTACCTAAGATATATTTAGATACCATGTTAAGAACAATACTGATACTATTTTTTTTTGTTGGTTTGTTGATATATACAATACTTATGTAATTGAGAATAAAGAAATCAACCAATAGTAAATTTGCACAATATATCCATCTGTATATCTAAAATCAGAAAAGCATCAGTAAAATTAAAAATTTTATTTGTCAATGTTTTTCTTTCCATCTTGTAAACCCACATCATTTTCTTGATATTCACTATGTATTTACATTTCTTTGTCATAACAATATATACAGCAAAATTTTAAAAATGATAAATCAAACCTATCTTGCGATATAATATGCATGTTCTTATATGTATTTATAAGAGTTGTGTATAATTATGAAAATAAACGGGTTGCAGTTGCAATTCCAAATAATAAAAAAAAGTTTCATGAGAGAAGTTGTTAATTAAAGTAGTCAGTATTTATTCATTCATTCTTCCTTTTCATTCATTCATTCATTCATTCATTCATTCATTCATTCATTCATTCATTCATTCATTCTTTGTGATTGTAATTGTTAATATATTTCTTGTTGTCTTGTAGTTACTAAACCTTATAAATAGTTGAAATCTCTATTTTCTTTCATCCCTCGTCCATCCTGAACGTTACAGTATTATCCTTGTTTGATGATTAACATAACTATATACAATATCATAATTGATTTATTGAAAACAAACCACCATAAACATTATATTTAATATGTTACTTGTCCAATGTGATTTAGTGTGTAAATCTTGAAAAAAAACTTTTGAATTGAATTGATAAAGATTTACTCTTTATTTTTTTTTTACATTTGAAGTTTGGGGTACAAGAATTAATAAACATAGAAGTTGAGAGTATTTTCGCAAGTCAATGTCTTAAAAACTGTTAAAGCACGAAATCAACAAAACTATTAGTTTCATCTATTCATAATTCATAAAAATTCCAAAAGGTTTTTTTTTTGTCTGTCACTTCAACAAAACTGTCTGTTCAGCTATTACATTATTGACAAAGCTGATATTACGCAGTCGGATACAGTTTTACATAATCTTAATTAAATGTAAATTAATTCAATTGAGTAATACTGCTGCGTGGCAAAACTATATCTGCATAACAAAATAGTATTCCAGTGTGACAGGAAATATGATCTTCGTTCACTAGTAATGCTGATCAAAATCATTACATATGGATATTCGATTATTAGATACAGGAACCTTGCATAACCATTAGCAATGTATCATTGATTGAACCATTTTATAACAGGCAAGTGTTAATTATATAAGAGTCTCGATGCTTCCATGGAAACATTGAAAAGCTGTTCAAAATACACATGTTTGAATATATGACAAATGCAGGAGTTCAACAAAAGGAAATTTGAATCATTTGGTAATGCGTGTTTGGTGGTTATAATATCTAAATGCATAATGTAAATAATTAAACTATCGCTGGTCTGTTTACAATAATTTTTACAAAAGTGATATGCAATATCGCATGGACGTACATGTATTAATTCCAAAATATTCAAATAGTTTTTTAATTTGAATATTCGTCGCAATTGTCTGTATAACTGATTTGCATTTCTAGGATTTTGTTCGTATTGAAAGAAAGCCCCTGTGGCCGAGAGGGTAAAGTCGCTGACTTTAACACATGTGAGAAAACCTTCCAGCTGGCTTGCGGTATGTCCGTGGTTCTTAACCGTATGCCTCAGTGCATTCGGGGACGTTGCTATATGACTGAAATACTGTGTCGCAGCTACGGTAAACTCAAAAGAATCTTTCAATCAATCGTATTGAAAATTAAATTAGCTTGACTGGCCGTCCAATTTAATTCTTTTAACCAGATCCGGAAGACGAGGTCCTCTTCCTGTTATAGTTATACTGTGATTGGTATATCGCTACAGGTTATGTTATTCTGAAGCATATTCCATTTGATGAGGCGATGATTTACAAAACTTGTATAGGTATAAAGGTCATGTCTGAAAATACCCAAGAATATAGCGCATAATAAAGAGAAATGTAACGTATTAAACATACTGGGCTCATTACGGCTTTCCCGCAACCTGCGGAAAACGTAAAGGGTTTGTTATGTTTCTTCTCCTTCTTCTTATTATTATTACGGAGTTTAATTACATAGAAATAAGAAATTATTTTCTTGATTTGCTTACACCTCTGCCTTTGTTTCCATCTATTTTTTCCAAATGTAAAACTCAATCAATTTAAAGGTTGAAACTCATGGATTTCAAAGTATTTTTTTCTTTTTTACAATTTCAATTATGTGGATCAAATTGCAATGATTATTTGTTAAGTCATATGCTTACGAAGAAATATATATTAGATAAAGAATAAAAAAACACATTTAAAATCGATTGAATAGCGTAAGAAAAAAAATATTGAGAATAGTAATATCTTAAAATTTTCCTGTTGTTTTTAGTGTATGATAGTAAACGGATGCGTAATAAAATAAGATCCATATTTATGCTTTCTTAATATCTTCTTAAGAAGATAAAAATGAAAAAAAAAATAAAAAAAATAAAGCTTATTTTTGAACATAAGTATATATAATGATGATTTACGCATTTAATTTTACTTTTTTATGCATCATTATTCCATTTCTTTGTATAAATTTCTTATTTTTAGGGCTATCTGCCTCAAGTCCTATTGGGTTTGTTATTACGGCTTTCCGCAAACTTGCCCTTTCGGCAGAAAGTCCTATTGGGTTTGTTCTGTTTTTTATTAGGTTTTCGCCTCTGCAGGGCGAAAACCTATTGTTCTTCTTCTGTTGATTTGTTTTTTTTTTTTTTTTTATTATTTTTCCAATTCCACCCATTTTTGTGTCCAGCCTAGCGGCCAGATGAAAAAAGCTACAGCTATGAAATTTTGGGCATGGAGTCATCTTTATCTGAACATGTGCCTAAATGGTCAAACGTTTCACTTTTGTTTCTGTTTTAGCTACTAGGGGGCGCAATGCATGTAATCACTGTTTTGCTAATAACTCAAAAATTTGAAACCTGATTTAGATGCGGCTTTTTACATAATGTTCCTTGTTGACAGCCCAATCAAATATGATGGAAATCTCATCATCGAGTACGGGAAAAAATTGCTCTAGGAGAGGTTGAATGTTCGAACCTTGGAAAAAAGTGAAATAATGAGGGTAGGTCTACGAAAAACCTTCCCACTTTTGTTAGAGATCAGATAGAAGAATTCTGTTTGCTGCATACGATTTGCAAGACATATACGCACAAAATATATGGGGTGGCGAATTTAGGAAATGCGTGGTTTGTCCTCTAGAAAAGGTCAAACTTCACTAAATTTTAGGAAAAATTAAAATTTCAAAAACATGTTTTTGTCGCTCCTGACTTTATTTTCTGTTCATTCTTCATGCAATTTTCACACTATATGTATTGTTATGTTTGAAAGGGCCTCACAATTCAAAAAATTTAAAGAAATTTGAAAAGGTCAAGGTCATATTACGATTATTGTGTTTTAATTCGGCCACAAATAGCTCCAAAACTAAAAATATTTAATTGAGAGTATATGAAAAATAGTTTTAGTTCTTAAAGAGCTCTTTCCAGTGATGTTTAGTTTTTGAAGATCGGACTTGATTTGGTCATTATACGGCAGTCCAAAGTTTGATCCTTTTTTGGAATAATTGTAAATCAGGTTTTATGCTTCAAATTCTGATACACAAGAATAAAAAGTTTGACTTGTGCGACTAGTATACTTGATTGAACTATTTGCTGCTTTGCTAGGTACCAAACAGTAAAATTTTAATCAATTTTCTATCTCATTTTGCCGCTAGGGGGCGCTTTTCTTGAAATCATTCTTTTGCTTATAACTCAAAAAGTTGAAGCCTGATTCAAATGCGGTTAATTGAATTATGTTCCTTGTTGATAGCCTAATAAAATATGATAGTTTCTAGGTATGAGTGGCTGAAACTTTTTGAGCTAGTAACGGAAGGTTGAAAGTTCGAATCTCGTAAAAAAACTGCAAATGAGGGTAGGTCTACGAAAAACCTATCCATTTTTGTTAGAAATCAGATAGAAGAATTCTGTTTGCTGCAAATGATTTGCAAGACATATAGGCACAAAATATATGGGTTGCGAATTTAAGAAATGTATGGTTTGTCCTCTAGAAAAAGGTCAAACTTCACTAAATTTTAGGAAAAATAAAAATTTCAAAAACATGTTTTTTTTATCGCTCCTGACTTTATTTTCTGTTCATTCTTCATGAAATTTTCACATGTTATGTATTGTTATGTTGGAAAGGGCCTCACAATTAAAAAGTTAAAAAACATTGAAAAGGTCAAGGTCATATTACGATAATTGTGTTTTTATTCGACCCCAAAGTGCTCCAAATCTAAAAATATTTCATTGAGAGTATATGAACAAAAGTTTTAGTTCTTAATAGTTCTTTCGTATAATGTTTAGTTTTTGAAGATCGGACTTGATCTTTTCATTTTACGGCAATCCAAAGTTTGATCCTTTTTTGGAATAATTGTTATTCAGTTTTTATGCTTAAAATTGTGATATATAAGAAAAAGAATGTTCGATAAGTGCGACTTATATACTTGTTTGAACTATTTGCTGCATTTCTAGGTACCTAATTGTAAAATTTTTATCATTTTTTTTCTCATTTTGCCGCTAGAGGGCGCTTTGCTTAAAATCAGTCTTTTGCCTATAACTCAAAACGTTAAAGTCTAATTGAAATGCGGTTTTCAGCATTTTGTTCCTTGTTGACAGCACCACAGAATGTGATGTGATGTGATGATAGGGTATGGGGAAATATTTGCGCTAGAGGAGTTTGAATGTTCTAACATTCCAAAAAAAAAAACTGTGCAAATGAGAGTAGGTCTTCAAAAAACCTTTGCGTTCTGTTTCATATTAAAAATTGTGGCTGAGTTGAAATAAAGTGTTCAAGTTGATTAGGTTAAAAGCGAAAACCAAGATACCGCTTGCGGTTCTAGTTATTCTTATTCTTCTTATTCTTTTTTTCTTCCTCTTGTATTTGTGTTAATTTCGATGTGTTGCCAATGGCCCAGAACAATGAAAATTTTATGGCATATATTTCAAACCATGAGCTTTCAAAGGCAATGAATTTCATATTCATATGACGTCATATACATATATAAAATGATATTTTTCTTTGGCCTTAAATATCTCTTAAACAATAAATATTCTATATAGACACTATGCATATAATTTGAAGTGCTCTGAAAGACCTTTCATATAGGAGATGACTTTAATCAGATTGAGTACTCCATATGAGATAAAAAGCTGAAATTCACACATATTGTAATTTTAAAAATTTTCTTCAGATTTTCATAGGCCGGACGTCATTTGACATCATGGGGTTATTATATGTTTTCATTTCTCGTGCAATAAATTCAGTGTGATCCCAATGGTCCAGAACTACAAAACATTTAAGGCATTTTTAAATATGCTGAATTTTCATATGCAATTATATTCACATCCGAATGACATCAGAATAGACGTCGGATCAAAAAGTTTGTAAGCGATCTGAAACATTATAAATTGATGAATTATTCGAATTTTCAAAGAATGTATAGGTTACACTCTAGATACCTAATACTTTCTGCGTATTCCGTATTAATAATTTTCAGTTTGATTGAGATTTAAACGGTTTGCAGAAAGTCCTATCGTTTGCCGTGCAAACGAAATCTAATTATTATTATTATTATTCCTTTTTTCCAACCAAATCTAAGAGTTAATTTCAGTATGTTGACAGTGTCTAAGCAACATAAAAATTAAATTGCCTAAACAAAAACGTTCAAATTTTTAAATTCAATCATTTTTGATTTTCAATGACGTCAATTGACGTCAGATTTGACGTCAGCTGCAAAAGTTTGTTCGCGCTCTAGAGCCTTTATTTTTTATATTTAATCTTGATATTTTCACAGAAGATGTATGTTATGATGTTGATGTGCACCTTGATTTTCAAATTTTCAAATTCGAAAAATTCAAGAATTTATGGCAAATCCAAGTTTGGTCCTAAAACTATAATTTAAAGTTACAAAGGCTACTGATAAGATAAAAGCATGAAAATTGGACAGGTTATTGGCCCAGAGGTCTTCTTTCTTTTCTCTGAAAGATTTCCTTTTAAGTCACGTTAAGACAAAATCCTATTTTTTTCAAAGATTTCTCTCGCTCTGGCATCATACATTTTGAGTCAATTTTAATGAAATTGAAATTGCAGCGATAAAAAAGTATCTTTTTATACATTCAATCATTTTCAATTTTCATTGGCGTCATATGACGTCAGATTTGACGTCAGCTTCAAAAGTTTGTTCGCGCTCTAGAGCC
This sequence comes from Solen grandis, assembly GCA_021229015.1. Taxonomy (NCBI): domain Eukaryota; kingdom Metazoa; phylum Mollusca; class Bivalvia; order Adapedonta; family Solenidae; genus Solen; species Solen grandis. The sequence continues at coordinate 7,172,710 of CM037787.1, forward strand.
TTCAATTCTGGTCCGACTAACTTTATATTTTTACAGAAGGTTTATTTTATGATGTAGATGTCCACCTTGGAATTCAAATTTCCAAATTCGTAAAGATTAAGATTTCATGGCAATACCGAGTTTCGAACTTTGGTCAAAAATTAAATTTAAATGTTACAAAGCCCCTGATGCGTTACAAGCATGAAAATTGGACAGCATATCGACATAGAAGTTTACATTCTATTTTCTGAATGATTTTCTCTTTAGTCACGTGGTTATGACGTCATCAAAAAGACAAATACATTTCTTTTTAAAGATTTTTACACTCTGGTATCTGAAGTTTAAGTCAATCTTAATTTTATCTTCAAAATTGATAGAGTTAAAATTGAAGTGATGCATACTGCAAGAAATGTTTGTTTTGTCACGTGATTATGACGTCAAGCAAACTTAAGCAAGAATTATTTAAAAAAATCATATAAAATCGTCAATTAGACTAATGAACATAAACTTTTCAAAAATGTCGAAACATAGTACTTTCATAAGGTCTTGAAAATTTCAAATGATTACGTCATCAAACATGGCAGTTATTCATGTTTGATGGAATGCCTACTTGAAAATGTGAAAACAAACCTGTTCGCCTTCTCGAAGATACTTTTTTTCTTGATTAATAGAACTTTTACTGAACATGTCCTTGCAAAAAAGATATTTTTCTTTAGTCACTTGATTTTGACGTCGTTAAAATATAAAAATCATTCATTTCAATACGTATTCGCGCTCCAGCGTCATGAGTATTGATGTCAATCTTAAGCATACCTTAAAGAATTTATGTTGTGTCACTTGTTTATGATAACATTGATGTGTAAGCAAAATATATTAAAAAGATTGTATATATTAACTTTAATATATATTAACTGTTAAGTAATAATGCCATACCTTAACATGCGTAAAAAGTCCAGAAAATTTCAAGTGATTACGTTATCAAACGTGACTTATTCATGTTTTTCGTAAAAGGACTAATTCATGGAAATCTATTAATTTGAAGAAAGAAATATAAGTGGTCATTGAGTTGGTTGAGTAAGATCCGATTGTTCTTTTGAAGGAATTGTGATACATTTTTGAGTAAATGAGTCGTATTTACGATGAATTAGTATAATTATACTAGAGTCAGAAAACCTTTACGGATATCTTATTGCATTTGTTATCACGGCTTTCTGCACACCTGAAGAAAATGACAAATACATGTACATCTTCCTATCGATTTTTTATGTTTTCTAAATGTTTAACGGTTTCTTTTTCTAAATCTGTAAAAATAAGGAAATATACAAAGCAAATGAATAGTTGAAAGTTTCAAGACGTTTATAACGTTAATAACATAGAAATAAGCCGCTAGGGGGCGTTTGGCTTGAAATCACTCTTTATGCCTAAAAAAATTGAAGTCTGATGTTTATGCATTTTTTTTGCATTCTGTTCCTTGGTGACATCAATTTGAAACAACACTAAAAAATTAATGCGATATTTCATGAAAATGATAGTAATTCAATGCAACATTAGTTTGTAATAGTGTTGAGTGGCATATTGCATTGTCGTGTGTCATTTTAAACTGTTGTTTGTCGTTTGCATTTCTTGTTTATCGAGTACAATTGTTGTTTGTCGCCATCATAAAGAAACACACACATATAACGTTGCAGTACCCGAAGTCCGTAAAAAAAGTTTTCAAGTTTGCGACTACATAACAGACAAGTAAATACTTAAAAGTAGTCTTCTTGGTAAAAAGTGCTTAAACATTTCGACAAAAATGATTGAAAGATCACTGTTAATCAACAAGCCATTAAACGAAGAAATATGTTTTTCGAAACATGCGACTCGTAACTGAATGGAATTGCTTTCGTGAAAACAGATGATATCGCGCCAACATAACTGGCAGGTAATACTCAACAATATTCTTTTGGGTAAAAAGTCTGCTTAAACATTGCGACAAAAATGTTTGAAAGATCCCTGTTAACAGTATCAACAAGCCATTGAACGAAGAAATGTTTTTCGAATCATGCGACTCGTGAACTGAATGGAATTGCTTTCCTGAAAACCGATGATATCGCGACTACAGTTTGTACGCGGTCTACAGCCATTATTTCTGGGCCGATTTTCATCAAAATTTCACAGAATGTGTATGTTATGCTGTAGTTGTGCATCCCGGTGTCCGTTTGTCAAAATTCGAAAAGGCAATGGTTCTATGGCGAATCCAATATTCGAACCATTGACGTCAAAATTCAAATGCGTATAAAATCGCTTCCAGATAAGCTAGAAAGCTGATATTTAGGCAGAATATGTCTCTAGGATTTCCTTAGATTCTATGAAACGGAACGTCATATGAAGTCATATGACGTCATGGGGTGAAAAGAAATTTCTAATTTTTACATGTTAAATTCTATATGTTGCATCTCGGTGATCGTTTTTCCAAATTCAAAAAGGCAAATGTTTTATGGCGAATCCAAGATTCGAACTAATGACGTCAAATTTCAAATGCATATAAAATCGCTTCCAGAAAAGCTAGAAAGCTGATATTTGGACTGAATATTAGTCTCTAGGTCTTCTTTATATTCTGAAAAGATGAACGCCATATAACGTCACATGACGTTATAATGCTATTAAAACTTTCGTATTAAAACTTAACGGTTTTTAAGCCCTGTAGGCTTTATTTTTTGTATGATTTGCTTGAAATTTTGTCTGAAGATGCAGTATTAGATTCTATGGAGCCATGTCACTTCCGTTTCCGGAAAATCACAAAGGTCAAGGTCATATATAAATTATCGGGTTTTTCTTCGGCCTTTAATATCTCAAAAACGGTAAATATTCTATCGAGACACTATGCGTATATTTTATAGTGCTTAGAAAGACCTTTCAGATGATATTTAGTTTTTGATGATCGGGGTTGAATCGGTTGAGTTATGGCGGAAAAATGAAAATTTGGTAACCCCCAGTGTGTTTAACAGTTTTGTCACAAAATAATTTGTCGTGGCTTGAAAATAAGCGTAGATTTAGAGTACGTTGTATTTGTCACGTAGGCCAGAGTGGAACTGTGTTAACCGATTTTGGTTATATAAGGTTTATCACAGTGTCGTAGGGTGTTTATTGTAATCTTCTTCAATGTTAGTACTAATGTGAAGTTAGATTATAGATCTATTTCATTCTCATAATTATTTCATTATTTGCCTTATTATTCTTACATGTTATTTATTTTTCTTTTGTTTTGTATGTTGCAGATATAACCCTATACTTAGTCCATCCAAACCTTCAATGTTTCAATAAACTTAGTATAGACAGAGGACTTTGTCTTCAATACGAACCCCGACAATGGCGCCCAACGTGGTTGAAGGGATGGACATTTATGTATACTTATCGAGGTGCATCGAGGTCTGATAGATGATACATGTACATACTGGAGATCACATATTTTTGGGTGACTGTTTGGTGCTGAGCTTTGGAGGAAACCCCCGGGAGAGACTGATTGACGTTTCGAGGGCCCCTACTATTTATTTCTGGTTGCGATCGCTCGATTTGGCCATATTTCCTTGGAAGGATCACCGCGGGATCACCAGGAGGACGGAATCATTATGCACGTGCAGGACTAACTTTGTGTTTTGTGACAAGTGGACAGGCTATAAACTGTGAACTGTGGTTGTGATATTGGAAATTGTGTACCACTGTTTTTGAAATCTGGATTGGTATAATGTAGATGCATTAGTATGTAAGTACTATTTTTGTTCAATATTTGTATATTTTTGTGTTTGTAATTGTCTGAAAGAGCTTATTTTTGAGAGAAAGGGAGAGAGATAGAGAGATGGGTGGATAGTGAGAGATAGAGAGATATACATTTCAAATATATGGTCAATCTTATTTAGTTACATTGTCACATTGAGAGACAAAGAATATATATGGTTTTCATTGTTTCTGTCTCATAGCTATAATCTGACAGAAATATTAACATATTTTAAAACCATCTTATTGTTCTCTTCCATAAATAGATGAGGAGATAGAGAGTGAGAGATAGATTGACGGAAACAGGAGAGAGAAGATTGAATTCTTAAAATAAATATAAAATTAAGTATAAGGTAAATAATATATGCTTTCTTATTGAAAAGTTTAGTGAAAACTAGATAGGAATCATTTTTGATTGAATGATTGAGCGAGAGTTCATATACATTAATGGCGGATTGACAGATCAAGTTAGAAAGAAATAACGGGGGTGAATATATATGTACTATAATATAATAGTTGTATAGCTTGGATTTGCTCTTGAAACTGGTTAATCAAAAATATGATCGATATATAATCGATTACATTTTTTCCCCAATATATTAATGCAATATCCCGCATTGAGCACATGCATGTATGTTCCCATAATTTTCTTAACACCTAATTATTAACATTATCTTCCCTCCTACCCCTAAAAAAAAAACCCCCAAAGTCGTCATAATTGAGATATTCATGTAGATACATATATAAGAGTTTTTCAGAATTACTCTATATGCTCTGACCCATGTTATTTATTTTGGAAGCAGTCCTGCCTGTATCCAAAATAATTTTACGTTATCTCATGAAAATCTGTTTATTGCATGATTTTTAGAATGAAAGACATGTATTCCTTTTATTCTGTAAAATCTGACGCAATTGAAAAGCGATCATTTGTTCAAGTACAGTACAACTAGTATTGTATTTGCTTATCAGTGCTCGGTTTTCAACACTGACCTGCGTAGCTCAGTTGGTAACGCGCTCGACTAGCGATATCGGGTACCCGGGTTTGATCCGTGACAGAACCGTGATATTTTTGATGCGTTGATATTTTCAAGATATTATTTAGAGAATATATACATTGTTTATTATTAATTTACAGGTACATATTTACACATACACACACGTGTTGCAAATGGGGTTGGAAACTAGTTGTCGGACATGGAGTGAATTAGTTTGTGTATTGTAGAGTGTACAAATGTTCAGCGGTAATTTGTGTTCGTATGTACAGGTAAATAATTGGCGTGTTGAGCTGATAGGTGAATTTGGTCGTAGTTGGTGATTGTGCCATTATGTTTATATAGTAACGGTGAATTTGATGTCAGTTTCTGTTTTGTAATTTGACATTTATGCGCAGTGATAGTGGACTTGACCAAGCAAATTGGTTGATCAGTTCTTAGTGATTGTGGGTAAAATCGTGAATAGGATAGCTGGATGTTGCATATTGTTGTGTATTAGTGGTAGTCATTGGTGATTTGTGATCATGATATGAGATGTTTTAGTTGAATTAGTGTCAGGCTGAGATTTGTGACGGTAGTGAATTAGTCCTTAGCTGACATTGTGTGTTTATACAGAAAGGTGTTTGTAGAAAAGATGACTTTGTATATAGTGTGATAGTTGTTAGGAATAGGTGCCGCACTTGAGTTACTTGATAGGGGTCATTAGAGGTCATTGTTGGTAATTAGAATCAAGGGAGGTAATTGAGATTTGTACTTTGCAACAATAGTTGTTGTAATTTTGAACACATGATTAGCATAGGTAGATTCAAGGGAGATAATAGTGATGTGTACTTAATAATCGTACTGGGTTATACATGTATATGTTGTAGTTAAACATAGTTTATACATTTAAGAGATAGAATAGAGGAATATTAAATGAGCAATTGATAATTGCTAAGGTGACTGATGAGGTACAACACACACATGCACATATAATAAAATACAATATATGTATAACCTTATATAATATAAACACATTATACATGAAATATTGTAAACATGGCAAAGTATTTGTCTGATAGAGAGTTAAGACAAATTAATAGAGAGAAAAAAAGTCAGATGAATGGAGCAGAAGAAGGATTTGAAGACATAAATTATGATAAGAAAATAGCTGAATTTAAAGAGAAAAAATCACAGCTCATTGATGAGAGACAACGTACGAATAAAGATAGGATAACAGGAGAGGATGACGTGGATTTTAAGCAGCTTGAAAGGAGGAAGAAAGAAATGGAAAAAGAAATAGAGGAAATAGAGTCATCATTGAAATCTCGTAGTAGGATTCATGAGAGTACACGAATTGATCACGCGGATGGCAGAAATAAATCTGATTTAGCGTCTAGATCGGAGGAAAAAGATTTAGTTAAGAGTCGGAAATTGGAGAGACATTTGAACTTGGAACATGAAGATGATGGTTTGTCAGATGAAGATACCCTTGCAAAGGAAATGAAATGGATTGACAGGAGGCTGAAGGAAAGTAAAATATCAAATACAGAATACATGAAGGGACATGAAAAAAAGTCAGGACTTCAAGATGAAAAGATTGACAGATTACTATCACCCAAGAAGAAATTAAAGATTAAAGATCACAGTGGTGGTGAGCTGTCATATGATTCAGATTCTGAGGATGAAATTGCCAGAAGGATTCAATTACTCCGGGATCAAGAGAAGAATTATAAAGAGAAAATTGAAGAAAAGAAGAAAATAAGAGAGTTGGAAAAGAGGAAAAGAGAAATAGAGCTTCTGAGACAGAAACGATTAAAAAAGAAGGAGAGGATGGAATAGGCTGAAAGAGGAAGAATCTGCTTTATTGAGGACCCTGAAATCTCATGAAGCTACACTGAATTCGATGAATGACAGTAGCAGCAGCAGTGACTCTGAATTAAATGGCAGGATGAGAAGCAAGGAGTCGACAGACAGTAAGAGGAAGCATTCTAGACGGAAAGCAGTACCGGACCAGGATAGATCATACTGCCCGCCATGGAATTTCAGACCAAGGCTACCGAATTTAACTGAAGCTACATTTGAGGAGTGGAAGTTAGAGGTGGAAGTAATGATGTCTTCTGGGCTTTATGAAAAACAAGCACTTTTCATGCTGTTAGGAGTTCCTTAAGTTCTTCGACAACAGGAATAAGGAAAGTATTGGCCACAATTAGTATCAATGCATCTACTAAGGATATTCTCAGGAAATTGGAAAGCATATATGGAGATAGGAGATCTGGAGAATCTCATTAGCAGACTTTTATCATCAAGACAGAAGGAAAAAAAAGATGAAATGATGAGGAAACGATTTTGGAAATATTTGAAAGATGAAAAATTGAAGATGAACTCTAGAATGTTCTATGAAAATTGTACCACTTTTGAAGAATTGAGGAAAAAGGTTAGAATAGAGGAAAATGAATTAAAGACGGATAGTGATAGCAGTGAGAGGAAAAACCAGCAGACAAAGGCTGTTGATGAACAGATGGAAATGCTAAGGAGTCTTCTAAGAAGGATGGAATCTCTAGAGGAAAAAGTGGAAAATAAAAATAAGGATTACAGGAACAGAAAAGTATATAGGGGTGACCAAGGACACTGGACAGACAGAGGTGAGAGGAATAGCAGATGGAACAAACAACACCAGAGGGACAATGATATGCAATATAGAGGAAGACATGACTTCAACAAAGATAGGAGACATGATGGACCGCAAGACAGATATTTTCAGAGAGGAACATCTTCAAGACAGGATTCCAGGGGAATAACGCTAGAGGTGACAGAGGGATCGATAGAACACATGCAGGAGATAGGACACACAAGCAAGACAGCAATTTAAACCGGAAGTAGTCACTGTTGGAGGGCGAACAGATGACGACAACAAATGCCCTGAACCATCATTGATGAAAAGGATAATAGGTCATAACAACACAGGAGATATTATATTTGAGGGAAAATTATCCAAAGCTATAATAGATACTGGATCAATGGTAACGACAATTTCTGAATATTTCTACAATACCTTGGATCCAAAACCACAACTTCGTCCTTTAACAGAATTCGACTTGAATAGTATAGCTTCAAATGGAGAAAAGATACCATATAGAGGTTACATAGAAGCAAAAATAACTATACCTTTTATAAACAACAAGACCATAGATGTTCCAGTACTGGTTGTGCCTAACACCGACTCAAATTCAGAGGAGCCTATTATCATTGGTACAAACATTATTCGACAACTTAAGACAGAATGTACAGAGGAAGCACTAATTCCAGATGAATGGTCTTTAGCTTTCAGTTCCATGGGTGATGCTTGTGTTGGTACCGTGAAAGCAACACGCAGAGTCAAGCTGCAGCCCTCTGAAACAAGAACCATTACTGGAATTGTAAGGAGAGTCAAAACAGTAGAAGCAGCTGTTACGGAGGCAAATGATTGTCATCCGACACGCTTTACTGTTTGTCCAAGAGTTGTCACTCTTAACAAACCAGGCAGAATTGCAAGAGTTCCGGTGAGACTTGTAAATTTGTCATCGAAACCAGTTACCATTGAGGCACAGAAGATTATATGCCAGTTAGAAGAAGTGAAAGTCATACGAGATGCCTTTCAGGATGATTCTGGAATAAAAACTACAATTAATACACAAAGTACTGACACCACAGAAATGAAACCAGATGTTGGAATTAGTTTAGAAGACACAGAATTAGACGAAGAACAGAAGAATAAAGCAAGAACATTGATGGACAAATGGAAGCACATATTCTCGTCTGGACCAACTGATTTGGGAAATACAGATTTGATCAAACATGAAATACATTTATCTGATGAGAAACCATTTAAAGATGCACCAAGGAACATACCACCAGGATTAATGAATGAAGTTAGGGAGCATCTGAAAGACATGTTAGCATGTGGAGCCATCAGGGAGTCAAACAGCCCATTCTCATCAAATGTAGTTATAGTTAGAAAGAAAGATGGAACTATTAGATTATGTATCGACTACAGGAAACTCAACGAAAGAACAATAAAGGACGCATATAGTATACCCAAAATAGAAAATACTCTACATCTTTTGTCTGGATCAAAATATTTTTATTATTAAGCTGGATTTGCGTTCAGGGTATTGGCAAGTTTCTGTAAAGGAAGAACACAAACATAAAACAGCATTTTCAGTAGGACCTCTCGGATTTTACGAAGCAAATAGAATGCCATTCGGATTGACCAACGCACCAGCCACGTTCCAAAGACTTATGGAAAGGTGCATGGGCGAACTGAATCTTAGAGATTGTCTCATTTACTTAGACGATGTTGTCATTTTTTCTTCAACATTTGAGGAACATCTTGAACGACTTGAAGCTGTCTTTTCTCGTTTGGAAAAGCATAATCTGAAATTAAAAGGATCAAAATGTGAATTCTTCAAATCTAAAATTACCTACCTTGGACATGTTGTTTCGGAGAGAGGCATCGGGGCGGATCCAGAAAAGATAAAAGCTGTAAAATCTTGGCCAGTTCCAAAGAAAACGAAAGATGTAAGACAATTTTTAGGTTTTACAGGTTATTACCGCAGATTCGTAAAGGGATATGCAAAAATCGTACGACCGCTGAATGATCTTTTAGTTGGCCATTCAACAAAGAAAGAAAAGAAAGGAAAGAAAAAGACAGAGTTCAGATGGGGTAAAGATCAAGAAGACAGTTTTAGGGAGATCATTCGCAAACTTACCAATCCACCTGTACTTGGATATGCCAACTACAACTTACCTTTTACTGTCCACACTGACGCATCATCGTCAGGTCTTGGCGCAGTCCTATATCAGCATCAAGGTGGCAGCAATCGTGTAATTGCTTATGCTAGTCGGAGCCTGAAAGCATCTGAGAGGAATTATCCAGCCCATAAATTGGAGTTTTTAGCTCTAAAATGGGCGATCACCGAGAAGTTCAGTGATTACCTCTATGGCAGTCATTTTGAAGTTTGGACTGATAATAATCCTCTCACATATGTTCAAACAACGGCTAAACTAGACGCTACAGGACACCGATGGATGGCTGCCCTAAGTTCTTACAATTTTACCATCAAATACAGGAAAGGTATAAACAACAAGGACGCTGATGGATTATCAAGGCAGCATGAGACTCTTCCACCAAAATCCATCGAGATACCTGAAATAAAAGCACTTACCTGTGTAGCAACTGCTGACGTTGAAAGAGCACCATTGGCTTTCAGTACTTTGGATCCAGTATACTTACCTGAACTTGAAACTGCTGGAGAAGTTCCGAAGGACGTCTTACAAGCCGAGTCTTTAACTTCTAAGGATTGGATAAAAGCCCAAATGAGTGATGCAGTGATAGCAGATGTAATTCAACATCTAAAAATGGGGAAGAGACCTTCCGCTCAGCGAGGCTCTCCTACGCTATCACTAAAATACCTCAGAGAATGGGATAAGCTGATCCTTATCAATGACGTTCTTTACCGCAAAGGACTCTTCAATGACACAGAGTATTATCAGCTGGTGTTGCCAAACAATCTTCGTGTAGATATATTCAAGTCTCTACATGATGATTTGGGCCATCAAGGGCGTGACAGGACAACATCTTTGTTTAAACAAAGGTTTTTTTGGCCTGGGATGGATTCTTGGATTCAAGAACAGGTCAAACACTGCCCGAGATGCATTCGGAGAAAGGCCTTACTTACAACAGCAGCGATGGTCAACATCCAGTCTTCGGCCCCTATGGAGATACTTTGTTTGGATTTCTTGTCTCTTGAACGATCGAAGGGTGGATTCGAAAACATTTTAGTTATAACGGACCACTTTACTCAATACGCTCAAGCATATCCAACAAAAAACCAGCTTGCAAGAACTACGGCTAAGGTACTCTTTGAGCAATTTATCGTCCATTATGGCTTTCCGACCAGAATTCATTCAGATCAAGGCCCAAACTTTGAATCTGAACTGATGAAGAACCTATGCAGTCTAGCAGGAATTGCGAAAAGCCATACTACGCCTTATCATGCGATGGGTAATGGACAAGTCGAGCGATACAATTCTACGCTCCTTAAAATGCTCGGTACTTTAACCGAAGAGCAGAAGAATGACTGGAAGTCACATGTTGCATCACTTGTACATGCTTACAATGTGACTGTTCATAAAACAACTGGTCATTCTCCTTATTTCTTGATGTTTGGCCGCCATCCTAAATTAGCAATAGATGCTCTTTTGGGAATCAACGTAGGAGACGAGAAGACTTGGACCAAGCACGAATATGTCCAGAAACTTAGGGAACGGTTGGCAAAGGCGTACAAGTCAGCAGAAAAGGCTATTGCCAAAGCAGCGTCGAAAGACAAAAGCCGATACGACAACCGCGCAAAAGCTGCTTCCCTTGAAGTCGGTGACCTAGTACTTGTCAGGAATGTGTCAATTCGAGGGAAGCAGAAGTTAGCAGACAAGTGGGAAGAAGTTCCGTATGTTGTCATGGACCAACCAAACAGTGACATTCCTGTGTACATTGTCAGGAAAGATTGTCCAAATACAAGGAAGACTCGCACTCTTCATCGAAACTTACTGCTTCCCCTTCCAAAGAAGAAAACTGACGTGGAAATTAAGTCTACAAGATCATCAGAGGCCATTCCTAGATATGTCATTCCAGCTCGACGGAACAGTCCCGACACCCCGCTTAGACCAAGACGAGAAAGAAGACCTCCATCATGGATGACATCAGGAGAGTTTGTGATGTAATGAAACATTTAGCTTGTCTGTAGTATTTAATATTTAATAAAGCCTGAAAGTTATGAAACACATATTTTTACAGAGTTTTATATGAAGTCGCCTTGACATTAGTTAAAATATTAGAATGTTATTTTGTAGGTGTACACAAGTTGTAGGTATTCACATATACTTACCATTAAATTGTAGATATTCACATATACTTACCGTATACTTACCTTTACATAGTACTTAAATATACACATAGAGATAATGATGTAATTGCAGCTTTTGCTTCATCAAGTAAACAGTATTAGATACATATAGAATATTGTGAGTAGTAATTGTGAGTAGTAATTCTCAGTAATTTATCTATATGAATTGTTAATTGTATTTATTCGCTTATATGGAAGTGTGTAAGTGTGCCGTAATTATGCTAGTAGTAAATGCTAGTTTGTGTAATGGAGTAGTGTAGAAATTATTATTTGTTTCCAATGGATTGTGATTGTGTAGTTGATAATTCAGTTATTATTGGCTATGAGGCTTGTGTATTATATTTCGACCTATATTCCCTTGCATTTTTATAATGTGAGATAAGGGTAGCTATGGTAATACAAGATATAATTAGCTCATAGTTTATTCGAGTCTTGTGTTTAGGTTTTCTAGATTGTGTAGTTTGTATTTCTTTATGTTAGGATGTCGCAACACATCTTCACATCATTATTTTATCACTCATTTTCCATATTTTATATTTCATTACGTTAGTATTATATAAATAGCTACATTCATAAAGTAAAATTTGTTTGACTTCTTATTTTGGTGCAGGAAAATGTCGAGGACGACATTTCGGAAGCAGGGGGGAGTATGTCGTAGGGTGAAATAAAATAAAATAAAATTTGTTTTTGAATACTGTTTCTTTTCTTTTCATATTTCCCTATTAGATTTCAAGTATTTAACTATTCAGACGACGACAACAATACTAACTTTCACTAACAACATTATTTTGTAATTTTCACGTGATGTTTGGCGGGATATTCAGAAGGTTTCTAGGCACGATACTGAAAAGGTCATCGATCTTGTTACACGGCCGAGATATATATTTATCTGGGTATTCAATATTATTCAGGTAACCATTATTAAAATACATTTTTGTACTGTTTTAAAATCATACGATTCATATTTGTTATACATGTAATTGATCGCGCTCACCGAGCAAGATCTATCTGTGTATTGGTATTTTTTAGTAACATGATAAAAAGATACATGTTAAATACATGCATAATATTAAGATCCCTTAATGTTTATTGTAATCTTCTTCAATGTTAGTACTAATGTGAAGTTAGATTATAGATCTATTTCATTCTCATAATTATTTCATTATTTGCCTTATTATTCTTACATGTTATTTATTTTTCTTTTGTTTTGTATGTTGCAGATATAACCCTATA
>CM037787.1:7185692-7235692 GCA_021229015.1 Solen grandis
GCAAAAAGGATGCTATAGACACGCATTTCAAACACGCCTTAAACACGATAAATGATGTCCTTTACATACAAGAAACATTAGAAGTTGTGTTTGTTGGAGATACACATCGCCACGAAGTTCTGATACAACTGAGCAATCAGTAGATGTGATCCAAAAGAATGCAGAAAGATACATGTCTTCATCATAGATATACCACTGCATGCAATAAACCCGACCCTAGTAAATTTTGTCAAATATACTGTAAATCGTCCATATATGATATCCTGTTATCTATGTGTCAGCAGGGAATGTATATAGTAGATTGGTTTAGTTGATCAATGCTACTTTGACATATGTGGCCACTTTTGGTACTTTCAAATAAAGTAGGTAAAGATCGCATTTATACACTTTTATATAACAGCATAAAAAGTACTGAAAATTAGCGATTATTAATGACATATTTGGCGATCGGCCGGTCAATGAAATCATACCAGGATCGAATTCCACAAACAATACTTAGCGCTGAGAAATACTTAAATACTTAGAGACGGCTTTCATTATCTTGTTTCTCTAATAAAAATACCCAATTATTTAATACGAGGATTCAAGTATTTGACTCAGTTGACATATATTATTACCCTAATAATTAACAATAGTTGTTAAAATTGAAATATTTGTGCATTATTTTAGAGAAACGAAAATGATGAAATTCGCCTCTAAGTATTTAAGAATTACTCCGCGCTAAGTTTGGTCGGTGGAATTCAAGTCACGTCTACTACCGTGACGGCACGTGAAATGTGGGCGCACATGTTATGATATCAACTGCATGTTCTCTGCAACTACAGAAATATGCGTGAAATGGATGGTTCAATATCAAATATATGTGGGATGGGTATGTGTGTATGTCATTTTTGTTTGTCTATTTGATCGTATTTATGTGCTATAAATGACCAGTTTTGGGGGTCAATACTTTTGATTAGAATATTTCAATGCCTATGCGTGTGAATTTTAAATAGATTGTTTGTATACGGATAAAATAATTTTATATACTTTTACTGGCCAATCATATTGTTAAGACACAAAATATTGAGTAATTTTGTGATGTATACGGAGATGACAGAGTTCCTATTTATTTAATGGTGGGCCAGGTTGACCTTATTATGTCAAGTAAGGTATTAATTCAAATTACCTTGACTAAAAATAGCTCAGTTTGTGACACTATTAAGTGTGTCAGTTAGATCAAGGCCAAATGAGTAGCTCTAGTGCACTCGGTCATATGGTCTGCCTACTTCATGGGTAGTAAAACGAAAGGTCAATACACACCCAATATAGGGTCATTCCCAACCGTCCCATTTTCTTCTTTTCCCACTATCCCACCTATGATTTTAGCACCTTGCCAGGTTTGTTTTGATTAGAAGTTATCATCTGTTTCAAAATTTACCTTTTAATTATGACGTATGGAAGGAGATGTAATAAATTGAATTATTTATATAAAATGGCTTATCTGATTGCAATAAATGTTTAAGTCATAGTGAACGTTTGTATTTATATATGTAAATAGAAAATACTCAAAGACTTAAAATAAATAGTGTAATGATGTATTTTCATGTAAAATCATTGTTTATTTTACAATTAATGAATTAAAAAATAATGATTTAAAAAAAGGACTGAGATATAAAATAAGTATGATAAAGAAATCAATATTTTTTAAAATTGATATAACATAATAATATAATATAATAAACCAAGATTCAGGTAATCAAATGGTTTTATCAGTACAGAAAACCTGATGATTGAATTAATATGATACTCATCATCCATATCTAAGCGACATTCTACCACCAGCAATTCTCTCTCTCTCTCTCTCTCTCTCTCTCTTATTTTTTTTCTCTTTTAAGAATAATGTAACTACTAAAAAATCTTAATTGACATTGCTAATTAATCAATCTAAATATCGTATATATAGAGAGAGAGTCAAAATACTGAAATGAAGCATAAAAAATAGATAAGAATATCTTTGTAATGAACATTTCTGTGACAAACGATTAGAGAAAATGTGTGAGAACCGGTTGAAAAGGCGATTGCGGTAGGTGCCGCTTCCAAGCTATAACGGTTTTAAGTTCGAGACGTCATATGTGCTGCATGGTATAAGTCGTGGTAATTAAGTGTTGTCATCGTCAAAGACGTATCATACGGAAACGCATGTGGAACATCGGGGAAGCGCGTGTGGAACATCGGGGGAAACGCATGTGGAACATCGGGGAAAACGCATGTGGAACATGGGGGAACGCATGTGGAACATCGGGAGAAAGAAATTATATTAAAATAAATTTGTTAAAAATATACTTTGGAAAATAAAAAGATAACTATATGCGCATATAAGGGCACATAATCATCATAGACACTTTTTATCATCGTTGTTTTTAGTAATCCCTTTAAAATAAGAAAATATATGTGAAAGTTAATAAAAAAAAGACAGTTATCATTATAATTCAAATTGATCGCATGATAATGTCTGCATGTGTAGTTTTATTATTTTGAAATGCATATCTTTGTTTTTATAGCCGCGTTTAGCATAAAAGGACGTTGCAAATATATTTTTTCCCTGCGATTGCTATTTCCGGAAACCTCTCTCTCTCTCTCTCTTTCTGTCTGTCTGTGTGTGTGTGTGTGTAATCAATATTTCAGACAACTCGAATATGTGGTTAAACAAGACATACGTAGTTACCGTCCTTTCCTGCTCTACCGTCAGTCATTAAAAATTATTATTTCCGTAAAGTGGATATATGAACATGTAACGTTAATATACATGTACATTATTAGTTATACAGTTTCTTGACAGGGTACATGACTATTTATTCCCGGTTGAGGAAAGTCATGTCACCTGAGACGCTAGATGAGGATGACATGATTTTTCTCAGCCAGGAATAAAAGTCATGTACCCTGTCAGGAAACTTTATGACGGATTTATTACACTGAAAAGTTCAGTCCAATTTCTGCGTTAATAAATACTTAAAACGTGTCGTATACATATACTCAGTGCACATGGCGTTATGTACACGGCTTATTGACCAATCATAACGAAGATCACAATATAATCATTTAGTTTATTCATAGTAAATCCAGCCTATATTTTTTGAAATGAATAAGAAATAAGATGTACAATTTTTATGAATACGAATGACTCTATATCATTACCAACATTTTTAACGAAAACCCTGGTTAATGATCAGGAAACATATGCGGGTGTGTCCAGGCGTCAAACCGCGCCATACAGCTGAATGATTTCTGGTAGGAACTTTAGGCCCTCTATATATTTTCTCTAAGTTCATATTATTTATTTTCCCAAGAAATTTAAAATGTTTCTTTAGCCAGAAAAAGAAAGCTCTTTATCAATATGAATTACAATATTCGGTTAAAGATAAGTTTAGGGCATATGAAAAAGTTATCTTTAAATGATATACCAACATTACTCTGCATTTCGGAGATTATACTGGAAAAAAGGTAAATTGTTTGTTAAGTTATATATCAATTTACTTTATCACGCGGCAATAATTAGGTAGAATGACTGTATATATTAAGTTTTGCTTTTATATCGCTCTCGGTGATTGTTGTCACTATCATAAAGGTCGTTTATATACTTCAGAAAAAAAAATTAAGTTGCAACACCATGCATTTAACATTGAATGTTGACATACACCTACATAATTAAATTGCACATACGAAACTTTCCTTATGCTTTGACCTTAAAAAAAGGAATAGAAAAAATTATATGAATGATCAAATAGAGCTACCTTTATTTAGCATGTCATGTATAAATAGCCCTGCATAATGCTATCATTTGTTAATCTGAAAGAAGATTCACTTTATATCAGTCCCGAAATTTACCTGTATATATATACAATACATTCGAATAAGTTGATATTGAAAGAAAAGGTACATGCATAAAACATTGATATTTCTATAGGAAAGATTCAGTATAAATTATAACAGACATCCGCTTATATGCTGAAACTATTCTTGGTAGTCCTCAGTATTTAAGACATGAAAGAAGTCACATCTGATTTTCCATATATATCACTCAAGATCGTACACCATTATTTCATCTTGGTTACTGTTTGTTACAATCATTTTCTGATTGCTTTGATCAAAGCACACTGATGTAGGTTTCTCCAGGCCGTCTGCCTGGGTCATACCACACCCAGCTCCTCACCATCCGCCCCTACCTGGACCACATTGTGGGATCCATACCCACACAGGAACACTCCATCCCGTCCGTCTGCACAGACCCCGAGCAAACATTCATCTGTTACCTGTGTACCTTAACAGCTGTGCCCTTTCTGTCTGTACAGACAAGCCCCGTGTTCAGTCCGCGATGTAGATCCTGTCTCCACTGACGGTCAAATGTCTGGTACGTGAAAACATTTTCTCACCTGACGGGGTCTGACTGATTGTCTGCAGCAGTGTTCCGGACAGGTCGTGCACATACACTTTATCATTGCCGCCCGAGACAAACAGTTCCCCGTCACTATAAGCTATACCAAAACACACATGATCCAGCTTAACTGTCTTCGTTGGAGTCATTGTCTTACCTACATTTACAAACTGTATCTTGTAATAAAGACTAACGACCACTTCCTGCTTCCCCACACAACAAACTCCCCACGGTTCATCATGCAGGTCACATTGATCTGTCACGGTGTAGGTGGAACTGTCCAGTCGCTTCAGTCGCTTGTTCCTGACGTCGGTCAACAGAATTGTACCATCAAGCAGAAGACATGTTCCATATATGTTACAGGTTTTTGAGTCTCCAGATGACCTAACTTTGACCTTTGACATGCCTGTTACCTTATACAGAGGGTTACGTTTCTTGAACGACCCAAGAGACTGAAGATCCACCAAGTACTTTTCTATGCCATTGTTCACTTCATACCCTTTGTCCGGTTTCACCTGAGTGCTTCTTTCATCCGCGACTTCCTTTGCAGTTGTCAATAACTTTTGCCCCTTCTTCATTGATACAAACAACTGGGGTTTGTTCTCAGATGTCGTATCCAACTGTTGAATACAAGCCATGGTGTCTCTTTCCAGCTGATCACAGCAATCCTGATCCTCGTCAATCTTGCTTCTGTTCTCGCTGTACCAAACATTGATCTCTCCTACAGCTGCCTCTTCAAGTGATTCAACTATCTTAATGATCTTTCTCTTCTGTTGTTCTACCATATCCAGATATTTCTTTTTCTCCATCAGCAGTTCCTCCCCTGCCAGGCTCCGTTCATTCTTCAGTGTCGCCAGTCTCTCTCGTGTTCTCCTCAGATCGTCTATAGTCTCTTGTAGCTCTGCATCTTTAAAAAGGTGGTCAATGTCGCCAGGGATAAACTTGACCTCTTCACATGATCTGAAAGATAGTATCTTACATGTTTTAACTGTATTTTGGAACAGTCATCTGCCTTCAGACCTTTCCGCATTCTCATTAACGATGCACGGTCTGGATCAGTCCCAGAATTTAATGGGTAAGGTGATGGCAAATTACGATTTGTTGAATAATTTCGAATATCCGTAGATATCAATTATACTATGAGAAACCTTCATTTTTATACATTCAAATATTATAAATACATGTAAAAACGTATTTTCCGAGAAATATCTTACCGTTTTACAATGCATTTGCTAAATTGTTAAAAGAAATTTCGTTAAAAATGTTTCGATAAGTGAACTCCCCCGTATTTAGTTTGTGCAAATTTTAGTAATAAATAAAAAATCATATGACTTTAAAACACAATGTGCGACGATTTGATGAGTGTTGGCATTGTTCAGCAATAACTGAATGTATGACAATTTTATTTTTATTTATGAGCTTGTTTTAGTTAGAGATCATTAAATTCTAGAGAAAAGAAAATGATCAGACTGACAATTGTTACAGTCCGTTTTTCTTTTCTTTTTTCTTGGTTTGTTTGATGTTCTTTTTTCTTTCTTTTTTTAATTTATTTTTTTGTTGTTGTTGTTTGGGGGGGGTTGTTGTTGTTTATTTGTTGTCGTTTTTTTGCTTGTCCATCCCACTCTACTTAATTCAAAACTGCATAATTTTAAATTTTAAATTCTTCATTCCTTGTAAAAGCTAATACTATGCAAATATTTTGTTTAAGGTTGGACTTATTTTGGGATTAAATTTTGGAAACACTTTATACTAATCTCTCAAGAAGGTTCCGGAGTTGGACCAGTACTCTTCTCCAAGGAAGGCCATGAAAGTACTTGTCTAACCCAGGAACCGTTGAAATTAATCAAGTGAAAATTTTATTTGTATTTTTTATTTATTCTTTTATTTTCATTTTTTTTTTTTTGTACTTGCTTTGCCTACTACATCGCATTAGTATTCCACTAGAGACATGCCTCACTAGCTTTTGTGTATTTGTATAACTGATAAATCCCCACACCCACTCTCTCCATGTTCTTCTATTTAACACATACACATACAGCCAAACTATCTCTTTCTCTTTCTCTCTCTCTCTCTCTCTCTCTGTACAGAAGTATGTTTATACCAAAGACCTAAACACACTTTGGGTTTAGGTCTCTGTTTAACATAGGGAAGTTATACAGTGTAATTATTAAATTATTTTTGTTTAAGCGCACGTACACGTGAATAAATCAATATCGCTGATAATTATCTTTTTGAAATCATATTCGAGTACATGCAGATAACACCATAGCCATAATTCTTATTTATTATACATAGATTATATTGTCATTGCACTATGATATCAAGTTTTCTCCAAATATATATCTTAAATTTTACAAGATCTATTTAAGACTATATAAAACATTCATTACATTTACAAAACCAAGAGGGACAAGATGGCCCCGAATCGCTCACCTGAAAAAAATATTGCTTCCATTGCCTTTTTTACATAAAGTCTTACTGAAAAGAAAATCCATGCAGAGGTACAGCAAAATAATTGTAATTCCACAAAATGCTCAAGAAAGGAAGATTTTAGAGTGTACACAAAGTGAATTTAAGAAGATTGCTTAAGACATGAATTTGGTAGAGTGTACACAAAGTGAAATTTTTTTTTTTTTTTTTTTTTTTTTTTCCGAAGGGGGTCATTTAAGGGCCATAACTCCTTACGAAATGGGAAAATATCAGCCATGATCGAACCTTTTTTTTTTTTAGTTTAACATTTTATTGTCCCCGTCACATAGGTAGCAGTGGGTCGTTGATCCATCCCACAGACTACCTTACAATATTTATGCATTTAATTGTTAATCAACTCTAGTTTTATTATATTTAGAACATATAAACAGAATATGAAAAAATAATGAAAAAGAAAAAAACATGAATAGATAATTAAATTTATCTTTAGTAATGACGACAACATTGATTACACATTACATAAGTAATAACATGACATCACTGTCTAATCAGTAACTAAGCTTTTTCTAACAATATATTATAATAATAATATTTTTAATAATTATGCATACATTATTCACTGCAAATTATTCATGTTGAAAATAAAAAAAAAATTTCCCTTAATTTTTAAGGTTTAATATTTTTTTTTTTTTTTTTTGTATGATATATTGCGACATAGATCACTGACTGTATTGTATACTACAATTTATCCAATGGACATGATTACATTAAAACTGAGCTTACAATTGTCCATCTTATATTTTCAGCTTCGGTGAATTTAGTATTTTAAAAAATGTTTGCTAGTTTGATGTTTTGCTAGTCTGAAGCTTTGTTTAAGGCCATGTATGGTTGGTATTATATTTTTCATCTTGCTTAATTAAAAAAAAAATTCATTTGTAAAACACTCAAGTAAACCATATTTGTTGTCTGTTTCTCCAGATCCTAATATCACAAATGATTTGTCAATGTTTATTGATGATTCATATTCTTTTATTTCATCAATCAAATACATGTATCCTATAATTGGTTTAGTTTTTGCACATTCCCCAAAAAGATGGATCATTGTCTCTTCTTTATTTTTACAAAAAGTACATAAATTATTTTTTTATTTTCTTTTTATAAAAAAGAGAATTAGTACCTAGTATTCTATGTAATATTCTTGTTTGCAACCACTGAATATCATTTAAAAGTGTAAGTGTAAATAGCTTCCCGGATTATGTTCGATTTGCTTAATTTTTCAATCCAATTACTTTTACTGGTAGGTATTTCAGTGTTTTTTGACAGTACAAGTAATAATAGGATTTATGTAAACATTGTTTCTAAGATTCTGAAATAGAATAACAGAACAATGATTAAGTTTTAAAATTTTTAAAAAATTAATTTATTTTTGTTTCAGCAATTTTGTTTAAGTATTTTATATAAAAAAATCCACTAACATCTATTAAACTTTAATGAATCTAATACCTAGGTTATAAAGTTTGGGTAAAAAGACATGATTCTTACTTTTAAATAAAAAACATATGTAAAAACTGATTAATATCAAATTTTCCATATATGATGTGATGACATCTATCTATAATTTAATTGAAATTCTTTTCTTTTTTTTAATAATTACACTGTATAATTCCCTATGTTTAAACAGTTTATCTATATCAAACAACTTGAAGGATTTTAACAATATATAGCATTTACTATAATTGTCACTACAATATTTTCTCATCCATTTTATGATGAGACTACCATGATTGAACTAAGTCCAGACATTATGGCTAAAAACATTGTTATAAAGTTTGAAGAAAATTGCTTCAGAAATGAAGATGTGTGAGTGTACACAAAGTAAATCTAGCATTTTTTATCATTCAAGAGCCATAACTCCTGACCTAATGGGAAAATATCAGCCATGATCGAATTAAGCCGAGACATTAGCTATAAACATTGTCATAAAGTTTGAAGAAGAGATTACTGAAGAAATGGAGATGCTAGAGCGTACACAAGAAATGTTGACGGACGCACGTCCTGACGTACAACGGACATCGACTGACCACAATAGCTCACCTTGAGCACATCGTGCTCAGGTGAGCTAAAAATAAGTGAACTTTAAGAACTTAGAGTATCGTTCAAATACACATATAGATACATTTTCATGTTCTTGATAAAATGGATTCCTTATTTCTACTTTCGTTTTCACCTACCTATGGTCCATAAAGGCGCAGATACTGCAAAGAACTTCATTGTGCTTCTTGCACCACAGTTCAATCACTTTCTGACCATGTTGTCGGCATTTTTCTGTTGGCATGACTACTCCACAACCTGCGTCCGACGGTTCCACCAGGGTATGATCCTCCATATAATCATTGTGTTGATCCAAACAGGAAGTACACAGGTACTTGTGACACTCCTGACAATATTTCACAGCCTCGCTAACCCGGTTCTTCTTGCGACACACCGAGCAGGTGTAGTCAAACGTTTCTTCGGATGCCTCCAACATTCCTGAGACACCAGTGGCCATGTTGTTCTGTTATCAGATACACTCACTACGTCACGCTGCTTTCGTCGAAGTGGCGTTTTTTTTATATCAAGAAAAATAACTGTATGTATTTATTCCCTCTGAACATAACAGAGTTATCGTTCGTGTTTTATCTTATCTATGGTGGTTCATTTGTGTCATCACAACTAACGGTGCGTGTATTCTTAAAACAAACATTGATTTCACTTTTGACCTTTCGCATTACAGAATGACAGGAATCTATCAATCATACGTATTTGTTGGAGTAGTCATTAATTTACCAGACCATATCCGTTATATGTGTGTTTTCTTTTTCTTCATAATAAATGGTTTTAAACGATTTTGATAGAGGCAGCCTGGTCTCGAACCCACGAATTTCCGGTCATGTGGTGGACACTTTATCCATTCGACCACTGGGGTATATAATGTTTGGTTCATATAAAAAATATTTCATACCAAATTCAATAATTAAAGTTGGTCCTTAATGATACGTACACTCTGGTGACCATTTTATAAGAAAAAAAAATAGATGTCACTGGATTTTCGGGGGCCGGAGGTGATGATGTGTTTTTTTTTTTTTTGTTTTTGTTTTTTTTCTTTAAAAAAAAAATCATCAAATATTGGTAATATCACTTTTTAAAACAATTAACTGTCACACCCCATTGCTTAGTTGCTGTGGCAAACCTTTTGAAAATTATTTTTATAAATACATTGGTATTTTCTTCTGTATAATTACCATCAACACCGGTCTTAAAGACTTGGGTGAAAGCGCTCGAAGTCTTTAAGCTATAACGATTTTAAGCTCGACATGGCACGTGCGATCTACCGATATGTGGTAAGTAGTGGAATGTTGCCGGTGTAACGATTTAATGTGACCCCCAAATTTCAAGTTCCCCTCGAGAATTTGAAAACGTTTTTATATTCCCAGGTAGGGCATATTGAAAACGTTTTGAGGTTCCCCGCCCCATTTTGAAATGCCCTATCCTATCCAGGAATGTAAAAACATTTTCAAATCCCCCCGGGGTAATGAAAACATTTTAATATCCTTGGGGTGGAGACTTGAAATGGAGGGGGGGACTTAAAACGCTGACGCAAGATAATCATACGCTTAGGTGAGGAGGGTGACGCTAGCTATACATGACTTTCAAATTCCCGCGCCGAATCATTGGACAAATGATCCCTGCTGTGGCTGGGCAATCGCTGGGCTGTCTCTGCCACGGGTCTAATGAAATGCCATTTCAATATTTCATGAGTAAGAAGTTTTGCTAACCAAATATCCTACGTTCGATTAAGAAGCAAATAACGTTTGTTTATTAAATATAAATAACAAGATCAAGATTAGAATAACGGACAGATTTTTCTATAAAAAAATTGATCTGAATACTTTAAAAACTGCTCAAACGCCTTTAATATACAGATCAACTCTTTCTAAGCATAAAAGAATAGGAAAGTGAGGAAGGTAGAAGAAAAAGAAGTAAAATGAATGACGCCAGTGTAATACAAATCAAATTCAACCGAGTGAGGCCCTCTTCCCCTGGAAAATTGATTTGTATACTTTAAATTGATATCAAATATATTACAAGATCAAGCAGTTGTGATAATATAATATAAATGAGTTTTCCTCAACTGATAAAGACTGATCACGATGTAGTAATCTATTTAATTGAATATTTAAATCAGTAGGTCATTTAATAAAATTAAACTAGGTTGAGCCTAGTATATAACTCAAAGAAGAAGTGACATTCATTTTCTTTTTCTCCACATCTACAGAAAGGTTTGGGTACAAGACCCCTTGAATACAGATGTTGATCAAGTAGTCTACACCGAGCGTAGAAACGTGTTGAAGCATCTGAATGCGTTGTGATCCCTTGTGAATGATTAAACGGAAACGCTTCTGTTAGTAGAAAATATAAGACATTTCTCATATCAAAAGAAAAGCCGTTCCCATTTCTGTAAACTCGTATACTAGTAACAGAATGAACAAGACAGTTTGTTCGCGATTAGTAAATCTATCAGTTTTATCTTGATTATTTCTAAGTTGATATCTAGAGTTAGTGTCGAGACTTGGTATTAATGAGGATAGGTAAAATGATATTACAATTGTGATCATACATAGACAGCAAAATCCAGGCTAATCATATTACTTTTTCTATCCTCTTGTCTTTCACATTTCTCTCTCTCTCTCTCTCTCTCTCACCTTTCAAATGACTCTCATATTTTCTTTTATATGCATCCGTTTTGTGTTGTTGTTTTTTTTTGTTTTTTGTTTTTTTGTTTCTTTATACAATCATAAATTTAGCTGTCAGACGTTGTTAAAATACGGACACAAATCTCGCCACCAACGGCCGGGATTCGAACCCACAACCCCTGGTTCAGTGACTCAGCGTTTTACCACTGCAAGACGCTTCATTTGAATAATTAAGAAAAAAGACAAACTGTAGGAAATGACATCTAAGGTTTGCTACCCCCCCCCCCCCCCCCCCCCCCCCCAATTCCTCGTATTATTATTTACGTTGAAATATCTTGATCAAATCGACATTAAACATTAATTCAAATTTGCTGCCATCCATCCTCACTTGTTGAATGATGATTATAGCACTGTGAAATCTTACATTCAAGTTTGGTCCATTATATCGAAAAGGGGAGACGTTTCTCTACTATCGATTAAAATTGAACACACAGACGTTGATGTAACATGAAACCCCCTAATTGTCTGCACAGAATGTAATCGTCCATTTCGATGTCTCACATCTCATTTTCCCGCCTGCCGCCCAGTCGATAAACATTTGATTGACAGATAATCATGAATATTGTGTCCCGGCTTTAGTGCAATAGATTTAGGTTGAGCCGGGAAAGTTCTAAGTAGGATAGAATATATAAAGACATTTCTCCATACGATAGAAGCCTACGCTCGCTTCGGTTTTCTATTTTCTGTATCTTCGTATACTCTAGCCTATACATAGAATAGAACAAGACGATGTTTCTTTCGTCGATTAGCTAAAAAATCTCATGCAGTTTCATATTATAGTTTGTTAAGTGATACTAATTTGGTTGCACCAATGACATTTCTTGCACATTCGTTTTGTATTTTATCTAACTGGTAATTTTCATTAGCACAACAGTTACCCCAAACAACATCAGCATATTCTAAAATAAGTCTAATAAAAGATGCGTATACTACTTCAAGTGTTGTTTTATCTAAAATGAATTTCAACTTCCGCAATATATTGACTTTTTACCACGTTTTGGCTGTAATATAATTAATATGTGAAAGCCACCTATAGTCATGAGAGAGGATAAGACCAAGGTGTTTGTGTTCTGTAACTTCTGGAATTTTCTGACCAAACATGAAAAGAGGTGGGTGTTGTTTTTGATTTCCAATCTACTTATTATAAGTGATTCTGGTTTTAAGGGACAGAATTAACTAACCACGTTTCGGCCCATTTAGATATTTTATCAATGTCGCTCTGAAGTGCTATAGCTAACTCAAGACGGTTATCAGAAATGGAACATAAACTAGTATAAACAGCAAATAAGTCGTCAAAAATTTACATGCGCATGGGCACTTGCGATGCCATGTGATTTTTCAGAAATCTATTTTCAAAATTTATAGCGTTTGTAACGTAAAATATAAATTAAAATTTGCGTTGGAAAACTCTGCGAAAACAGCAATATCTCGGGATTCTTGGGCATTGTAAGCTATCAGTGATCAAATGTACAATTATAACATGATTTTCTTGAAATTTGAGATTTATTTCTTTTCCGTCAATTTAGCATCTGGGAGGCAGTCCCTTTAAAACCATTTTTTTGTTTCTGGCGGATCTTAAGCTTACGGCACACACGAATACACTGGCTATTTATCATTTGTGGTTTCTTGAGAGGTATAAGAGTAGCAGAAAGAGGAAATTATTATTATCATTATTAGCAGCAGCAGCAGCAGTAGTAGTAGTAGCAGCAGAAGAAGTAGTAAGTCGTAGCAGTATAAGTATTAGTAGTAACAGCAGCAGCAGTGGAAGTAGTAGTAGTTGTAGTAGAAAAATTCGATCACTGGTTTCTTTAACCTTTGGCGGAAAAAAATTTTTAGGATTGGAATGAGGATTGTATAAAAAGAAATTTGTTGTTCTTTAACGCCTAAATAAGCCTAGTTGTTCCATAGAAAAATGCTATGTCGGTGTAAGGACAGACATAAAAAAAAAAAAATAGAACTCAGAACTAAAATTATTCAACTTATTCATCACGAATAACATGTTAATAACATTAAACTGTTAACTTTATAAACATTAAGCAATTTAGCACAACAGGTAATACAGTTTTTAATACGATAAATCGCCTTAAATGCACAAACTATTCTGTCTGTTGTTTATCTTCGTGTGAAATAATGAAAACTGTCACTAGTATTTTGATATAAAATGAGTGTATATATTATTCAAAAGGTTTAAGAATGATAATAAAGCATTCAATGCTGTTTCTGTGGAGGATAACGACGACCATGACGACTATTACAGTAATGGGCTACGATGATGTCGATGATGACGTCAAACGAATATTGTCTGTTTTTTGCCTTTTCTTTGGTTTACACGGAAAATGTTGCCATCATATATAAGTATGATCTAATTAAAAGATTTATTTGCCAGATTCGGACTAATTACGCCGGATTGGATGACTGGATGAATTAAAACCAGGTTATCGTGTCCAAAAAGGAAATCACTGGAAATACCATTATGTTTATTTGTATGATACGGATCGATACTTCAAAGAAGAATACGAGAAACAAGCATTCAAAAAATATCATATATTTGGAGGAAACTAAAAATTACAGATCCCCCTGCAAATCAGAATTGATGCAATTCTATGATAAACTTACCCGCATTTTCATATCAGAATCATGCGTTCGTATCTACAGTCCCGGGCGAACACACGAACGCATATTTCCAAAAAGCCAAAAGAAAAAATGCGCGCGCATTTTTCTTCTGGTGAGAATAATGTGCGCGCATTTTTCTCACCAGGAGAAAAATGCGTTCGTGAGAAATTTGAGGCTCAACAGCATGATAGCACCTTGAAATTTTAATTTTTAGAGTTTGTTTCATCAAGTATTTCTAAATTGTGAGTTATAATGTTGTCAAAAACTTGTAGTTTAAACAACTGAATTAAAAAATCCATTTTGCCTGAAAACAGGGTCTCTTAATACTATGTTTAAATACAGACCGTGCTGAAAATAAAAAAGAATGCTTTGAAAGATAAACTTCTCCTAAATTTCGTTCAGAATTTTTTAAATTACTCACAAGACGGGGTACAGATAAAATGCGCAAACTCGCAAGTAAGGTTCAGAATCACCAGCAAGAAACGTTCAGTTGACATATTTTGCATCCTTGCTTTTAGTCCTGTTTTTATCTTCAAAATCGTGGAATATCATAACAAATGACCATATTGCCTTTTGTTATTGACTACTGTAGCGGTACTAATTTGAAACTCTATGTTTAACTAATTAAACCTTGAAAAAAGAGGATTTTCGTTCGTGTGTAGTGTTGATCACTTCCTAGCAAGTGGCGAGTTTCGTTAATTTTATTTTCTTAATGCTAAAATTTATAGTGTTGCATAGCATAGACCATCAATAAAGCTTGGTACAATATACATACATGCATACACTTAACTTATTCTATGTGCTTGAACAGATCATATAAAATCATATTAACAATCAAATCGAGTTACCATTATTTATCATGTCATGTAAAAATAGCCCTGCATAGTGTTATCGTTTTGTCAATCTGAAACTTATCAGTCCCGAAATTTACTAGTACATATTTTCAATACATTCGAAACAAAGAGATGTGAAAATAATTTATGGAAAACTTGATAACTGTGTATTACTTTATTACTGTGTATCGTGTATGTACATATTGTCCAACATAAAAGGCTGTGACTAAATATACATGACGAAAATATCCGACACAGGAATATTTATATATATCACATTCACACAAGACCATACACCATTATTTCATCTTGGTAATCGTTTGCTACAATCAGTTTTTGATTGCTTGGATTAAAATACACCGCTGAAGGATAACACACTCTGTGTGCCTGGGTCAGGATCACACCCAGCTCCTCACCATCCGCCCCTACCTGGACCACAATGCTAGATTTAAAGCCACACAGGAACACACCGCCCCGTTCGTCTGTACAGACCCTGTAGCAACCATTCATATGTTTACCTGTGTACCTAAACAGTTGTGTCCCTTTCTTGTCTCTACAGATAAGTCCCATGTCACAGTCCGCGATGTAGATCCTGTCTCCGCTGACGGTCAATTGACTGCTGCATGAAAACATTGGCTTACCTGACGGGGTCTGGCTGATTGTCTGCCGCAGTGTTCCGGTCAGGTTATACACATTTATTTTATCAAAGTCGCCCGAGACAAACAGTTCTCCGTCACTATAAGCTATACCATAACAATCGTGATTCAGCTTTACTGTCTTTGTTGGAGTCATTCTCTTACCTACAGACACAAACTGTATCTTGTGATCAAGACAAACGGCAACGTCCTGCAGCCCCACACAACAAACTCCCCGAGGAGGCTCAGACAGGTCACAATGATCCCTTACGGTGTAGGTTGTGCTGTCCAGCCGCTTCAGTCGATTGTTATTGATGTCGGTCAACAGAATGTACCATCAGACAGAGACATGTTCCGTATATGCTACAGATTTTTGAGTCACAGATAATCTAACTCTGATAAACGACATGCATGTTACCTTATACGGAGGGTTACGTTTCTTGAACGACCCAAGAGACTGAAGATCCACCAGGTACTTTTCTATGCCATTGTTCACTTCATACCCTTTGTCCGGTTTCACCATAATGTTTCTTTCATCCGCGACTTCCTTTGCAGTTGTTAGTAGCTTCTGCCCCTTCTTCATTGAGACAAACAACTGGGGCTTGTTCTCAAATGTCGTATCAAACTGTTGAAGACACGACATGGTGTCTCTTTCCAGCTGATCACAGCAATCTTGGTCCTCGTCAATCTTGCTCCTGTTCTCCTTTAATATCTTAATGATCTTTCTCTTCTGCTGTTCTACCATATCCAGATAGTTCCTTTTCTCGTTCAGTAGTTCCTCCCCTGCCAGGCTCCGTTCATTCTTCAATGTCGCCAGTCTCTCTCGTGTTCTCCTCAGGCCGTCTAAAGTCTCTTGTAGCTCCGCATCTTGTAAGAGGTCGTCGATGTCGCCAGGGATAAACCTGACCTCTTTACAGAATCTGTGAATGAACGTTAAGTATGTACATGTTTTAACTGTATTCAGGAACTCATTCATCGGGCCTCTCCTCGTCCTTATCTATTATAAATGCAAATATTGATCATTAACGATACACCGCCCGAAACCGTACCAGAATGAAACACGTGATGGTAAATAGGATACCTTGGATATATTCGAATATTCGCATGCAAAATGTACCGGGTATATCAATTCTTTATTTTTGTAAATTCATATACATCGATATACGAGTATTTTAAATCCATGAAATAATTTACATGTATTTACCGACAAATGTATTGTCGTTTACAATGCCTGTGCATATTTGCCAACTGTTTCGTTTGGTTTAAAATATTTCCATATGCAATTTTCACGTGTTCTGTATGTATACATATGAATCAAGAAAGTGAATATTAGTTATGAATAAAAGTCATATGACAAAACACACAAAGTGCTACTATTTGTGTTCAGCAATAATAATCATTCACAGTGTGTCATTTTATGTTAATAAACCTGTTTCAGATTTGAGAACATTTCTTAAACAAGAGGGCCATGATGGCCCTGAATCGCTCACCTGAGAAATATTGCTTCCTGATCATCATTGCCTTTTATAACAGTCATACTTAATACAAAATCCATAAATAGAATTTTATACAAAATATAAAATTATTTATGGCGTTGTACATGCTTTATATAAATTTAGTGGAGCTTATCCATTTAGCCAGAGGATGAGTCATACATTTAGTTAAGACATTAGTCATACCATTTATTTGATGCCTAAACCAATCGGATATCAGTGAGTCATCTCGTGACTCTCCGCAGCCAATCAGATCCCTTACCTGCCATTATTGTTCTAATTTTTGGCGTGGGCGGAAGCCACGCCATTTTTCTCATTAATTTTTAAAAACAAAGACGGTATTTCTATCCGACAAGGTTATTTCTTTCTGTCATCTACTTCAATGGGATTTTGTGCATCATATGGACTACGTTCTTCGGGGCGGCGAACCCGTTTCCTACTTAAATTTCGTGTGTAAAGGTGGCAATTCGGTCAGTTCTTTTCGGACACCTGCCCTCGTTTCCCTGTGTCACGTGATTACCACGTCATCCATCATGGCGGCGCCCACGGCAGTGAAAGTTCATTTATTTGGACACTCTTTTGTCAGGCGTCTCAAAGAATTTCTTCGGCATTCTGATTCATTTGGATTTCATTTGAACTTAACGGGACCTCCACTCGTGCAATATTCAGGATTTCCTGGGGCGACGGTCAGAATCTTACGAGATCAATTGGAAGTGGTAGCGGATTTCAACCCCGATGTAGTTGTGCTAGTCATTGGTACCAATGACATTTACCACCCTACGGTAACCCCAGCCAGTATTGCTCATGGTATCACAGATTTAGTTGACACTATGTTGTTTGTCATGGAGATTCCCCAGGTGGTGGTGCTGCAGACTTTGCATAGGATTACGCCTTCCACTCATACCAGATATCCTGTTGATTCTGACTGGTTTAATGCTAGGGTGGATGAACTTAACATGCGTTTGATCGACTCCCTCAACCATACGGAACATCGCCGGTCATATCTCTGGAAGATGAAGGGGTTTTGGTCAGCGGAATGCCAGTCCCGTAATTTCGCTGCTGACGGTTGCCACCTTTCTGATGCTGGTCAGATTCGTTTCATCCATAATGTACGTGCTGCTGTATAATCACATTTCTACATGAAGATTGTACCTGTAGCCCTCCAAAAAGTTATAAAAGTTATATACAGGGATCCTAAAAAACGATTTTTTACCGGTTTTGACCGATTTTGATTTCAATCGACCGGTTCAGATTCCAAAAAGTACCAAAAAAAATCAGTCGAAAAAAAAATCCATAATCCTCGTCTAAAACCTTCAAAATCGGTCCGAACGGTTCATAACAGTCTCCCTTACACACCAGTTGACCTACTTCTTGAATTTCCTGTGGGTGTCAGTGGGGGTCGGGCAGGGACACCCGTCTGTGTCATTATTGGGCAGTTAATTGAGTGACGGTTTATACTTAGCGGTTATTTGGACGGTGCCGTGCAATCATCCATGCCGTAATAATGGACCATTGTTAGACGCTCTTTTCTTCAACCATATTTTTGTCATTGGCCAACAATTAATAAATTTAAATTATTGTTAAGTTTAAAATCAGCAAAAACGGTTAATCGTCTTGCAAAATACATATATTCTGCTAATAAGTTAAGACAAACTTACCTTTAGATAAGTAATACATACTTTTGTCTATTATTATCATGGTATATGTGAAAACATGTTTATCTTTACCCTTACCCATAGTGTAACTTTACCTTTTTTCCATTACCATTATTATTTAAATATGTCTTATTCTCAACTGTTATTTCTTCATGTTTCGATCTTTGAAATGTTTTGCAAATGTTGCTTGCGTGTGAGGTGTGGTGTGATGTGTAGAGTCTGAAATCCATTTTGCTCATGTTAAAAAGTTTAAACTTGTGTACATTTCTCCATTCAATTACTAATATTTGCTATAAGCATTTTTGTAATGTCTTTATGCAATAAAAGTATCGTCTCGTATCGTATCGTTTTGTTTGCAAACTGTAACCGGTCGACTTTTAAATGCGGTAATTAATGACACTATCAAAGGCTATTCAAAATGTTTTATCTCCTTAGTAATTTGTAAGAACAAAATAAAAGAATTTAAACAACTGGTAACTGTTTGGTATGCAAACACCAGTACATATTTTGCAGAATATATTAACCTATAAAATAAAACATGGTTCAATTAATTTAATCATAATTGAAAACAATGCAAGATTTATTTAAAAAAAAAGAGTACAATGAAATTTTATTACAAATCAAGCATACATATATCAGATTTCTCATAAAAGTATACATTGAAAACCTTTATAAATTGGGCATAAACAACTCAGAATCAATGATTATACAAAAATTATAAAGGGATGTAATAACATGATTAAAAGAAAAATACAAATAAAAGATGGCACTTCTATTCATGGCAGGGCAGAATAGTGTACTTTTTTTCTAAATGTAACCTTTTTTTTTTTAATTAATTGGAAAATTTATGACAAACTAATTTTAAAACTGGCCAATAGTTTGCAGATATTTGAAAATTATAATTGTGTTAAAATTCAAAATGAAAAAAAAAATGAAAAAAAATAATAATAACTAGATATTGTTTGTTTGAACAAACAAAAGGACTTTCTGCTCTTGAGAGTCTTGAAAGTTTCCTTCTGTAAAATTTTGAGGAAAACCCAACGATAAATTGCTGCAGTATAAAATAATCTTAAAATACTGAAAATACCGTTGTTCAAAACTTCATACCATCTGTCAAAGCGTAAATTTTTCATCATTCTGAAAAACTGACAACATGTCGAAATCAGTGCCTAAATATGAAAACTAAGTAATATGCTGTGACGTCACAAGACGCCATATGACGTCAGGACTCAAAATATTTAAAGCAAATCTGCAGAACTGCAAACTTTGTACATAGCTAAGGCTTGAAATGTACATTCTGTGAATATTTAAAGAAAATCCAACAATAAATAGCGGCTGAAGAGCGAAAACAAAAATGTTTCCTATTTTTAGCGCTGACGTCACGTGACGTCATAGGATGCTGAAAATGCTATTGCTTAAAAACTTATACATTTCTGTCAAAGATGTTAATTGTTCATCATTCTGAACAACCGATATCATGTCGAAATCACTGCCCAAATAAAGAGAAATTAGTAATATGCTGTGAGATCAAATGACGTCTTATGACTTAAGGACTCAAAATATCTAAAGAAAATCTGCAGAACTGGAAACTGTGTAAGTTTCAGTTTTTTGTCTCATCTGAAAGCTCTATAATCCTATAATGAAAATTTAGGTCCTATGTTTGAATCTTGCTTCAACCACAGAACCTCGGTCTTTCGGAATTTTGGTCAGCTGAATGGATATGCACAGCTAAGTCTTGTAATGTAGCATCTGTGAAAATTTGAGGAAATTCAGACCATAAATGGCGGCTATAGAGCGCGTACAATATTTTTCACTATTTTTAGCTCTGACGTCACGTGACGTCATAGGATGCTGAAAATGTTAATATATTAAAGCACATACATTACTCTCTTATCTATGAAATTTTTATCATTCTAAACATCATATCGAAATCATTGCCCAAATAATAAGAACTAAGTTGTATGTTGTGACATCACATGACGTCAGATGACAAGAGTTCTAAATGGATCAAGTTTATTTTAACATCATTTGTGAAAATCTGGCCAGTAGTTTTGAAGAAGATGATTTTTAAAGTTTTATTTTTTTCTTTTTTTTTGCCATGGCAACCAGAGTTCTACATGGATCAAGTTTATTTTAGCAACTTTTGTGAAGGTTGACCCAAGGATCATCCCTGCCAAGTTTAATCAAATTCTGTCCAGTGGTTTCAGAGGAGATTTTGTTTAAAGGTTTCTCTATATACATATAAGGCAAATAAGCCCCGCCCCTGGCGGCCATGTTTTTTTACGGATCGGAATAATTTTAGCAACTTTGGTAGAGGTTGATCCAAGGAACAACTGTACCAAATTATTTTGAAATCTGGCCAGTAGTTTTGAAGGAGATGATTTTTAAAGTTTTTAAATTATTTTTCTTTTTGTAGCCATGGCAACTAGAGTTCTTCATGGATCAACTTTATTTTAGCAACTTTTGTAGAGTCTCACCCAAGGAACATTCCTGCCAAGTTTCATTAAATTCTGTCCAGCGGTTTCAGAGGAGATGTCGTTTAAAGAAAATTGTTGACGACGCACGACGACGGACGCCGGACACAGGGCGATCACAATAGCCCACCTTGAGCACTTTGTGCTCAGGTGAGCTAAAAAAAAAAGATTAAAAAAAAAAAAAATCAGCTGAGTTTTTAGAATGACAATTTATAAAGTTTTTGGTTGTTTTTCCACGACTCTATTCGTAAAAAATATATATTTCTATAAGTTTGATTCCTTGTTAAAGCTAATAAAATGCAAATATTAAGTTTAAGTTTAAACTTTTGGGGGGGATTAGATTGGAAAACAAATCATACCAATCCCTCATGGCTATTTCTACCCCAGGGAATTCGAATGCCGTTAAAGTACTGGTTCAACCCAGGAATCGTCGAGAGATATCAATTAAGTAATGATGAATTATTTTGCCTGTGGGTCTACTGAAAATAATGCTGATAATAGGAATTTCAGTGAAATAGACTGGCGGCCTTTTTAAGCTTTGATTTTTTAGAGAAGAGCATGGAGACCACCGTGTTGTTTTTTTTAATCATTGTAAATAACTAAAATTACAGATATGTAATTGTTTCCAAAAACGTGTTCCCAAGTTCTTGAAAATAATCTATAATTAATATCTTAAACTTTGAGTCGAGAAACAGAAGTTATGTTACTTATTTACTATGAATTTACTGAGTGCACTAAGATATCAAATTTTATTCGCATGCATATCCTAAATCACTGTATATATAAGGTCATCATTCAATAAATTTACAAGAAATATATATTAACTTCAAGAAAATAGCGTAATTATTTGTGGATAAACAGTGTTTTGTTGTTGTTGTTGTTGTTGTTTTGTCAAAATATTCGGAGAATGTAGGCGGCATTCCCCCCGCCTGGAATATACATTTATACATTTTTTTTTCCCCCTTCATGACTATGAGTTTACATACCATATTGTGTGCATGGACTCACAGTCATAGTTAAATGTTATATTCTTAATAAAACTGTTCAGACATGATCATCATTATTCTTATTATTCTTTAAATGCAAAAAATAAAAAACATCATTAAATAAGAGTTTAATACATAGTAGAAAAAATCCCCTTTAAGCTCGTTCGCACGGGCCACCCAGTCCTGGCACTACCCTTTTATGCTGATCGCAATGCCAGTTCCTTTTTTTTTTTTACGACTTCTTTATGTCGCAGCCGGGGATCGAACCCACGACATACCGCGCCCGAGGCGAACGCTCTATCCACTCGTCCACAGGGTACTGTTAAGCTTCATTAAGAAATGTAAAAATGATGTCTGTCCTAATCATTCTTCCGTTTTCACCTACCTATGATCCATAAAGGCGCAGGTATTGCAAAGAACTTCATTGTGCTTCTTGCACCACAGTTCAATCATTTTCTGACCATGTCGTCGGCATTTTTCTGTTGGCATTAAAACTACACAACCAGCATCCGGCGGTTCCACCAGGGTATGATTCTCCATATAATCATTGTGTTGATCCAAACAGGAAGTACACAGGTATTTGTGACACTCCTGACAATATTTCACCGCCTTGCTGACCCGGTTCTTCTTACGACACACGGAGCAGGTGTAGTCAAACGTTTCTTCGGATGCCTCCAACATTCCTGAGACACCAGTGGCCATGTTTGTTGTGTTTTTATACTAAGAAATATAACTGTTGGTAATATTTCCCTTTGAACACAATAGAGTTATCGTACGTGTTTTGTATGCCATTCTGTCATCTCGCTCCTTTCAAAAATATCGAAAGTTGGTATAAATTTCACTTTTTCAAAACACCATCACACTTCTAAGATGCTGTGGTAAACTTTGTAAAAGACATTTTTACTAAAAGAGAAAAAAGTATAGTTTCAATCTGTATCCGTTGTGTAAAACCCAGTATTGGGGTCTACAACGTATTTGTTTCAGATCCTGGGGTATTCAGTTCTCGCCAGCATAAGAAGTTCATGCAAGTAAAATAACAAAACAATCCCTCACTTTATATCAAATGTACTATCAAATGCATCAATATCTTCCCTTGAAATGTAATAAATTGGCAATGGTAATTGAAAACAAATTAAAAAAAAAACAAACTCAAAATCCAACAACAGTAAAAAATATTTAGAAAATGGCGTCTTTGGGTTCTCGACAGTGAGCTCAAAATCAGTCTGTCACGAGTATGGTGAACATATAGAGACAAAATCTATAAACACCAGTTGCAATGGAGTTCTGTGTTCTTCCTAACAGCACAGATGTGCAAAATTTAATATGAACCAAATGAGAGAAAAAATCACTCACATTGTCCATTTTTATAGGGTGCCCTCCGAGTTTGGTAATTGGGGGAACAATTGCTATTTGTTCTTAACTTTGTATTCTTTCAAATAGAGAGTCCATACAATTTATTGGGTACATGGCCAATTTGGCCATGAACACTCTGTATTGTAATTATCAAGTGTGAAATTCTCTATCAGATTTATAGCAACTATGGCTTTAATCCTTGAGAAGTGTATTCATAATCAAACATACATTATTTTAATAATAGGTGTTGGTTTACATTAATCAGTCTTCGTCTGCTTGCTGTGTGTTCTCGGTAGATTTAATAGGTGTTTTAAAAGATGATAAAAAGAAGCATTAGTGAAAATGGTGTAAAATCGGTACCTCTTTATGAATTGAATGTTTTTATCTGTTTCCCAAACATTTTCAATGAAAAACTGTTGGAAAATAAGGATCAATCAATTTTGCCAATTGTCGATGGTTTCCCTGTAAAATTACGTCGCACTCAAGGTGAAAAATTGCATAAGTGTAAATAGCTCGAAAATACCAATATGGCGAGAAATGAATACTTGAGGATATACGGAAATGGATTTTACCAAATTATTCCACTATGTCTGTAGTTTCAATCAGTAGATATATATAATCACATTCAATAAGTAGTGGGGTTTTTTTTTTCATAAGGATATGCATGTATTACTTACACTATCTGCAAATGTTATTAGTGGAAACTAAGTAATGGTTTGTTATCTTGATAAGGTAAAAAAATAAGTTGTTTGTTTCTGTTTACATCTAAAATAATAAAGTAGGTAAGTCGTAAGTCGGCAAAACATTTTTTTTAACATGCACTTTTCCCCTTTTTTCTCCTTGTTTTTAGCTCACCTGAGCACAACGTGCTCATGGTGAGCTATTGTGATCGCCTTTTGTCCGTCGTCCGTCGTCCGTGCGTGCGTGCGTGCGTGCGTCCGTCGTCAACAATTTGCTTTAAACAACATCTCCTCATGAACCGCTGAAGGGATTTTGACCAAACTTCACAGGAATCATCCTTATGATGCCCTCTATCAAAGTTGTACAAATTATTCAGATTGGTTAAAAAAGTAGGTCACAGGAGCTAAAAATAGATTTTAAAAATGCAAACTTTGAAAATCTTCTTCTGCAAAACTGCAAGGCCTAGACCTTAGATATTTGGTATGTAGCATCATCTTATGGGCCATTACCAAGATTGTACAAATCATAGCCCTACGGTGATAAATGACCCCGCACCAGGGGTCACTTGTTAAAGGAAATTTAAAATCTTCTTCTAAATCCATTAGGCCTAGAGCTTAGATATTTGGTATGTAGCATCATCTAATGGTTCATTACCAAGATTGTTCAAATCATAGCCCTACGGTGATAAATGCCCCCGCACCAGGGGTCACTTGTTTTACATAGAGTTATATAGGAAAATGTTTAAAAATCTTCTTCTATGAATCCATAAGGCCTAGAGATAAGATATTTGGTATGAGCATCATCTTATGGTTCATTACCAAGATTGTCAAATCATACCCTATGGTGATAAATGACCCCGCACCATGGGTCACTTGTTTTACATAGAGTTATATAGGAAAAACTTTAAAAATCTTCTTCTATGAATCCATTAGGCCTAGAGCTTAGATATTTGGTATGTAGCATCATCTTATGGTTCATTACCAAGATTGTTCAAATCATAGCCCTATGGTGATAAATGCCCCCGCACCAGGGGTCACTTGTTTTACATAGAGTTATATAGGAAAATGTTTAAAAATCTTCTTCTATGAATCCATAAGGCCTAGAGCTTAGATATTTCATATGTAGCATCATCTTATGGTTCATTACCAAGATTGTTCAAATCATAGCCAAACGGTGATAAATGCCCCCGCAATAGGGGTCACTTGTTTTACATAGAGTTATATAGGAAAAGCTTTAAAAATCTTCTTCTATGAATCCATAAGGCCTAGAGATTAGATATTTGGTATGTAGCATCATCTTATGGTTCATTACCAAGATTGTACAAATCATAGCCCTACGGTGATAAATGCCCCCGCACCAGGGGTCACTTGTTTTACATAGAGTTATATAGGAAAAGTTTAAAAATCTTCTTCTATGAATCCATTAGGCCTAGAGCTTAGATATTTGGTATGTAGCATCATCTTATGGTTCATTACCAAGATTGTACAAATCATAGCCCTATGGTGATAAATGACCCCGCACCAGGGGTCACTTGTTTTACATAGAGTTATATAGGAAAATCTTTAAAAATCTTCTTCTATGAATCCATTAGGCCTAGAGTTAGATATTTGGTATGACATCATCTTATGGTTATTACCAAGATTGTACAAATCATACCCTATGGTGATAAATGCCCCGCACCAGGGGTCACTTGTTTACATAGAGTTATATAGGAAAATCTTTAAAAATCTTCTTCTATGAATCCATTAGGCCTAGAGCTTAGATATTTGGTATGTAGCATCATCTAATGGTTCATTATCAAGATTTTCAAAATGGTGGCCCTTTGGAGATAAATGACCCCGCACTAAGTCTTCTCCTCTGAAACCATAAGGCCCAGTGCTTATATATTTGGTGTGTAGTATTGTCAGGGCTAAAATGTTTAAGATTGAGTTATATCAGAATTCTTGTCTGTTTAAAAACCTTGTAATCAGTTGTAGCAATGGTACTCAGGTGAGCGATCCAGGGCCATCATGGCCCTCTTGTTTGAAGATGTAACGAAAACCAACGTTTCGCAACCGTAATAACCCGAATGCTAGAAAAAAAGTTGAGAGTCGGATTAAAAAAAATAGGGTCGGTCGAATTAGCGGAAACAAACACTTTTTTTACGCCGCGTTGTTCTTCAATCTTCTTTGTATAGAAGTCAACAAATTCTGGTGTCCAAGGATCAGTACTCGGGCTGCCTCTTTTTCTTTATTTTTAATGCAAATGGTATTGATAAATAGATTATATTGATGACAGTTGGCTGTAAAATTCTGTTTCTTTTATTCAAGCCATCAGTGGAAGCAGAATAAATCACGATTTAGCAGTTATATCGCAATGGGCTAAGATTTGGTTAACAACTGTCAATCCACGTAAATTTGAGTTTTAGACAACAAGTGTATAACCATACTTATATTCTAATAATACAAAAATACATTTTATTAGCTCAACTATTTAAAGAATATGAGGACTTGCGTCGGCGTTGGCGTTGCAGCTTTTGGTTAAAGTTTTGCATGTAATTTACCATCAACCTAATATCTCAATAGCCATTATGATATTGACTTGAAAGTTTATGAATATATTCAGGGGCATCAGACAACCAAGGTAGATAACTCTTGGCCGAATTTAATACAAATCACGGTCCCTTTTTAACTTAGAAATTTTGGTTAATTCAGTTTATATCTCAATAACCACTCATGGTATTGACTTGAAAGTTCGTGAATGTGTTTAGGGCATCAGGCAACCAAAGTAGATAACTCTTGGCTGAATTTAATACAAATCACGATCCCTTTTTAACTTATGAATTTTGTTTAAAGTTTTGCATGCAAGATACTTTCATGCTTATGCATGGGATTGATTTGAAGTATCTTTAACATGTTAAGGGGATATGCTATCATAGTGATCATATCTAGATAACTTCTGATGGAAATTTTAATTAAATTTTGTTAAAGTATTTCATGCTTTTATCTCAGTAACCAGGAATGGGGTTGATTTGAAACTTTTTCAATATGTTCACTGGTATTAAACTATATATAGAGACAGTTAGTTTTTGACTGAATATAATGCAGATTTTGGTCACTTTTTTTTCCAGTTTATATCGTTTATTGTATTGACTTTTTTTAATTTTTTTTTAATTTTTTTAAAGGAAATTGATGCATTAGGGAGTATATTTATTCTAAAGGTGAGGATTGTACACAGTCTCGTCTTCTTATGGTGAACTCGATACTCTGGAAAAAGTCCAGTAGCACGTACTATCAAAAGAGACTACTAGAGGCAGTAGGAAACCCATGCCAAGTCAAGACAATATAATCTGCGCTCTCTTCG
This sequence comes from Solen grandis, assembly GCA_021229015.1. Classification (NCBI taxonomy): domain Eukaryota; kingdom Metazoa; phylum Mollusca; class Bivalvia; order Adapedonta; family Solenidae; genus Solen; species Solen grandis. The sequence continues at coordinate 7,213,395 of CM037787.1, forward strand.
AGGCTTTGCCTTTTACATATTAATTATGTATTTATAATCATTTATCTTTGAATTATTGATGTATACCCAAGTTGTAATGCATTGGAGGATGCAAATCTATAGCTTATATGATGGGCTAGGTTTGGATATTTATCGGGGCAGATCAGAGCATTTTATTCATTGGAAGGAAGAAAACGTTCACTACCAATTTATTTCACATTCAAACGATGTAATTGTTGAAAATCTGCCGGTGACGTTCGAATAGTCCTTATTGTTGGAGAAAACCGGATAAAACACGTGATCGAACGGGCGACCAATACCCTTTCGGACCGTTCTGGGATCGAGCTCGATCGGGCTGCATTGTGTGAAAATTCAGTATGTTAACCACTACACTAAATATAAAGGCATACCAGGGGAATAAAAAATGTAGGGCATTTCTCCAAACCGACATCAAGTTTTTTTTTCTTCTTCTTCTATATGTTATATCTATTGACTAATCATATTTTACTAAATGTATCATCTATTTTACTTATTTATTCCCACTGCGTATTTTTAGACCGGTATTTCGACTTTTTTTGTCATGTGAGTTGTGTTTTATCCTTATTATTTCTGCATTTATTTCCTTTCCGGTAAAAAGTGAAGCGACGTACAAAAACTATTCTTGCTGTTCATATTAGAGTTATCTCTCCCTGAATACTCCTTAGCCTCAGCTAGTTCCGTGATCTGCCGGTAAACTTGACATTTGAGGGGAGAGAGAATTTTCACAATTTCTCACAGCTAACGCAGCATAAGAAAATGGCTCTCAACAAACTTGCAGTTGACGCACTTGATCTGAAAGGCAAGAGAGTTCTCATCAGGTGAGATTATTTTGTCATTCTGCAGATAAACATTACGAACAACGACCTTGATTGTATGCATATGATACGGCCTTCACCTTTCAAGATATTCTTATTTGTTTTTATTGTTTTAGGTTGATCTGCATTAAGTTCAGTTTCTATTTAATGCAAAGTTCGGTAATATGTGGAAAATATTTTTCTTCCCCCATTTTACTTCGAAATATCATTCATATTTGATAAACCAGCATTGTAGCCTATCTTTCTAATTTCCAATTCACTTGGTTATACATGATAAGTTTAACGCACAGAAGAACAAGCTGCCTTGTGTGTATTTCTATAGGATTTTGTTGCACTTGAACAAGACACATATGCTTAAATATACAACAAAACACAATAGGCATTGATTATTTCGTTTTTAACCCGATATTCATTATTTTTCTCTTTTGTGTTTATGGTTGACGGGCGGCACGAAATACCCAAATCTACCCAAATCTTACCCAAATCTACCCAAATCTACCCAAACCTTACCCAAATCTTACCCAAATCTTCCTTCCAGTTATTCTAAATGTATTGATTGTTGTTTTTCGTAAGAAGTAAGTATAAAAAAATTGAAATTAACTGAGAAATAAGATAAAATTCCATATAATTTTGCCGAATGTCAGATACTGTGCTGTTATGCGGATACGGGTACTGCCTAATCTTACAAAAATCTACCCAAATCTTCTTTCCATTCACTTTATTTGTAGGAATTATTTCCCAAATCTTCGGTCAATCACTTAAATATGGTATTGTTGCTTTTATATGATTGATATTTATGGAATTACGACACTGTAACCACGCAGTACTGAAACCTAAATAATTACGGCCCTTGAATCACGGTTTATTCTACGGCCCCTTAAATCATGGTTTATTCGACGGGACCATTCATAGTATAAGGTAATTTATTATTTATTTAATCGATTATTGTTAAAAAAAAAATTTTTTTATTTTAAATTCTACTATTTATAATGTGTTATATTTTTAATATACATTTTTTCTGATTTAAATAGCAATTAATTACTTATAAGATATATTTTAATATTTACCAACCAAATTATTTCAAATCACGTAGAACGTGGCTTTGACTTATACATATAACATTTACACAAATTGATTCCAAATTACCAAATTCCCCTTTTCTCTCTCTCTATCTCTCTCTCTCTCTATCTATCTCTCAGGGGGCAGCTCTCTCTCTCTCTCCCCCTCGCCCTTTCTGTCTCTCAGAACAGATTCTTTGACTAATGCGTGGTTGGAAAGTTTGTGTTTGGGACTCGCGTTTATAAGAATATATAGACATGATATGTCAAAATGAATAACAAAAGGCAAATATACAAAAATAATGTACATCTATTGACAAATATATTTCGCAGAATACCAGCAATATTTGTATTTTAAATACAATACGTTGAGGAACTCCAACAAATAGAAGTATACAACATGAATATACAAAACATCTTTAATAGCAATTATTTGTATGTCATGTTTTGAACGTTGAGAAACTCCAACAAATAGAAGTATACAACATGAATATACAAAACATCTTTAATAGCAAATATTGGTAAGTCATGTTTTGAACGTTGAGAAACTCCAACAAATAGAAGTATACAACATGAATATACAAAACATCTTTAATAGCAATTATTGGTAAGTCATGTTTTGAACGTTGAGAAACTCCAACAAATAGGAGTATACAACATGAAGATTTGTGTAAGATTTGTAAATTTGGTGTTTATACTGAACACTTATTTTTTTTTTTTTTTTTGTTAATAAAAACCATTATTTCAGCATTTCAATGCTTTGTGGGAAGCTTTGGGTAAGATCTCGTATTTATTTATACGGAATCTTTGAAGAAATGCGAGAATCCCGCATTCAGTGCCCTAGAACAGACATTGAAAAGATTTGGATAGAGATTTGAAAAAAAATGGGTAGAGATTTGAAAAGAATTGGGTAAGATTCGGGAAAATTTGGTTTTTATGCTGTATACTTATCTTTTTATTCATTTTATTTATTTTTATTGTTGTTCATACAAACATTTCTCTCCTCATTGCACGTTATTTGTGGAAGGATTTGGGTGAGATTTTTTTTCTTTCTTTTTTTCTTAGATCTAACTTAACTACAAAACAACATATAAAATCATTTTTTATGATTTAAAAGGGGATTAGTCCAATGTTTGGGATGATTTGGGTAGAGGTTTGAGAAGATTTAGGTCGATATTTGAGAGATATGAGGAGATATGGGTAGAGATTTGAGAAGATTTGGGTAAGTAAAAATTAATTAGAATTTAATGGTAGTACAGTAACAACTGATACAGGGGTGAATAAATGTATTTATGCTCAATAAATCTAGAAAAAAAATGTCATCCAAAAAAAAAAAAAAAATACAAATCTCAGTACCTTTGCAAACATTACGCACACAAGTATAAAGGATGTTATACTGCAGTACAGTAACCGACCGCAACTTATACAATTAATGGACCCGGAATATAGCTCGCTCGGAAGTTCAAAAATATCGTGTACACATTGTTTTGATAAAATTTCAATATTATTCGTATATACAAACAATAAATACTTCATTTCTCATGATTTATGAGAAGATTTGGGTAAGATTTGGGTAAGGTTAGGGTAGATTTGGGTAAGGTTTGGGTAGATTTGGGTAGATTTGGGTAAGATTTGGGTAGATTTGGGTATTTCGTGCTGCCGTGGTTGACTTACCAGTTTTCGGGGTATAACAAGTTTTCGGGGTATTTTACCTTTACAACGTTTGAGCGTGAGAACGTGATATGACGAGTTGTTTTCGCTGTCTCATATGATCAAAACAAATGTCAGCCATGCTCTAATATTCAAATTAAGACATCATGTGACTTCTTGTGTGAATTCGGGACAATGTTGAAGATGCAGATCCAATTCATTAAAATCTTGAACTCTTATTTGAATAGCTATTTTGTAGATCAAACTTGTCTGAATTATTCAAATTTACATATTTTCAAACAAAATTCCATTTTTAGTTTTTATTTAAGTTAATTCACCTTACAAGTTTAATATTTTATGCAGAAAGCAAACTAAATGTTATCAATTACCCTGATAATAAGTCACATGATGGCTTAATCTGAATAAAAAAATGGCGGATATTTGCTATGAATTTTAAGGGGTTGGAAATAGCTTGTGGGATAAGCTTTTTAAGGTTTGTAAATTATATAATTTGTGATGGATCATCGAATGGGGTAGGTGTAAGGTCAACAGTTTTTCCTGATAAAGTTGCAACTTTTTCCGACCGTTGATGCCAATCAGAAAAAAAAATCAAAACTGCATCTCAGACAAAATAAAGGCTCTATAAATATCCAATCATATCAGCATTAATTCTCTGAAATGGAATTTTGGTGCATATTAAACTAATAGAGTAAGCTGAGCTTAATTTGAAAATACCCCGAAAACTTGTTAGTAACTTATTTTATCACAGTTGACCTACATTGGAATGAACGCTGCTCTGTTTTGATCGAGATGATTTTAAGATCGCAAATGTGTACAGGGAGTGACAAAAGTTGTTGTTGCACCCCTGTATTCTAAGCAAATGAAAACTTTAATGATGTTTGATATGCAAATATGGATCGATCTCGTTAGTACCCTGAAAACTTGTTAGACCATTATATATGGACAGGAATCCATATCTGGCTGAACAACTTAGTGAACTTAACATCTTTTATCAAGGTAATTAGATTGATAACCTCTTAACTTGCAAAATGTACATCAAGTTGACTGTGGTATCCCTGCTTTTTTACTTTAATGTAAATGATGTCATTTTGTTACTGTCATATGTCACCAACACATTTTCAATTTCATTTTCATGTCAGAATATAAAAGTAAATAAAAGGAGCATATTTGTGTATATTTTTTATTGCATAAAGTTAATGCCAATATTTCAAATAGTCACATAGTCCGAAACTCAATTGTGTGTTTAGTTTTCCAGTAAATGGACAGACCGCCCTAAAAACAAATTGAATTGTATGTTGTACACGATTTATTTTTTCTCAAGGTCTTAAGCTTAGATAGAATGAAGCCCATTGTTTGATAAACAGAAAATAACTAAACATTTTTCTATTCCAGAGTGGACTTCAATGTACCATTGAAAGAAGGAAAGATCACCAATACACAGAGGTAAGGCTACTTATAAAATAATATGTGTATCGTAAAATGCCATGTATTTTGCACATTTTTTTAACTTTATTTCATTTCTGAAAGAGGGGGTGTATACAAGAGAACTCAATATTTGTGTATTTTCCCAAACTTTACCCCACCAACTAGGAAGCTGTACAGTTGGAGTCTATTGGTATATTTCATGTGCAAAATTGATATTAAAGTTTGATTGTATGTTTTTGCTTGTAAAATGTTAGACTATTTGTAATATCTATCATGGTTTTGTACAATAAATGCTTACAAAATAATTATTCTCTTTTTCATATTGTTGTTTACCTTTCTTACACTTCAACTGGAAATCCTGCACTGTGCTTTACATGATAATTAATGGACAACATACAAACATATGTGATGTTTGCATCGTCATTACGATGAGCGTCCATAAATAAACAGTTATTTTATTAATTTCAATTCAGTCCAACAAAATTTTGAAAAGTTAGTTTCGTTTTGGACAGAGCTGTTTGGTTCATGATAATTGTGTACTTCAAATATCCTTTGTAAGAGACTTGCAAAAACCAAACTAGAAGGTGTTGGTAGATTCAGATTATTACTCAAACTATCAGCTTTAACAGGGTAACAATGCAAATGCATGTGGATACTAAAGGTGTGAAAATAATCGCTGCATTACACCTGACTTGCAGAAGCAGGAGAACATTTCCACCTGTTGTGTAATTGAACAAATGCAAAACAACTGAATAAACAAGATGGCTGCCTCCTCGTCGTACGAAAAAGAGATGCACATTATTGAAGGAAATACTTTTTTTCAAGGTTTCAAGCCTCAAATTAGGGGTGTGCACTGTACATGGATACGCACAATACATGGCATTTTACGGTACTACCTTTAATTAAATATATATATGCTAATATGATTAATATAAATAATATATATATGACATAGGTACAGTATATTCATTATACGCATGTACAGTATACATGCCTTTTTCGAGGTTATTTGGGAATACAGAAGACAAAATTGTCTACTTAATTGGAAATATTTGTCACAGAGACTGCTAGAAAGGAAACAAAAAATCCTAGAATGGACTGTTCCATTTCTAATTCTTCATTATATTAAAAGATAAATGGAACCTTAAAAATCATGGTAGAATTATTTGTATTTTATATTGAATACTCATGAATAGATTTATGACTTGATGAATATTGATTTACTAGACTTGAATTGGTATGTGAAAAAATGCTTGTTTTTTGCAGTGCAGACTGTATAATTAGTCACTGAGCAACAATATTTGAGTAAGCAGAGGAGGTCCTTCATATATATTCAAGATATATCTTTAAATGTTTGAAAGGTCAATTTTTATCTCCATGATAACGGTTTCCAAAATTGAAACTCATTCTGTTTAGGATTGATGCTGCCATGCCCACCATTAAACATGCCCTGGATAATGGGGCCAAGTCTGTGGTGCTGATGAGCCATTTGGGCAGACCAGATGGTCGTAAACAGGATAAATACTCTCTCCTCCCTGTCAAGGCAGTTCTGGAAGCCAGCCTGGGCAAGTAAGTTTCAGCGATACCAGATGATTATTTTTCATACATACAAAATCCTCATTTTAACTCCATCTCTCCTATTTTTTTCTCAGTTTTCACTATCCTTTGCCTATGTCATTATTTTCGCTATCTTCCAGGATCTCTCTGTCTTTCTCTCATATAATGATTTATCTAAACAATGCAGTTTAGTTTATGATAAAATACTGTGTTGCTGTATTTTCTTGCTCCCTGTACAGTGAGCATATAGTTGCTGCTTTATCCATCTGGTGTCTTTCAGTTATCTGCATAGTTATGGTTCTTGTGCACTGCACTTCCTTTATCATTTTGGAGTTATTGTCCTTTGTTAAATTTCATACTTAATTTTTATCCAGACAACAATTAAAATAGTATGAAAAATGTTTTTATGAAACTTCATAGATAAAGAGATTTCATTGAGGAAAACTGCAGTGCACAAGAACCATTACTCTGAACTTCATATTTTGGAGTTATTGCCCTTGGTAAATTTCATAGTAAATTTTTTCCAAAGCATAACTCATAGACTTTAACACATGTGAATTAGAAACTTCATATGTACATAGACTTACTTAACCTTATCCTGAAATGTTCCATTCTCCAAAATTATCCTACACTGACAGCTATTGTTTTTGGGACAAACAAACATTTGGGAGCATCACCCATCTCTGCCGGTTTCTTGTTTACTTAAGTTGCTGAATTACATCTCGAAATGCATCTTTTCATTAATTTCTGTAGAATTTCAAGCCCCCTTTTTATGCCCCCCTTCGAAGAAGAGGGGGTATATTGCTTTGCTCATGTCGGTCGGTCGGTCCGTATGTCCGTCGGTCCATCGGTCCGTCGGTCTGTCATTAGACCAGACCTTGTCTGAGTGATAACTTAAGTTCTATTTGACCTTTAAGTCTCCAACTTCATGTGGTTGTTGCTCACGATTAGTAGATGACCCCTATTGATTTTGGTGTCATTACCTCAAAGGTCAAGGTCACAAGGTCACATGTTGTGTGTGTATAATACCAGACCTTGTCCGAGTGATAACTTGAGTTCTATTTGACCTTTAAGTCTCAAACTTCATGTGGTTGTTGCTCGATTAGTAGATGACCCCTATCGATTTTGGTGTCATTACCTCAAAGGTCAAGGTCACATGTTGTGTATGTATAATACCAGACCTTGTCCGAGTGATAACTTAAGTTCTATTTGACCTTTAAGTCTCAAACTTCTTGTGGTTGTTGCTCACGATTAGTAGATGACCCCTATCGATTTTGGTGTCATTACCTCAAAGGTCAAGGTCACATGTTGTGTATGTATAATACCAGACCTTGTCCGAGTGATAACTTGAAGTTCTATTTGACCTTTAAGTCTCAAACTTCTGTGGTTGTTGCTAGATTAGTAATGCCCCTATCATTTTGGTGTCATACCTCAAAGGTCAAGGTCACAAGGTTCATTTGTTTTTGGCCTTCCAAATAAAATTTAAGTCCTATTTCAGACTATATGTGGTTGTTCCTTATAATGAGTAGATGACCTCTATTGATTTGGGTGTCAACATCCAAAGGTCAAGTTCACAATGTCACATGTTGATATATTTTCATTATATAAATGTCTTGCCCAAGTGATAACTTCTATTTTATTTTTACTCTTAAGGTCCTAACCTCATGTAGTTGTTGCTTATAAATGTAGAAAACCCTGTTTTCCAATTAATAAGTTGGATTCTTATAAATATTTTGTACGATTTAAGCACTGTCTGACTAATAACTCAAAATCTCATTGTGTCTGGTTTTATTTCAGTAAACGTTTAGTTCCACATTTTAGCACATTATATTCTCACTCAAATTTTTGAAGTTTGAGAATTTTTTGTGACAAGCCAACATTATGAAGGCAAACTCCTTGCATGTAATATAGCTGTATACATATTATGGCATATGAGGGGGGCATATATGTTTCACAAACATTTCTTGTTTTATTATGAAAGATTTATTTTCAATTCATGACTATGTCACATGCTCAGAAACAATAAGCCTGTGTCAGTCTCACAGGAGCAGATGATTAATACCAATAACTTTCAGTGCTAATTGAGTACCACAAAACAAAGATTGAGAGAAAAAAGTGTGCCTAATTTCATACAGTTAATGTGTGTGCTTGTATTATAACAGGAGCATAACATTCCTGAATGACTGCGTGGGTGCAGACGTTGAGGCAGCATGCGCAGACCCTGCTCCTGGCTCCGTCATCCTCCTCGAGAATCTCCGGTTCCACATTGAAGAGGAAGGCAAGGGTGTAGATGCAGATGGGAAAAAGGTAATATCTGAAGTTATCAAGTCATGAAGGTGAACTTTGTCAGGGAAAATGTTAATTCTTCATTCTTCTACTAAGAGATTATTTTCCTGTAAATGGCCTGATCAAATGCTCTAAAACACACATGTGTTTTGTTGTGTTAACAGGTCAACCATAGACATGATATACAGGTGTAGATACTGGATCAGCTTATTATTTTACCCTTTACTTCATATAGGCTCATTTTGATGCATTGGCAAACAGAGCAGACCCAGACCAGACTGCCCCTATATGAGATGATCAGGGTCTCCTCTGTTTTTTCATAAAATAATTAGCTCATATTCTACAAAGTCTGTGTGGCAAAGAAAAATCCATTATTTTAAAATAAAAAATTTTAATGCACAAAATTGGCACTGTGCGAAATGGTCTTTGAAGAGCATTGTGCGAAATTTAGCCTGCGCAAAAATTACTAATATGACAGTATATCATTTTAAGTTCAGTAAATGGGATAGGTCCATTAACCCATGTGCCTTTTTAATGTAAGTGTAAAAAGTAATATAGTTAATGGCTATTGGGTATTTTGATTATTTTCTAGCCAGGGCCTTTTTTTTCCAGCTTTGGGGAAGACTCCCTAGCCCTTTCTGTGGCAATTTTTGTAGCAATTTTACAATTTGGGCGATTTTTTTACCATGTTTATGAGCTAATCGTCTTTGCACTCTGGAAACCGGTTTAATATTGTAACATATTACTTCATAATAATCTTTCATATAACATTTGAAAAGTCAGTAAAGCAAAGTACATGTAAAGGTTAAATTAGCTTCATAATTATTGTTCACTGGGCATTTCCATAAGCAGCTGCCCCCTCCCCCATTTGATGGGGATTTTTAATTGGGGGATTGGAATTTAGGAGGAAATATTGGGGAAAATAGGTGTTTACTTGGCTTGGGGAAGTAGCCTTTAATTGGCTACTGTAATGAAGGGTAAAAATACCCTGCTAGCTTAATCCATAGTCACTTCATATTGATTTAATAAAAGCTGATTATTTTAGTGTTCAGCATGAAATTTATAAAAGTGAGACTTTTTATCTCGACATCAATGAAAATATTATTTTATGTCAAGATATAAATGTTGACATATGACTTGTAGCTGGAAACATTTTATCCTATATAAACTATCATACATAAAATGCAAGATGCTTTCAGTATACTTGCTGTCAACACTACCAAACGGTGTTGACATTAAATCAGTGTTTACTTAAAAAAAAAACTCGTATCATTGGTTTAGTATTTTATATGGCTTGTATGATTGCATCATGACACTGGTATTCCAAACATATCAGTGGGCAATTATTTAATGAAGTCAATAACAATAATTATGATGGTTTGGGGACATAATCTGTGAAAGTGTGAAAACTTAGTGTGGTGATACTAATTTTTCACATCTTTGTGAGTGTGTTGGCATATGTTGAGATTAATGTACAGTTTTAGGTGAGAATTGGCCCACCTATCGGGACCAAAGAAATGCTTTGTGATATTAAATAATGTTGAGATACAATATGTCCAGATAATAATGTATTTTATATATATATTTTATTAGAGATAATAGGACTTTCAAAGTATATCAAGAAACACTAAATGTTGATTCAGGCAATATCAACAAAGAATCTCACAGGTATCAAATAATGGAATAAGTATTTTTCTTAACCTCTTGACTTGACTATTTTAATTTACCATCACTTCAACAGCTAATTACAGGTGGAGGAAGACCCCGGATGCACGGAGGCATCCTGGTAGAGCCACCGACCTACCGCAAGCCAGCTGGAAGGCTTCCTCACATGAAAATCCGAATGACCCTGCCGGGATTCGAACCCATGCAGTGAGGGGTAACCTCTTTAAAATAATCTTTAAAGTAGCTTGTTCACAGATGATCGGCAGAAATTAAAAAAATTCTGTTCACCCTAATCAATATTGGTGAAGTCTTTGTTTTCTGACAAATGAATTTTGCAAGTGTTGGTCACATTACAAGGGGAAACACTAATTTCATAAATGCAACATTGGCGAAATTGGTTAAGTACAGAATATGGTACATGTATCCCCAAAGCATGTGATTGAGGTACCACTTGACATGTTCCTCAACATGGTGTCTGCACAAGTTTAAGGAAAGCTATTTTGTAGGTTCAGCCTTTAAGATAAGCACATGCACATGGAGTGAATGTGATCTGCTTAGTGATGGCAAATGAAAATAGAAAATCTAAATATAGGTTTTATAATTCTAAATATAGTTTCTAAATATCTGTGATGGTATTGGTATTGCCCTTGATAGGGAAACCACATATATTTTTTACAATCATGGATGTTGCACTGGGTGACCATGTGACTGTGTAGTAGAATTCATTACTCACTTTCAGTGATAGCTATAGTAAGTTATGTTCCATATTTCCCCTGTATGTGTACTAAGTTTTTCACTGTGTCACAAATACAGGTGAAGGCTGCTCCAGAGAAGGTAGAAGCATTCAGGGCATCTTTGTCGAAGCTGGGAGATGTCTACGTAAATGATGCATTTGGCACTGCACACAGAGCACACAGGTAGTGTTTAGTTTTATGCCATTATCCCTGTCTTGGTGTTACCATCATAGTGTTTATATCTCCCTGTATTGATGTGTCATCATAAAATGTGTAAGCTCTGTATCTCCTGAATTCTTGGTTAGAGTTTGATAGTGACTACTTAATGAAATAACATTCAGAGGGAAAGCCATATTGCAAGGTCAATGTCATGCTGAAAAAGGCATACCAGTAGTTTTGATTTATTTTGTTCACTCTAACACACACATTATGTTTTCATGAAAAAAAAAATCCTAGTTTTTGACTCTTTGTGTCACCTTCTGTAAGCAGAGGTAACACATAGGGATCCCTTTTCTGTTGTCCGTCTGTCTGTCTGTCCATCACACTTCAGCAGGTGACACATGTGTTCTTAAAGAATATTTTGGTACTACCTGTATGAGAGTGTATTCAGCGACTCTTTTTATGCCCTGCCAACTATGCCAATTTCTGTAACTTTATTTGTCCCTTATAAAAATGAACATTAATGATAGCCAAGTATTTTATATGTCTACCATTTCATTAATTTCAAATGTAAATTTAGACATGTTTGAAACTTCTAGTATTTAGTAGCATTCCATTAATGTTTGATGCCATAGTGAGAAGAATCAGACTTTTGATTGAATGTAAGGGCTGTATTTTGGTTTGAGCATGAGACTCATAAAATTTATAAAAATACATTTTGTATTCATAAACATCATTCAAGTTAATAATGATAACAACAACAGCAATAATGTTTTGGTATGCTATTTTCTATTATATTTTGCAAGTTTTACTATTGTCCAATAAAACCATGTAGATCAAATTATAACATTTCTTGGTTCCCTCCACAGCTCCATGGTTGGTTGCCAGCTGCCACAGAAGGCCTCAGGCTTCCTGCTGAAGAAGGAGTTGGCCTACTTCTCCAAGGCCCTTGACAACCCAGTCCCTCCCTTCCTCGCCATCCTCGGAGGGTACGTGCTTCTATTGTAAACCATGTTATTATAAAATGATATCATGCATTATATTGTGATATGCATATAACAAATTTACAATGTCATATTGAAGACATATACAAAATAGAAGATATTATTAGTACCTGGCCTTTTTACACTTACAAAAACCACATAGATAAGATTGGTATTGTAATTTCATATGTGCAAAAATATTATCTAAGAGAAAAATCACATGGAAATAGCTATATTTAGCCTTTTTATGTCCACGCCATGAAATGGCATTCACATATAGTGTGTGAGTAGCAAATTTCATAATTATAGACAAAAGTTGTTGATATTTCAACAATTATTCCAATTTTTTCTACAGCCTGAAATGTTAAGGTAATCCATCCATCATTAAATTATAATCCTGGTCCTTTAAATGTTTAAAAAGTCTTCAGGGTAGATGCAAGCATCAATTGACTTGGAACTACAGGCTCTTTTGCTCAAAGCTGATAAAGTCTAGCATTTACTAAATAATGCCCATGATCACTTGATGGACCATGATTAATTACAAATTACAATACCATAATGATGGATTGATTACCTTAATATATTTCTGGCTGTATATGAACACAGTACATGAAGTTGTAATCTTAATTGTATATTTGCCTGCTGTATAGAGCCAAAGTTGCGGACAAGATTCAGCTGATTGAGAATATGTTGGACAAGGTGAACGTTATGATTATCGGCGGTGGCATGGCCTTCACCTTCCTCAAGGTTTTAAATGGAATGCAGGTCAGTCTAGACTTCAAGGTCAACACAAGGTCAAGAGATTATTGGATTACTAGAGTGGTTTCTTGGTTAGGTGTCTCCTCAGTACCTTTACAAACATACACTTTGATATAAGTTACAAATGTTATTCTTGTTCCAGGTCCATCTTTTTGCCATGTGTATTGTTCCGTTAAAAATATGGACATGTGTCATACTGGCTACACAGTTGATTGTGTCATTGGTCTTGATAATTTAGTGCATTTATTAAATGTTCCTTCTGAAAAAAGATTTTTTCCTATCTCCTGATTTTCTGTAATTTGAAACTTGAATTTTATTATATTACCCACTTCACAAAGTGTAATGGAGCTGATATAGGAACCACGCATGCTATCCCAGTTTTACAAATGTTCATCTATCTTTGCATGTTGTTGAGTCAGGCCAGTGTACTGGATGTCTTCATCACCTTCAGTGATAACTCTAGTTAATTCTCCAGTATCATGGTGATAAAACAATATGTTCCTATTCAATAATTTGTGATGATTATTCCTAAATTTGATCAAGTCATTTGAATAGGTAAGAACTGTATCTCTATGACATCTACCTTGTATATATTTTGACATATCAGCTGTGTTAACACAACAGATTGGAAACTCCCTGTATGACGAGGAAGGTTCCAAGATTGTGCAGAAGCTGATGGATAAGGCTGCAAAGAACAATGTAAAGATCCACTTGCCCTCTGACTTTGTCACAGGCGACAAGTTTGCTGAGGATGCTACAGTCGGAAGTGCTGATTTGTCATCTGGCATTCCCGCAGGATCTATGGTTTGTAACCATTCCCATCCCTCTACCCCCCCCTCCCAGTTTACTTGGAATCATACATGTTAATATATGTAATGCATGGCTTTATTTGCAAAATAAAAAGCCAAGCAAAAAGTCATCCTAACAAGCTTATTTGTGCTTGTACCAATAACTGACTTTGAAGCGTATTTGTGGAGATAAGGGTAGGAGAAGGAACAGTTTCATAGTCATTCCTCAGTATATACTTATAGGGCCTCTGTGGCTGAGAGGGTAAAGTCGCTGGCTTTAACACTCTCTCAGCCCCTCACCGCGTAGGTTTGAATCCCAGCAGGGTAATTCGGATTTTCAGGAGAGGAAACCTTCCAGCTGGCTTGCGGTAGGTCGGTGGTTCTACCCGGATTCTTCCGTGCATTTGGGGGCTTCTTCCACCTGTAATTAGCTGGACATCGCTGTATGACTGAAATACTGTCAAGACGATGGTAAACTCAAATAATCAAGTCAGTATATACTTTGTAGATATCGGGGTCAGAAACAATGATATTTTACATATATTTGATTAATTTCTAGTAAAATTGAAGTTCTGTTTGGAGTTTTTAGAGAAAAAATAGTATATTAGTTTAATGAATATGTTGTGCAGACAGATGTACAACACATAATTTGTTTCTTCTTATAGTTTTTGTTAGGAATGAGGCATTTTGACTTAATTTGAGGGGGCCGCCGTGGCCGAGCGGTTACAGTCGTGGACTACAAATCTCTCAGTCCCTCACCGCTGTGGGTTCGAATCCCGGTAGGGACTTCGGATTTTTCATGTGAGGAAGCCTTCTAGCTGGCTTGCGGTAGGTCGGTGGTTCTACTCGGGTACCTCTGTGTACTCGGGGTCTTCCTCCACCTGTAATTAGCTGGACGTCGCTATATGATTGAAATACTATCGCAGCGACGGTAAACTCCAATACAACAACAACTTAATTTGATGCAAAGTTTGTTCGCATAAATTAGACAAATTTTTACAATAAATATTTTAGACAATAAATTTTTTAGACAATGAATTTGCTCTTTTCAGTGCTCTGTTGAATATCGTGGTCACTGTGACCCAAACCAAAACCCTGCCATGTGTCAGAAAATCTCAATTTCATGAAATTTCCATGCATCTTGTGGAATTTCTATGTATCTTGAAGTTTGTATGTAATTTTTACCTGTATCAAATGATAAAGCTTTTCTTAGAGAATAGAAAATTTTTACATCATGTACACAAATTGAAGGTTGAAATATTATACACATCATATATCTGAATGAAGCATATCTGGAAAACTTGCTATTTCTTTGTTCTTAGGATTTGCTGTCTGGATTCATTCATTTTGTAACTGACAAACATTTTTGTTGACATTACAATTAAGTAAATTCTGAATCTTCAATCTGTCAACAGGGCCTTGATATTGGACCAAAGTCTGTGGAGGCATTCACAACAGCTGTAAAAGGGGCAAAAACCATTGTGTGGAATGGGTAAGGGATATTTATGTTGATTTCCTCATCTAAATCAAACACACATTGCTGTCTCTTATACCTAGTGTGTTACCAGTGTTAGTAGAATTAGTCATATGAAGGTACAGCCAAACCTGAATTATTTGTCAACTCTGAATAATAGCATCAAAAACCATATTTTGAGTAGGGATGGATATCGCAAGAATTTTTGTATCACAATATATTGTGATATGCATCGAGCATATTGCGATACATATCACAATATTTTATGGCTATAAACATAACATCTTTCAGCCCAGAGTGCATGTATTTTGTGGAAATAAAGTTGAATAATATAAAAGTAGGTCTTCATGTTGTAATATCTTTGAATCATTGAGATAAGATACATATGAAGTATTAATGAAGTTGATCCTCAGACCCACCACACTGCAATGATAGATTACAATTACATACCAAATGCATAGTACCTAAACTCAGACTCAGCATATGAAATCCATAGTACTGTATTGCCTTCAATTTTATGAGTGTTTGTATTTAAAAAGTTAAAAAGTTGAAAATGACAAGTAAGAATGAAAAACCTTATATATAAAAAAGTAATATACATGTATTGTTTAGGTCCCCACAACATACCAATACATATTGTGCCTGGACAGAATAGCAGTATATCAGTAATACTGAACACCTCTAGTTTTGAGAAGTAGTGTTTATATACTATTATCTTGATTTTGGGGAAAGAAAAAATCCTTGGGTAGGAAGCAAATTTGGGGAAAACTGCATGACTTTAAAGAGATTTTCAGAGGGGGAGATGCCTATGAATGGTGCCTGATATAGAAGGTGATAAAAAAAAAGCCCAGGGAACTGTACATTGCCACTTTTAATACTTTGGTTTCCATCAATAAATCAGTAATATGAATTGTATTTCTTTGCCTTTTTTTATTACAGTCCCCCTGGTGTGTTTGAATTCTCCAACTTTGCTGCAGGAACAGTGGCAGTGATGGGTGCAGTGGTAGAAGCAACTGCAAATGGAGCTACCACAATTATTGGTGAGAATACTTTCAATCTGTGATTTGTTTGAAATTTTTAACTTTTGTATATTTATACAGGAGTCTCTTATTTTTACTATTTACCTGTTTAAGATTAATGTTTTTTGGACAAAAAAGAAGAACAACAAAAAAATAATTTCACAAAAATTCCTACAAACTTACATTATTTCAGGATCATTCACTTTCCCTGTTTCCTGTCTGCAGTTTGATTATGAACCTGTTTCTACCATAACTCAAGTATAATGACAAAAGTTAAGTATGAAATCTGGTCAGCCTGTGTTTACTTTTGTTACATGCTAGATTATCTTCACAGTGCATAACCTGTGTTGATTCTAGATGAGCAACCTATTTTTATTTCCATAGGTGGAGGTGATACTGCCACATGTGCCGCCAAGTTTGGCACGGAGTCCAAAGTAAGCCATGTCAGCACCGGAGGAGGTGCCAGTCTCGAACTTCTTGAGGGTAAGTGCACCGGCCTGCGATTTAGAAAAGATCTCAAAATCAAGTTTTCATATTATTTAACTGCCACAGTTTGAGATTTTTTTAGTCCATTTGAGATTTATTTATTCCAGTTTTTGTAAGAGCACGCTAATAGGAACATGCATGCAACATTTCTATTCGTTGTTGTGTAAGTAAGAGATTTCTAGATCTCCAAAAGTTTGAGTTGAGGAATGTTTAGGTTGAGATATTTATTGAAATGCAGACCAGCTCTTGGCTGTTTCTATCATGCTGATACTGCATCAATGAAGAATTGGAACTTAAAAATTCCAGCAGAAAAGACATTTTCTTTCAGCCATGCCACCTTGTTCCTACATATGCAGTATGCGTGTTTCATTGAGATATAGAATAATAATAGAATCTTTTGCTTTGATCTAGGATATGGAAATATCAACTTTAGAGTGTCTGGTTCATGCTGGGAACCAACCTTGTTAAGTTTCCAACCTGAAACAGATAACTAGAGGCTTGAGATATCTCTATCTTTTATCTACACATGATTGTTTTTTAACAATTTATTAACAGTACAAGAAGACATCTTTATTTAGGGGACTTTTTTATTTGCTTGTTGTTCTTTAGCATGCACATTATTTGGTGCCAAATTTGTGTCGTTCCAATATGTAATAATTTATATTCTTCATTAATTTTTTCAGCTACATAGTATGTAAGAATCAGTCATGAAGATAAGATTTTCCAACATCACTGTTTTCAGTAATATTTACAGTGTTTTCTGTTCCCTTGTTAGTAAGAAACTCAACTGTTTTCTATTACTTTGCAGGTAAGAATCTCCCAGGTGTAGCCGCTCTGTCCAGTGTGTGAAGTGTTTGTTTCGATATTAACTACTCGATGATTGACAATAGCACCAAGTGGATAGCCTACAAGGATGACGGTTGACCATATCTTTAAATGTTGGCGTTGACTCTCTGTCCACGTTCATTCCCAGATATTCCTACCACTTTCAGCTTATGTCTGGCATAACAAACATTTAGGAGGGAGGGGGGTCAATTTTATTTATTTATATCTTTTAACTCTATAAAAATTCTTTTCTCTGAATGTTTTGATCAGGTTTCAGATTTTTAGAACATGGTCACAAAATTGTTTGTAACAACCTGTAAAAGAAATATCAAGTTTGCAAATGCTGCCAGTCTTTTCTGGCATTAAAATGGGTAAACAGGGCATTTAGCTTTTGTGCAAAATGCAGTAGTGGACAGTAATTTCAGTCGATGGCACTGCACTTCCAGAATTGTTGAAAAGATATTTATCTGTAAAGATTCCATTACCATCTGTATTTGTCAACATTTTCAAAAAGAAAAATGGATGATGAATGAAACTTAGGCTTTTAGAAACTAGTTTGTAAAAGTATGGTATTAAAAGAAAATTACTTTTTTTTTGCTACATATGTATACATTTATACATGCTTAATTTACACAAATTGTTTTTTATGTAGATAGTTTAAACATTGTGTAGACCACTTGATTGGTTTACAACTGTTTAATAACTTAAAAGTGCTAGAATATCCATTTTGTTATTGCTTGTTCTATGGGTATGAATGTTATGTAGATGAAGTAATAAATACTAAAATAACTGACAATAAGTGTTCTTTATTTTGTTCAGGTAATGGTGGTCTGTTGATAGCCGTGGTAAAAAGTTCAATTGTTCTATTACAGTCCCGCTTCAAAAAATTGGCAGTTATGTTACATTCCATCCTGTCCTGTCCGTTCATGTCATGTTCTGTCATTCTCTCGCAGTACTTAAAGCCAAGATGGGATGTTTATTATCATTTGTGAAAGTTCTAGTAGCTAATCTTTTCATCGTTTTTATTCATCATCGACATTTATATTAACGTGCAGGGTCAGGAGCAAATACCACGAGGGGAGCCCCAATCCAGGTTACTGGCTAGCTGCACGCATAGCAGATCTCACATTTCTTTTCCATGAATCCCTATCATGAGGGTCAATACCAACTAGGTTCCACTCATGACGATCTCTCTCTGTCAGAGCCTTCCATGACATTTTCGGTCTCCCTGACCCTCGTCTCCCTTCCATCTGTATAGTGTGGGTGGCTTTGATTGCGCCACTGGAGCGTTCTACATGACCATACCAGCGTAGCCTTTTCTCTTTCAAGATCACCTCCAGGTCTAGGATCTCAAGCTTTCCTAGTAGGTCCCTTGGTCTAACAGTAGCCATGTCCTCTGGCTTGACTTTGAAGATCTGTCTGATCATGGCTCTGTCATTTCGTTGTAGGCGCTGCAGGTTTTGCTTGGTCAAGGGCCAGGTCTCACTTGCATGGAGCATTGCGTTACGTACGCATGAACTGTACACTCGGCCTTTGGTCCTGAATGAAAGATGTCTGGAAGATAGGACTGGTAGCAGTTCCTTAAACTTCTTCCAAGCGGTCTTCACACGTGTGGTTGTTGCAAGTTCACATCCTCCAGCAGCTGAGAGCATGTCTCCTAGGTAGCAGAAAGAGGCAACGACTTCGAGCTTGTCTGGTCCAACCTGAACCTCCTTTTGTGGTCTTCCATCAATGGGTCGGCTGTACCCAGGCATCTGGAGCACCTGTAGTTTGGGTCCTCCTTGAGTTTCTTGAGGCCGCTGCATTTCTTGTGCACCCACTGGTTGCACCCATAGCAGAATATGCTGTTTCTGCCTACCCCAGTGCGGCAGACAGCACATGGGTGTTCACCTGAGCTCTGTAGAAGGTCCAGGCCCGTCCCACAGATCATGATCTTGGTTTTTCCTGCATTCACTCTCAGTCCCTTCCTCTCCATTTCCTCCTTCCACTTCAGAAGCCTGCTGACACATTTCTCCAGGGTGTCTGCTATTATGACAAGGTCATCGGCGTAAAGGTCCTCCCAGGGGACTCCAGCCCTGAACTCGCGTGACAGGGCCTCAAGCACAATGATAAAGAGCAGTGGGCTGAGCACAGAGCCCTGATGTACGCCGACCTTCACCTCGAACTCGTCGCTGAGACCATTGCCAACTCTAACACGACTACGTGCATTCTTGTACATCCCCTGCACCAGCTTCACGATCCACTCCTCGACACCAAGCTTCCGCATTGCCCACCAGATCACTTGCCGAGGTACTCGGTCAAATGCCTTCTCAAGATCCACAAAAGCCATATACAGCCGCGAGTTTGTTGCTAGGTACTTCTCTTGCAGCTGGCGAACGACGAATATAGCGTCTGTTGTACCTCTTCCTGGACGAAACCAAACTGTGATTCGTCAATGGACACTACTTGTCTTATGAGGCTGTCCACTATTCTTTCAATGACTTTCATGGCCTGCTCCGTGAGCTTCAGTCCTCTGTAGTTTCCTCGATCCAGAGCATCTCCCTTTCCCTTGTAAAGACAAACGATGAAGCTCTGTTCCCAGTCAGATGGGACTATTCCGTCACGGATAATGGCTGTCGCGAGGTCCTGGATCATGACTGCACCTGCTTCACCTGCTGCTTTTATCATTTCAACCACAACACCTGATGGGCCTGCAGCTTTGCCAGACTTCATCTTGGAGATGGCCTTCTTCACCATATCAGTCGTGATATGAATGGGTGGACCTTCAAGTGGTGGTTCATCTGACAGGTGTTCAGGATCCCATTCAAACTCCACATTGAGGAGTCTCTCATAGTGCTCAAGCCACGCCTTTTGTTTCGCCTGATCGTTCAGTGACATATCTCCTGCATCGTTTCTGACTGGTTTGTCACCAACAACATCGACATTCTTCTTCCTCATCTGTTTGGCCAGGCGGTAGACTTCGGAAGACTTGTGGTCAACATTCTCATATACTGCCTTGTCAGTTGGAAGCATTATTAGCTCACCAATGCACAATATGCTCAAGGTGAGCTATTCTGATCACACTGTGTCTGTTTTGTTGTGTCTTGCTTTAAAGACATTTCCTCTGAAACCACTTTGTAGTAATTGATAACAAAAAGACTCTGTATGAATGATCCTTTGGTGGCCCTTCACAAAAGTGACTGAAATAAACTGAATCCATGAAGAACTCTGGTTGCCTTGGCAACCAACAGAATTTTATTTAGAAAAACTGAAAATCTCCTCCTGAAACCCATGGCTAGAATTCGATTTCATTTGGCACTAATGGTCACCTTATAGCCTCTACCATAATTGCCAAAATTCAATTGTTTCTTTTAAAAATGAGGTCCCTAGGGTATATAGTTATATACAGTCCATTTACGCTAATTCGGAATGCGATTTTTCGTTTTGATGGCATTATTCGAATAAATGTCACGGTCCCGTCAAGTTTTCCTATATATCTCATTTAAAATAAATGCAATAATTCGTTTTACAATTACTCGGATAAATGCGGCAATTCGAACTTTATTCCTGACCCAACAAGCAATGAAGTTCTTGATCAATGACGCAATAGTTCAGACGCTGTGTCACCGTAATTTACACGCGTGCGTATTTTCACACCTATGTTGATTGGCGGTCATTTCAATTAAAGTGATACAAACTGTTGAGAATCATGTTTTGACACGTGTCACTTTATTGTCAAGAGTGTTAACAAACTGAGTGAATTTTGATTTAACTACAAATATCAGTGAGTGTTCGATCCTCACTCTACTTTTGTCGTATGCTCTGCAAGAGTAATATCACGCTATCAATAACAAAGATTCGTAAATTACAGATGTATTTGTAAGTTACCATTTATTATTCCGAGTAAGTCAGTGAAGGGCCCAGGTCAACTGGCAGGATAGCTGAATAGAGATGGATAATTTTCAATTTCCAAGTAATTCAGTGAAGGGCCCAGGTTAAAAATGTTGTGTTTTAATATGTGATTTATGATTTTTATGCAGAATAAAATAAAACATAACCGTGTTCTATATTTTATAAACATGCATATAATACGCTTACTGATTATCACGACGTGTATTTCTTACAAATACACAAAATTTCCATCGGTAGGTAAACACGGTAATTCGGATGACACGATTTTTCTAACATTTCAGTCAGTCCGCAGACCGTTCGAATTATCGTAAATGGACTGTATAGGTATATAGTCATGTAGTTTTCGAATATACCTGTACTCTATATAGAAAATTTCAAAATTATTTTTCTGTAAAAGTTAAACCCATTAAATTCACTGGGCTAAAATGGTCACCTCATGGTCCTCTACCATAATTGCTAAAATAATGTTGATTCCTTGAAAAATGAGACCCCCCATTGGGCCTCACCTAGTTTCCTTATACATGAGTAGCTATGCTGCTGAAATCAAGTGACCTTAATTGTGTATATTTTGCTCATGGTATTCTGGCCACAATGACCCATTTGATTTTATGAGAAAGAGAAAGTTGATAAAGTAAGGTAGGGCCACAAAGGAACCAGGATGTATTTTAAACTTTATAATGCCATA
>CM037787.1:7235792-7248610 GCA_021229015.1 Solen grandis
AGTTGCCAAGATACACTAAATAAGTGCAGCTCATAAAAACTTAACCAATCGAAATGTCATATTTTAGATTGAGTAGGAAAAACGTGTTTCTGCTCTGATTCATATACCTGACCGATGAAATCTGAAATATTCTCGCGTGAATACTAAGTGGCTTTCCTTGTTTAGAGGAATTTGCTATCTTGTTTATGGGTAAGCTTTTACTAATTGTTTGTTCTTCATTTTCATGTACAATATCAGTCAAACATAAAACTGTTATTCTACCGCATAGCGAGTTATTTCTGCCGGAAGATGATATTTGGCAGATCTTTTTTCATAAAGTACCCGGTTAGAAGAGTTACTTTTTTCGGTCTCATTTTCTTATTTTTTCTGAATTGAGGAAAGTCAGTAATAATTATTTCTACGCTTGTTTACATATTTTTCTCGATGAGCTGATGTTACTTTATATTTATACAAATCTTTTATTGAATAAATGCTTGGTAACAGTTACAATGCTGTATATCAGTCAACTGGAGACTATGTAACTGGTATAGCACCCTTTAGGCACTTAAATATAGGCCCGGGATAGCACATCATTTCGAGAAATGGTATTTTCAAAAATTCCATAAATGAATGGAAGTTTATTTATAAAAAAGAAATGAATGTTACTAATCATACCTGCGATATTTATGTGTGTGTGTGTGTGTGTGTGTGTGTGTGTGTGGTTTCTTTTTTTTTTTTTTTTTTTTTTTTTTTGATGTTGTTTTTATTTGTTTTTTGTTTTTGCCCCAGATGTACCGGAAGAAAATGCGCATCTTAGAAAAAATGAGACAGAAGCAAGACCACAGACCCCTAGCCCGGGCTTGCATATCATTTAAGGTCCAGTTAAGCACATGTATATCATAGTGCTGCCACACTGCAGTATCATGCGATAGACACGTAGCATGATACCACACTAAGTCACATTATCATGACACCGGACCAACTGGTCCCAGACTATCCTCTGTGTGTGTGTATATATATGTGGTGTGTGTGTGTGTGTGTTGTGAAATCATTTTTTGCTTCTTAGTCGATTGTAAATGTTCTGTCTAACAAACCTTCGTACTCATGAACTATTAATTAGGTATATGATTGGATCCATGGCTCATTTGATCAATGGGACTGCGCGAGATGTTGACTGCATGAGGTGGCACCACGCTACTCGTCTAGGCGTAGCAGTTTATCCCGCGGAAACACTCCCCGTATTGGAGCTACACCGGATATTGGTACTAAGTGAAACGAGAAAATATCTAAAGGAACTTGACCAAAGGCTAATTTTATCAAAATAATTACATTTTTCATCATCTGACATACACCATCTTATATGTATTTTCCACAAGCTTCGCACTCAACCAAACTTTAAATTATTCCGAAAGGATGCTATGTACACCTCCATGTACCTTATATCGCCTGTAAAACATGACATCTATTATTATAGTACCGGCAAATATTATATCTATCAATTTCATTTCACTTGAATTTCAGCACAAAATTGCGTGTCTGGTCATTTTTTTTTCCGTGAACATCTACTAATAATGTAAACTTTTCTTTATTTTGATTCCAGTCAACAACACAACTTTTATTACTCTTTTATATAAATGTAGGGCGGCAATAAAAAAGTGTGACAACTGGATGCAAAGCCGGATCCAGGATTTCAGGAGGGGGGGGGGGGGCGCGCTATTTTAAAATAAATGTAGGCAGTGACATTGTAAGCGATTTGCCGCTTGCCAGAGCCGTGATAAGAGTGTAATTACAAGTGGACTAGGGATCCGGGAGAACTCCCATGTGATTTCTTTTTAATTTAAAGCTGTAAAATAGTGCATTTTTGTGAGTTTGTGTGGGAGGTTTCTAGTAGACTACATTTAGGAATGGTCGGGGAATTTAAAAGCCCCCACCCCCACCCCCTTGAACCGCCAGTGGGATGTACGACAAACTGCCTTTGTAATGTACGGAAATCAAACGAAAATGAAATTGTTTTTCTGCTAAACGAGTGTTTCCTTGGTGTACAAATCTGCCCGCTCAAGAACAAGAGGACCGTCTTTTTCATGCTCTACAAATATAAATATCAATATCACATGAAATTTGCCCAGATTATTACGTTTATGTCCACGTTAATATTTAATATTTTCAAAAAAACTCGACATGGAAGATACTTTTTCATCCACCATCTTGCTGTACATTTTTTATGTGATGGAACTTCAAAAGTTGTTTTTTTGAAAAGTGTTATGATGTTTTTATTAAACAGAAATATCCTAAAACCTTTAGGAAACTTTTTCACGCCGTAGACACGTGGCATGATACCGATCCAATCGGTGCTTTGATTCTTAATCGACTGTGGGTTATTTGTCTAGCAAAACTTCCTACTCATGAGCTATTAATTAGGCAATTGATTAGAACCATGGCTGAGACTTTGAGGCGACAGCAAGACTCATTTGATCAAGGAAACGGCGCTGGATTTTGAATATACGTGTACATTTGCACCCCTTACATAGCCGCGGCTCTCAAGCTTCACTTATGATACAGTTTCTTATGTACCATGTAGATTTAACATCAGGCTCCTCGTCTGGATGTAGCGGTTTGTCCCGCGGTATTTTTAAAATGCCCTTATCCTGCATACAGACATCTAGTCTCTCTCTCTCTCTCTCTCTCTCTCTCTCTCTCTCTCTCTTGGTATTTCCTAAGACATGTCATACAGATATACTCCAGTAAAAGCCAGTGGAAAATACAGTTTGACCCAAAGTAGAATTTTGCAAACTTTCAAAAAAGTATTTAAAAAAAAACAAAGAGGAAAGTATAACAACATCATAAAATGGTCATTTCTCTAATGCAAGGAATTATTTTTATTTATTTTACAAGTTGTGTTAAATTATGATTTGAATTTAACCATGGTAACAGACAAACAACAAAATTTAAACAACAAAATTTACGCAGTTCTTTCAATGTGGATACCTATCTTTAAACTTTTTTTTTATTTCTTGACGTTAAATTACGTTTCGTTTTGGTGTTCTATTTTAAGATATAATTTACTTTTGCATATCTTCAATAGTATATTTGAAAACGTGGCTTTGCGAGAATTGGACAATATGTTACATTACTTTTATGATATTTAGACAAGTTCCCAGTCTTTCTTTGATATTTGATAAAATGATCAACATCCTCAATTAATCAAACTAAATGAGAAATTTACCTGTGAAGAAAATCCTAAATTGGATCTTAGGTATTATATATCTAAATAATATAATATGTGACTTTGTAAACTGTTACATATCTTTCTGTATGGTTGTCAATTGGCAAAAAATAATAATAATCAACCTACATAAAAAACCACCCAGTTAAAACAGTTGTGAGTCTTTAGAAAACGTAATTAACCTTGGTAGTGGACTCGTTACTCGAAGCTAACATAAGCTATATATAGCAACAGCCTCCATGGCGCTCATCTGCTGAATCAAGGGTCCAAAGATCAAATCCCACTGACGGAACCTTTTTCTTTTTAATTCGCTTATATTACACCTCCCCCCCCCCCCCCCCCCCCCCCCTTTATTTTTTTTTATTTTTTACTTTCTTGTATATAGCATTTCCTAAATTTAGTGATAAATACGTTTTCTAGCAATATTTTTCAAATCACAGACCATTTAAACTTTGCCAGCACTATTAAATATACTTTTCTTTAACTTCCATATCTTTGTTGTTGTTGTTTTTTCCTTCGCCGAATGTCTTTTTTAAAGATATTTCTTGCTTAATGTATGTTATCAGATCAAATAAAAAATAAAAATAATAGTTTGCCATTTTGGGAAATAAGGTATTGACAGATTCATAATTACCATTATATATATTTTTAAATCACAGCAAGATAATCAATCATTTAACAAGTCAATGAATATGAAAGACGAAAGGGGGGAATAAAATAGATATCAAAAGATTTTATATTAAATAACATATATTATTTCTGAATTAAAGAAAAATGAATCTTTAAAAGTTTGTTTGATCATATTTAGGATGTTTATAATAATAAGTTAAACCTGTCTTGAAACAAGACCTGCTTACCAATCCGCCTGCCCAGCCCATGCATTTTCGTACCTTGTTGCGACCTTTACCTTTTCGGGTCTAGATGTAACAGCATGATACCCTCCAACTTCCTTTGTGTTAATTACAGGAAGCCCTGTGTCAGGATGACGTGCATATGGTGCCAAAACGTCTTCGATGACACCTTGTTTTCTTTAAATTATATTAAAGTCCTCTATAATCCGAGAATAAACTTAATGCCGTCGTTGGAGTTCATACAAAACCGTGACAGCTTTAACCACAGACATGCATTCCCATTTTTATGTTATTAACTTACAAAATGTATTTCATTTACAGTTTGTCGCGGGAGACCTCGAGGAACCTCAAGAACCCACAAAAATGAATAAAAAAAACTAATAAAACCTCGAAGAATTCATATTCGAGGATTGTTTTCAGGCTCAAAGACACCAAAATTTAAAAAAAATTTTAATTTCACATTTTTTATTTTAAAACCCAAATATTTCATTTCTCAAAGGATCAATATCCTTAATTATTTCATATTAAATATTTGGGTAATCTTTTTAGAAAAAAAAATGATGAAATCACCCTTAAGTATATTTATTCCTAAGCGTGAAGTATTTTGGTGGAATTCGAGTCAGGTTACCTAAGTTTAATACGAAAATATCTTTCATTCGTCGATCACTTGTTTCTCCGTACCATTTGAAATATTTAAACCGCTGTTATTTTTACAGGCTTGCGACTGCTCGTCATCTAGTTCGCATGATAAATATTCGAGGATAAAGATGCAGAAAGAAAAAAAATAAAGTATCTTTCTTGAATGTTTAATTAGATTGAGACAATACAGTTTGTTTATTTTTTCCAGTAAATGCGACGTTATTATTTAATCGCTAGGAAGAGATCGAAATTAAAAGCATTTATGTAAAATACCGGTACACGTAGGTGCTAAACCAAGGGAATCGTTCGATGATGTTCCGCTATGTCTTGGACCACTTAAACTCTACCAAGATAACCAAGAGGACTTTACCTTATATCATCGTCAATCACAATTTCAGCCCCCCCCCCCCCCCCCCCCCCCCCCCCCCCATTTTATCAAAATGTTCAGTATATACAGACGTGTCTTCGTGAAAAATGGTATTATAGTTCAATAGGGAAACGATTGTAGTCATGTGGATTAAAATGGACAGTGAATTTATAAGCACATTTTAACATGTATATACAACCACAAAATTGAAAAGATATGCTATGCACAACGAGGGAGGGATAAATATTTAGAACTCACTATTCGAGTATAGATTTAGTGACGATTTATGGAGATCTGAATGCACGCTGTGGCAACAAAGGTGCATGATAATGGTCATCGATTTATTTATACACTTAAATTTTCAGGTTTGAAATTAATAAATTAAGGGAGGTAACATTTCTTAAGTAATAGAATGATTATCTTTTAGAGTTATTTCCCTTAAAACAGAATTATTCAAATTGGTTTCAGCTTTGATATTGAGCGAATGAGAGGTAATAACGCTGCGTATTCATATAAAAATAAATGCTGAAAAAGTTGTTCCGATAAAAAATAAATGTCATATTTATATTTCTTTCTGTCTGTTTTTTTTTTCTTTTTCTTTTTTTTTTTAGATAAACTTTAATTTTAAAACAATTGTTCATAACATCCTGTGTGCAGTGATGTCAGTGCTGATCAGGCTCATTCTTTGATTTACTGCAGCATTGTGTTTTCAATAAGTATGGCAAAATAAAAAAAATGCTTTTGACAGTCTAAGTTTCATTCCGCGGGCACGTTCACCAACTTACAGAACTTACCACTAGTATTATCTAGCGATCTCCCTTGGGAGTCTGTCACAGTCGTAATCAACTGTTTATCCAATAACTATTTTTTCTTAAAAAGAAAACATTAATTTATCACACATAATCACCATTGCATACATTGATCATCATTACCAAATCATAACCTTCTATTTTTCAATCTTTCTCGCCAAAATGACAAGTTCAAGGCGCGAGTTTAAACAAAAGCTTAAGTTGTTGTTGTTGTTGTTGAAGTCTGTCACCCCATATTATAGCGCCACGAAATCATACCAGCCTGTACCTTTAAACCTGGATGAAATGAAACAGTGTTGGTTAAATTTCTTGCTCAAGAAAATAAGCAGTGTCCTTGTCATGATTCGAACCCGGAGTCCCTCGATCCTGAAGCGCGTGTCCTACCACTGGACCACTGCTCCCAAAATACATTTAACCGTATAAGATAAATGGAAGATTTAAAGTACTGAGTTTTAACATGAATGTGAAACTGCAAGAAGAAACTATAGATCAGCAAAACGTAAATAGTACACAGATTCATTTCAATTCAAAAATGTTTTTTTCTAGTACTGAAAAGTTTATTATTCCTAGTATTGAAAACGGTTTAACCCTTTCCCTCATATAGACTCATTTTGACGCCCTCAATAGGTATCACATAAAGCCTGATCTGCAGAAAACCACAGTTAAACCTTACCAAATTTATTACAAAATCCTCATTTCCAGACCACTGAGGAGCAGCGAACAGCATAAAACCTGATCAGCCTGCGAGTTACTCGCAGGCTGATCTGGTTTTATGCTGTTCGCATAGGTCTTTTCATGGTATCCTCTATGAGGGAAAGGGTTAATTATTTGGCATTTCTGTAGTTGTATAGTTATAAAAAAAAGTTAATGTCATAGAAAAACTAAAAAAATCCCAAAGTTTGTTTACCTTTCATATAGTAAATTTGTCTATATTGTTTATCATCTAGTTTTTCAATCATGGTAAATCGAGTATTGCTAAATTAGCGCTGATAACATATCTATTGTTATTTGAATCACCGTCACAATACTAAATTTAATTAAAAAAAGGCCCGTAACAAATCTCTACTGGTTGATCACATTTCAAAATCAAATCCACTGCATTTGTAATCCCTGCATATTTATATTTTCAACATAGTGAATCAAAATCTTTGGTGTAATCAATTATCAGACGAGGACAGGCTGGGGCCCGTCGGTGATATGCAGAATGGTTAATTGGATAAACCCGTTACTGGCAGGCTGCGGTGACGTAAGATAAGATAAGATAATTTATTCCTCGTTACTTACAACATAAATTATACTCTCATAAAGTGGTCATGCTAACAAATACTGTGTTTTATCTAGGTTACATATCGGTCACCCCCCCCCCCCCTTTATCTAGGTTACATATCGGTCACACACACCCCTCGCCCCCACACACACACGCACACACAATTCATCGAGGTTGAACCAATCTCTATCATTTAATAGAAATCAGTAAACAACATCAACATGCATACACAGATATAATCCATATAACCATTAACCAACCTTTTACTGAAGTGGACAAAAATACATAATCACTAATTATTGATATAATTATTTATAGTTAAGCAATCATGTAAATATCAAATAGTCATCGTAAGAATCGTACCTGCAGATAAGTCGTAAAAATGGCACTGGTATAGTTCTGAAATTTGACTTCTTGCGTGTATGATGTTTACAGATTATATAATTATAGCCATCAGTCTTCCTGAATGATATCTTAAGTAGGGCTAGTACGTACTACCGTCCGCGGCGACTAAGGGATTAAAGCGTTCGCATCAGGAGCGGGAGGTCGTGGGTTCCATACAAAGCCGCGACATACCAAAGTTGTAAGAAATAGTAATTGTATAGCTCTCTTGCTTGAAGCTCATCATAGAAGAGTAGTTATAAGACTAGTTAGTTTATCTTCGCTCGCTTCTCGATACATCCCGTGTGGTTTACGGTCATAAATTAGCGAAACGTAGAGTACATGAAGTTGTAACTGTAGCCGTACACCACTGTCCGCTGTGACAGTGGTAAACGCCATGCACATTAATGCTGAAGGTTACAGATTCGAATCCCTCTTCTTTTTGTTATCCCTTTTTGCAAGTAATTAATTAAGAGCTATTAAGTTATTATGAAACCCCGCATGCGTGAATATATCATACCGCAATTATCACATGAAAATTCTATTTCTTTTCATTTTCGAAGTAAAAACATGAATATGTTATATGTAGTCCTCTTAAACTGGATAATGACTGAGGGAATGTGTGTAGGATGTCTTACATCAAAAGCTAGACAGACAGTTTTGAATGTGTGCGTTAAAAATAAATCAGAAAAGTTATGTTTCCCATATTGATCAGATCAAAATTGCTTCGACTCTGGCGATTAAAGCAGCAAAATCATAACGAGTGAAACTGCGTGTTTATGCCTGCTTAACTTTATTAAAACGAATACAATGTTTCAATGTTTCAATTACGATAAAAATAAAAAATAAAATGTAAAAAATAGATTAGATTTAAAATCTAATAAATACAAAAAAATGTGAATACACATATATATAGAGAGAGAGAAAACAGAATTTCCACACAAAAGTAAAATCGAACCTGTAACCTCCAGAATGGAAACGCATGGCGTTTGCCACAGCAGACAGTGGTGTATTGCTTCTATCATTGGTTTTAACATATTTAAAGTTCTGTTTCCCATATTGATCAGACTAAAGTTGCTCCGACTCCGGCGATTAAAGCAGCAAAATCATAGCGGGTGAAACTGCGTGTTTATGCCTGCTTAACTTTATCAAAATATTTACGCACGCACACACACATACAAGGTGCACATTGTAAAAGTAAGAGGTTGAATTAGGTACATATCCTCAAAAGATTAATACTATTAACACACGTCAACAAGTAACATGTACATATCTTATTATTGTCCATGGAATGTTATACAATTTAGATAAGTGTGGTATATATAATTATTATTGAATTTGATTTATTATATTTCTACGAATAAAATTTGCTTGATATATAAAAATGCACAATTTCCTGATTTTTAATATGCTGTCCGTTTTCAAAAGCTCCATATATTTGTATACACTAGGTTTTACGTAATAATATATATTTTTTTTAATTTCTTCCGTACATCATGATAAACTTGACAAACACAAACAAAATTGTATTTATCATCAATGTCCCCGGAGTTACATAGAGTACAAAACCTTTCATTCCTTGGAATTATGTTACCATATCTTCCATATTCGATACGAAGATGATGTGATGATTATAATAACTGAGTCAATGCAATTCTGTGTTTAAATGGGATTTTATCAAAATAACTTTCAAATTCAAAGGATACCTTAAAATGTTTATATAAACTAAGTGAACTTCTTCCATTTATTAAGTTAAATCAATTTTGAATAAACTGGTCAAGCAGGCGCTGTTTAAACACAGGTATGAATAAACTGAAATCAACAGATTCATGGAAATCCCATATATATAAGAAAACCCTGTATTCTTCAATAAAGTTTTAACTTGCGTAACCCAGTTATTTAACCTTTTTGCTTTTACAAAATAATGAAACGTACAAGCATCTGATAAATATATAATCAGAATTAATATTTTTTTACCAATATTTTATTATACGAGTATATCTATTTATGTATAAAGGATATCTCCGTAACTTCCCATAGACGGTCATATTACAAGTTGATTGTTTAGCGCATAATAAAAATTTACAAAATTTCAGATGTACTCTTTCTATATTCTTACTTTTACTAAACCTCCATAATTCACTTACGTAGCCAAGTATAGAACCAACAAAAGCGTCAAACAACTGACATACAGTACCAGGTTTTAGAGTCATATTCTTTGGGTTAGCAAATAAAACCTTTACTTGCAATAGCTTCTTGATTTAATGAAAATGTTCCATGTTCCTGTATAACTGAAAATTGTTCCCAAATAATTGAAATTGTCTACTACTTCTATGGGCGAATTATTAAAAAAAAAAAAAAAAAAAAAAAAAAAAAAAAAACGCTCATTAGTCTTCAGCGTTCCTCTCTTCCTAAATACAACGGTTTTAGTTTTATCCTAGACTGTGCTGTAGTTTCTCAGCGTATTTATCCATGATAACCATGTCATCTGCAAATAACATTAAAATAAAAGTAATATCGTCTAGGCTCAAACTAGCATTTTCTCCATCTTGCAAAAATAATTACAAATCTTCTAAGAAAAAAGAGAATAAAATCGGTGAAATTATCTTGCCTTGTTTCAAGCCTATCGAACACTCAAGAATACCCAATAGCCTAGAAAATTGTATGGCCAAGCCAGCTAGGCGTGTCCCCCGCCCACCCCCCACACGCATGGGAGGTGAATCCGGGCCTGTATTAGAAACTTCTTAATATCTTTCAAATGCGTATTATTAGGCACCACACGCACATTAAAAATCGGTACGAACGATCTCGCGGTGAATTGAAGTAATCTCTCCCATAGTTCCATTTTCTGACATGCGCACTTCGTATACCGACTTAAGCTTGTTCAAAATAGAAGAAAAGAAATACAGATCAACACAAAACAGAATCAATGATTCCGATTTGAGTCATTGACATTTTAGAATTAATGCTACAATAAACAGAGTGTTGTTTTATCATGACAAGTGCGGTTCCTGTTGGGAAGAAGCCCGCACTTTGCCGATACTTTATGAGTTCAGGCTCATGCTCTTACGGAGACGATTGTCAGTTTCTTCACCAAGCCCCTCTTAATTTTCAGGCACAGCAGCAAAACTTTCAAAATCCGTATATAAATGGACCTTCACCGCAAAACGGACAAGGCAATCTCCAAGATAGCATAGGTGAGTGATGATTTAAAATCGACCTTTTGACCATTAAACCCGGCTCTGAACTGAAATTTGATGAAAACAGACCGACATCGGAACTGGGTCATGGTCAATGATCTATTTTTGGCATACTCCTGAATTCGACATTTTCATTTATCTGCTAATTGAAATGTCCTCAAAATAAAGAAAAACATAAGATATTAGTTGAGATAGACGGTTTTCTTACCAGTGTGCTGGGTTCTATGTTTAAAAAAAATGTGTTTAATAAATGCTATTTTAAGCTCTACAGCCTAAGCAAATCAAGATCCAGATATATTGTAACTGTTAAAACAAAACCATAAAAATAAATTCAATTGAAATAGATTTCAGAACATAATCTCTATTAACACATTGGTATAATAGATATTGACCAATTACTAGTAGTCTACAGTTTTAGCATCTCTAATGAATACATCAAATAGAATTTGGATTTTAAAACCTTTGTCAACCACTTAATGAGGCTTCAAATCCCCATAATTAGTCAGTTTGTAAATGTGATTCATAATAAACCATTCACAGAGTTCTCCTTCATGCTAACCTGTGCATGGTTAATGTATGATTTATGAAAATCACATACGGAAATTTTACCTTGTACATGAATTCATGCACAGAATTATGGCAGGGATGGCGAAATCCATTGTTCGAGTTGTACATTTGTCGGCATGGGCAAGTTAATTTTCACTGTTGACTTGTCCATGGACAACCAAAAAACCGAAACCGTAGCAAAAATTTAAATTCAAAACACTAAACTGCAGCACTTCAACTGTTAAGATATCCCTGACGTGCGTCTGTCGAATAAAGTTTATTTTTCAGCATCTTACAAGATGATCCGCATATTAAACCATTCCGTTTTGACTGGTTTCGTTTCAAATTTGTGTTGATTATCAAAGACTCATTGGATTTGCAGTTGTGATTTTTGTTTACATATTTTACATCTTTGTGTTGTATACATTCTCAAAGTCAGCACTTTAACACAAGTATTTAATAAGTAAGATCCTTGTCAAATGGATCCATTCCTTATTAAAAATCTTCTCAAACAAGAAAAGGAGAAGAATATCCCGATCAAACCCCCAAGAAAACAATAAAAGACTAAGATTAAAAATACGATAAAACAAAGCATTAAAGATCATTTTAAGAATCATGCCTTAAA
The DNA here is from genome assembly GCA_021229015.1 of Solen grandis. Taxonomy (NCBI): domain Eukaryota; kingdom Metazoa; phylum Mollusca; class Bivalvia; order Adapedonta; family Solenidae; genus Solen; species Solen grandis. Next base: position 7,247,680 of record CM037787.1, read on the forward strand.
GACACCCCATGGTTTAGAGTCAATGATGAGGGCTCAATGAAATGTCAAATTTGACGGCAATAACAGATGCATAAGACAATTCTGCGGTGTTAAACAGTTTGATCATTAAATCAGTCAGTAAAAAATGTTTAAAATTTCAGTGTTAAGGTAGTTAATATAATGTTTTTTTACATGCCTTAATTAATTTATTGAGAGTAGTAATAAAATTTCAATTATTTCCATATTTTATACCAATAGTTTTTTCAAAAAGTATGGACAAGTAGTGTTTTGCTACGGACAAGTGAAATTTTAATTTTGGTTGTCCGTGGAAAGTAAAATAAAATGGAGATTTCGCCACCCCTTTTGGCATAGAAAAAAATAAAAATCACCCAAAATGGCAAGTAAACATTTAGTTGGGACAAGTTTGAAGCAAAATCGACAACTATTGAACACTCCCCATCATTTTTTTCAATGTGAAACTAACGTCTATGATAGCTGACATCTCCTCTATAATTAACATGAGGAAAGATTGAGCCATTTGATTGGTCCGATGCAATCATGAATATATATAATTAGAATGCTCACATACAATAGACTGGTTGCAATAATTCTCTACAGGTTTTCGTTATTCTGAGTGATTTTTTTTCAAGAACGTAGCCCATTCTATCACTTGTAAACATCATATGAAAAGATCTCGCAGAGGAAATTGATGGATTGGCTTCATGCAGGAACAAGTAGCTGCTAAAGGTTATAAATTATCCTGCATTTCATGAATTATTTTCAAGATTAAGTATGCAGCTTAAATTTATTTATACAGTGCGGCTCGCGTTCAAGTTGGCATTTTTAGCGTGTAACGTGCGTTCCGTGTCCGTGTAATGTGCGTGTAACGTGCGTGCGTGTACCGTGTAACCGTGTAACATTCTCAACGTGTGGTCCGTGTAGCATCGTTTAT
>CM037787.1:7248710-7298710 GCA_021229015.1 Solen grandis
GAGTTTTATAGGCGGCTTCAGTGTATTTGCACTGGCTGATAACACCGAAAATAAATTACATGGCCTGATGAAAGTAGTCCCGTTAAGCCTCGTTTTGAAGTTCACAGTGACACGTATTCAATCTGACCCCAATGTTGAAATGGCGTAATGGGAAAGATATCAGGGTCGAGACCCAGTCAAAATAAAACCCAGTGACGAACATCACACGCCATTTGTATTGAGCTTGGTGACATTTTGAAAGAAATATTTCTGTTACTTAGACCACATGATTGCGATTGCTCGGTGGGTATATTGATATTAAACAGATAGCGTATCCTACTTTCTGTATTAAGCGATTAAAACAAGAGAGTTTATCATTCAGTTATTCATCTTTCTTTTACAGAGGCAAGCAGTCGCCCACAGAAATTATATTTTCAGTTTGATTGACGAATTCTTTATTATGAAAGACAATACTTTTGAAAGTCAGAATGTTTTTTTGCTCATGGTTAAAAACTGTTTTGTGACTTGACTTGACTTGACTATTTGAGTTTACCGTCGCTTCGACAGTATTTCAGTCATGTAGCGACGTCCAGATAATTACAGGTGGAGGAGACCCCGAATACACGGAGGCAACCGGGTAGAACCGGCGACCTAAAGCAAGCCAGCTGGAAGGCTTCCTCACATGAAAATCCGAATGACCCAGCCGGGATTCGAACCTACGCTGTGAGGGGCTGAGTGAGCGTTAAAGTCAGCGACTTTACCCTCTCGGCCACGGAGGCCCCCACTGTTCTGTTGATAACGGTTTAAAGTATTTATATTTCATACAGTATGTAAATTCTATATCTGCAGGAGAATATTTTGTTTTACTTAAGTCAAATAATGTATATGAAAATAATCGCTCTTATATTCGTAGTTCGTCGATAAGGCATCTATACATCCTGCATATTCATCAAAGCTGAACATCTGTCAATTCTTACAGCCACACTCCTACCCCTAAAACCCACTTTCTCCCGTAATCCATGGCAGTGTTGTTACGCGGTGCTTAAGTCGGTCACCTGAGTTCTATGTCACGAGAGTATTATTCCCACTAACCTATATCCCGACGCGGGGTACTAAAGTACTACGGTGGCGCTACTGAACCCCTGGATTTAGATTACCCGTAAAACTCACCGGGACACGTCCTTATTGTGTACTTATTTCCTATATTGGAAAACACGATGTAAAATTAAGATGTAATGAAGTAAACATGATCGTATCGTTATTTCTATGAAATAAGTGAATGAATAAAGAAAAAAAATGTTTCTGTGAGGTCTAATAAGTACTCTATTTAGTTTTAAGCTTGAAAATAATGTCTAAGATTACCTAATTTTACATCAACGCAACGCAAATGTTAGCCAGGTCATTAGGCTAAGAGAAAGTATTTTGTTATAAAATTTCTGAATGGACTGCTGTTAAAATAGACAAGCCAAGTTAGGTTACTACAGTGAATTGAATCAAATTAAATAGTTCATTATCATACTAGTGGCTAGTCTACTCCTTAAAGGCATACACGCACAATGTTGTTATTTTCTTTAAAGACAAAGAAGGAAAATTAAAACTAGCCATGAGAATTTTCTAAAACTTTGCATGATTATAGAGAATTACATTAGAAACTAATTTATGGAAAGAAATGGGGGTCACCGCTCTTCCTTTTGAGTTATCTGCCCCTGAAAGTGAGTTTTTTTAAAACTCTTTTCTTTTGTCATTTTCAAACTCAAAATCAATCCCATCGATACCTTATTTTATTTCACATCATTGTTTGTTGTTTCATTCCAGTCATTATGCAAAGCTTAAAACAAACAATTCTGTTCAATAGTTTTTTTCCACTATGCTTTAGCAAATAAACATACCGCTTTTTTTTTAAAAAGAAAAAAAAAAGAAAATTATTATATATTCGCGTATACGATTAGAGTATAAAATCTGTTGCATAGAATTTCTAAAACTTTTACACAGTGACAGAGGATACAGTACCAAACATCTAGTTGAAATTAAATGAAGTGTTGCTAGCCCATACTGTTGTGTTATCTGCCCTAGAAAATGACTGAAAAGAGCAAAAACTCACTGTCAGGGGCAGATAACTCAAAAAGTAGAGCGGTGACCCCCAATTGTTTTCCCCATAAATTAATTTCTTATGTAATTCTCTATAATCATGCAAAGTTTTAGAAAATTCTCATGGCTAGTTTTAATATTCCTTCTTTGTCTAAATAGAAAATAACTGCATTGTGCGCGTATGCTTTTAAGTAGACCTGAACTTAACTTGACGTACCTGTTTCTTGCATCCCCCCCCCCAAAAAAAATAAGGAAAATAAAAAAAAAATAACCAGACCTCAAACGTTTAAAGTGTCTCTTTTCTACTTCTAGACCTATAATTATGTAGGCAATATAAATCATTGTTCCTTTTTTTCTAATATCTAAGTGTTAAATCATGAGAAGACATGATCCCATTTCATAGCTCCTGAAAATTTATATCGTTCTCAGAAAAATCCGAACATCTAAAGCCTCCAAATCATTATTGCAGTTGTAGTTTCTATATGTTCATTGCGTCATTTGCAAGAACTACTGAAGAAAACAGACATTTAATCCCTATAAAATCCAATGCTAAGCGGAAATATCTGTGATAGATTTGAGACTATTAAAGTCTTGTCTACAGTCGATGTAATCGATCGAAAATATTGGCTAACATCGTGTAATTTTCATCAGCAGTCATGATTTATGACAGACAAAATGCCGTCTAGTTTTTTGGAAAACTATCGATTTTTTGTCATATCGGGTAACATTGTGGCTTTCAAGAAGGGAACTGAATTCTTTGGATTTTTTTTAATATCCTAAAACAGGTGGCAGTATTGAGTTTCCGTACATACTCATTGTGTACTCTCCTTTTCGCGATACCACAGTGGTTTCAAATTTGACCGTGGTCCGTGTGTTGCTCAGCAACAATGACGTAAATAATTGGTTTTAATTCACTTGCAGCCGGGTACATTTCAACAGGATGACGTAGTTCCGGTTCTGTCCTAAATAAACCGCAATCCCGAATTTATTACTGAATAATCTAAAGTAAATGAAACAGGTCTATGAGAACTTTTATTGGCCCATTCAGCCAATAAAATTCTATTTAATCATTGAATTAGCTGCAATTTAATTCAATGCTCATTGAGATATAGGTATAGCACGTGTATTCTTGCTTAGGTTAAAATTGAAAAACGGTGAATGGTATATCAGTATTACTTTATTTTCCCTTTTGAATTAAATACTTGTACGTGATTTTATTGACCAGTACGTGTTAAAGTACATTAACATGTTTTTCTACTAAACTGATCAGCTTTCAGCCCATAAATGACTATCTCCCTTAGTTTATAATTCATGTCCGAATAACCTCAAACTTGGAATAAAGGAACCCGGTGCAGTCCACAAGAACCGCAACTCTGCCTGCGTTTACTTTTCTTGTCTAGTACTCATGTATGCATTCAATTCAAACTTGGAATATAGGTACATTGTGATGAGTAAAAACCCCTTGTTTATGTTCATTGTACGGAAAATAAGTTCAACTCTGAGAAGTTGCCCACAGGCGCTCGAAGTGTTGAACTGGTCGAATCATATCGTATATCATGGTAGCATTAAAAACAGGAAGAGAGGACGGACACTGTTTGTTGTTCCTATCATAAATGATACTGAAATTGTGCTAGGAATGGCTACTCCCGGTTTCATTTGCAGTGAATAAAAGGGTTCAGTCCTCAATGCCAATACATTTAAATTGAATTATAGTGATTGCAGCGAAAAATGCAAAACCTGGATAAGAATTACAGATACGTCATTATAATTGATATCCAGTGCCTGCCATGGTTGTAAATCCTTTTCTCCCGGGAAAAATGAATTGTTTAAATTCTGATTGACCAATGAATACATACATTCAGTGCGAATGAACCGGATATAATCGGTGGTCAAATTCGATTGGAACATTATCATTATAAGAGAAACACCGTCACAATAATGTCTAGGAACTTTATTTTTTTATACTTAAAAAAATATTGTCCATTTACAATGTCATAGTTTGCAGAATTGCAATTTCCCACTGTTGGTCTCAAAACAGTGAACTTCCTTCCTTAAATATGTCACCATTATACGATAGGATTCGCCCCCATGCAAGTACGAGCCCCGTGAAGTAGCTCATGATGTGTAGAAACTACATGTAAGTACTCTTACACATCTTTTGAAAACAAAATTCCTTCAGAGTGTTACAAATATTTGTTAAACTATACGGTCTATGGTCAAATTTAAACATAACAGTGAAATAAAACACTCACTACTTATTTCATTCTAATCCCCATGTGGCTACTGAATTTAATTCCATGCAAATTTGCATATTTGATTCCATTTGATAATGGAAACTTCCTGTTTTCTCTCAGTTTCAAATTGAATATTATCCCTGTGTGTAAAGGTGCTTCGGGGAGTATAACCCGGTTCTACGGAATCCTCTGCATATGAAGTACTGACAGTTTTTAAGTTTATTTTCCCCATTGAATGTAACATACATTAGGTTGAACTATTGCAGTTATATTTATTTATAGAGGACATACATGCATAATATTTCAATCAACTTTTACTCATTTTACAAAATTGCAACATATGTAGGAATAGCAAATCGATAGCCTTTTATCATAGTGACATGTGTTAAACAGTATAATAGAAACCAAAATACATGTATTAAATACAAAACCCAGCCCAACGGACCTTTGAGACTACTTAATAATGTAATTAATATGATAAGTCCCGTAATTAGACAACGTCAACATTAAATTAAGTTAGTTGTATTTTTCCTCAAGTCTAATGGGATACTTATATTTTAAAGAAAAATGTTAATAAATGTATACGCCAGTTATTTTTTGAAAGACTTTTTAATTTTAATTAAGGATGTATTTCACATACCTATTAACAGTAAAGTTTAATGACTCTGCAGCTTGAGAGAGATAGATAGAGAGAGAGAGAGCATTTTAATTACATGTTTATATCGCCATTACTACTCAAATGTGGTACAAAATATTACGTCTGGTGAACTCATTTCTAAATATCTCGTCTTTGGTAATGTAAAAAACACAACTAGTTGAGATACCATCCTTTTATAAACATATATTAGACAGTGTATATATTAAACTCTTGTTCTAACATGTAAAATACACCTAGAAATAACAACAACAGCAGCAACAACAACAACAATGTCGCATATTCCAGCAGTTGTCACAGGAAGGGTGAGCATCCAACGATCTAAGTTCATAAAAATAATTTTTGTTCCAGTTATTACTATATAGAAAACAAGGTCCTATTATTTGACGTACGCCAACACCCACACATAAATGGGACACAACAAACAATATTTTGGACTCTTGTATTGCACATCAACGCCTCATAAGGTATCTATGATCTAAGTTTGAAAAGCATCCACTATATAGTACTGAAGTTATGCTATGGACAAAAGTCAATAAAGGTTTTTTTTACAAAATCAACAAAGGGGACAATGTAGGAGGTAGAGTTTCGGTTCCAGAGCAACACCAACACTTCTACACCTCATAAGGTATGCATGGTCCAATTTGGAGTGAATCCAAGAAACAGTGTTGGAATTATGCTCCAGACAATTTTTTAAGGGGGATAATTAAAAAATTCAAATGAGTTATGATTTATATTCTCTGCTCCTTTACATTTCATAAGATACCCATGATTTAAGTTTGGAGTTTCTTCAGTTTTTCAAACAAAATCAGTTGAGAATTAATGTATACAGTTGCTGTTCTTGTTAATTGTATTTTTACACCTCATAAGGTATCAATGACACATGTTTCGAGTGAATCTATGCAAAAGTGTTGAAGATATTGTTAAAAAAACATCTCAGAGGGGATAATTCAAGAATGAGATGTGCGGAGTTACGGTTCTTGTGCACTGCACTTCAACACCTCATCAGACATACATGTTCCAAGTTTTGGAGTGAATCCATGCCCCGGACAAGAAAATGTGACGATGACGCCGACCACGGACAGTGTGATCCCTATGTGTCTGTCATATTAAAAACTTAACTTAAAAATTTATGAATACAGCAGGCTGTAGACATTTTTGCAGGTACAGATTTTTAAGTTTTGGACCTTAATATGATTTCGGTTGAATAAATGCAGGAAAACATGGCAATGATATATATTTTGTGTTTTAGAAACACAGAAAGTTTTATTTTTGTTCACGCACACACACATATATATCTATAACAGATGATTTGAGGCATTTTTCTTATATCTAAGAAAATTTCCTGTTGATGAAAATACACATACAAAATTGAAATACAACAACAACAACAACTAATTAAAGGCAAAAATACAATATAAAAATCTGACCATCATTAGAAATATGTTTGGTTACTGTGCTTTTTAGATGGGTAGTTTGGATGGAATTTTTGAATGAAAACTGTAGATAATGTCCATCTTAAATGGCATGAAAACAACAGGTAGAATGGAATGAATAAAACTGGCAAAAAGAGCGAAATCGGAGAACAGTTGTTTTTTTTTGGTTTTTTTTGGGGGGGGGGGGGGGGGGGGGGATCTGTTGAGTCGAGGGAGGGGAGCACGGTAAAACATATTTTTAATGATGACCTCACAAGAAGACAACAAAAACAAACAATCCAAACATAGAAATATCAGACAATAGTGAAAAATACAAAATAATGAACATTTTAGACATGTTATGAGGTACTGAACTAAAGGATTATATCGTAAAATTGTTTCAGTCTTTCAATATTCTACATTTAAAGCTATCTGTGGTGAAGAAAATTAATTAATGTACTTATTCAGCATGTGTATTAGTAAAAAAATAGATAGAAGTTCACTCAGGAGCTATTAAACCAGAGCAATGGCGGATCCAGGCATTCGTCATGGGGTGGCGGGAACACGGGGATGGGAGGGTCGGGTAACAAAATCATTCAGCGCTTTAGCGAATATAAAGCAAAAAAAAAAAAAAAAAAAAAGACCCGGCCTCATTCTTCTACATATTTCTCTGACAAACACAATTGTTTCTTAATTGTCTGTAAGTGTGCCTGGTAACCTTCACTAACCAGCTTTCTGGATGAGGACGGGTTGTGGGCGGGGAAGTTGCATGGGTCCTAGTTTCCCCGGTAAATCTGCCACTGGGCACCTTGTTGGGTGCAGACAGCGTACAGTTACTGAACATCGCAATTATAGGGCGTTTGTGAAAGTATTCATTGGCTATCCCGTAACAGGTGGGTACCTTCCCGAAAACCTGATAACGCTTGGGATCTGTCAAACATGACAAATATAGTATCTCTTAATAGCTGTTTTATCCGTGGTGCGTGCATGGGGCGAGCAAAGAAAGGAAATAAATCTGATTTATACACGCCGTATTTAATAGACTCACGTTAGTTCTGTATTCTGTGATGTTCAGAGAGACACTGATAACGATCGTGACTTAAATGCGTACAGTGTAAAAATATATTCGATCTTAAGTTTAATATTCAAAGATCGAATAGAAGGTTTACTCTTTGAGCCGCATGTTAATTTAAAACCTGAACGTGGCAAATTCAAATCAGTTGGGTTTTTGAGTCATTAATAGTTAATTGAACTATGGATTTAACGATTTATTATTGAAATACGTGATTTAAATTAAACTGTGGCAATTAAAATTTTATTTGAGAATCCGATAGTGTAGCATTTGTATGCCATATAGACAATGCCAGTTCATATACATGATATAAAGCAACAAAAACAACATCAAATCTAAAAAAATAATAAATAAATTAAAAAATAATAAAAAATAACATAGAAATTACGGCTTTGAACTGAACAAGATACATGTGTCTGATGCAATTTATCATATCTTGTTTTGCAATATTAATTTAAATTACAGAACATTTCCATATTATTCCTGATATTTAAGCTTCATCTCTGGTTACATTTTTCATTGAGATATAGCTCGTGTACCGTCTGGTCATAATTAATTTCAATATAAATCGATTCTAACTGCGTATGTGTGCATTGTTTAACCCTTTCCCTCATATCTATAGACTCATTTTGACGCACTCAATAGGTACCACATAAAGCCTGATCTGCAGAAAACCACAGTTAAACCTTACCAAATTTACTTACAAAATCCTCATTTCCAGACCACTGAGGAGCAGCGAACAGCATAAAACCTGATCAGCCTGCGAGTTACTCGCAGGCTGATCTGGTTTTATGCTGTTGGCATAGGTCTTTTCATGGTTTCCTCTATGAGGGAAAGGGTTAAGATACTTGTAACCTTTTTTTTCATCTGTATCCTAGTATGAAAGACAATATGTATGGAATGCCGGCACTGTGTTAAGTATTCATTTAAATTTATTATTAACTTTAATTGCTATTACAATACGTGTCAAGATCTTTATACATTATGGAAACGTATTTATAGTCTTTGCGATTGTCGTAATATGTTGTGCTTTTGTCATTATATTTTGACATACTTTGTTTTATTATATGTGATTATGTTCAAACAGCTGTGTCCGGTTTCGTATAACCATCAGATATTTTCTTACATTTAACACGTTATATATAACTTTTAGGCCGAATTACATCACTCCGCGTCACGCGCGTGTATTCTATATATATGCATAGTGTGTTGAACTCGAACAGCTGGATTAAATGTTTTTGATGCGACTAACTTTGATCAAAAGGATGCATTATTCATATGATACTGAAAATGTATGAGAAATACTCACGTTGAATCATTATTTTCAGTTATCATTTGAAACTATTTTCTTGGTGTTAGATTACAAATAGTGATTCGTTCACAGTCCGATCATTGATGTTTTTGTTTGTTGTTATAATCGCGATTTACTGTCAGTATAGGTCATATGATCAAAAGAATCTGACATGAATTGTCATTTCATTTCAAATTTTTACTAAACGAGTTCATGAAAATGTTATTAAGCGAGCCTCTGGCGAGCTTAATAGCATTTTCATAAACGAATTAAGTAAAATTTGATATGAAATAAAAAATCATGTCAGATCCTATATATATCATGCAGTTACATCTTTATATTATGTATGCAACTTATTATATTATGTGCATTCTTTATCTAATCTACTTATTGTTTTATGATATGAATATGCAATAAGGGAGGCTCTTTTCCACACAGACTGTGTTTCAGTTACTCGATTCAGCTACTTTTTTTGGTACTACATGTAATCGTTTGCTTTTATGAATGGATAGTTTCCTTTTCTAGTAACTTGCTTCTAGCGGGATAATTATATAATAATCACTTTAAGGTAGTCCATCCATCATAAAATTGTGATCTTAGTCTATCAAGAGATCGTAGAAATTTTATAGTGAATACAAGCCTTTGAGAAAAATAGCCTATAACTCCAAGTCAGTGAATGCTTGCATCTACCTTTAAGTCTTGTTAAGCATTTGGAGGAACATGATTATAATTTAATGATGGGAGATTATCTCAAGGAATTAATTTATTTGTTCATATCTGTAGCGTCGATCCACAAAATGTCAGCTATATTATTAGCTGTATTGGCCACGGAAGACACGGAAGAAGTAGCCGTGAAAATTGTTGAGTTTTAGTTACTACTGACCATGTTAAGACTGAATAAATAACTTGATAAGCTACTGGATTTACACATCTGTTATATCTAATTCATATCACGTTAGCATTTCGTATTGTCTATTGTGCAGCTATATGTCCTCACTGAACATTAAAATAAAATCGTATATCCTTTTAGTGTTGTCTTTAAGATCAAAATCAGGTAAATGATTTACTAAAACTTTTGTCAAACTATCTCATTTCTAATTCAAAAGTATTCCTACCATCTTAATCCGTTTCTTTCTACATCTATGTACATTAAAATGAAGACATGAAGGCCATTTAAATCTCATGAATTAATTTATATAAATGACGCAACACTCTATTCTGGATATACTTCGTATGATAGAGATAAGATGATATAGTCTTTTAAGATTTCTTGGCCAGCAATGGTTATGGAGCATCTAGTGATACAAGGTTTTTGTTGTTGTTTTCTTAATTTACATCAAATGTGAATGAAATGCAAAGGTAGGTGAGAATTAGTTCCCAGAAAGTAAACTTTTGTAATGAATCTCATTAAATGATTCCTTATTAAGACGGCCGCCTGCCTTGTCCGCCCAAACAGACATTGACTGGCTTGACTATACCTGCTTTTTGCGAAATATAAAAACATTCTACTTGAGGAAATATATATAGTCATTTTGTATATAATGTAGCAAGCAAAAGCCAGGAAGGACGATGAGTTGATTGATAAGCAACTGAGTTCTGAATGTTTATGAATCGAAGGATGTTTTCCGCAGCGTTACCATAAATATATGTATGCAGTTGTTTCCATGGTAACCATATGTCTATTTACATGTCTAACATGTCTTGCCTGCGACGCGCGCGCCCAGTTACATATTAAAATACGATATAGTTAGAGAATGTTCCTGATGCAGTTCAGAGTATAAAATCTCGTATGGTAATTTCGGTCAAGTTTCTTTAGAACGGGACCAAGGTCGGGATGGTAAATATTTACCGGTCGTGTTTCAGAATATTAAGATTTTGCTGATTATTTCCTAGCACAGGCATTTCTCATAAATCAATGACAAATAGGTCCACGAGCTTTAAGCAGCTATAAATATGAATCTTGAATCTTGAATCTTGGAATCTTCTTACACCCTTCTGTTGAATTTGAACGGGGAATTTTTTTTTTTTTTTTACTATCACCAAATTTTAATCAGAAGGTGCTGGTGATAATGATGGTGACGACGATGACGACGATGATAATAATGATGATGATAATGATGATGATGATGATGATGATGGTGATGATAATGATGATGATGATGATGATGATGATGATGATGATGATGATGGTGGTGGTAGTAGTGAATAACACAGTTATTTAAAGAAGTTTTAGATATTTCCGCAATGTCCAAAACGAATAAAAGTATATAGTTTTAGTATTCAACAGAATGCATTCAACATTCAACATGATTAACATAATAAAACATAGTTAAGTACAATTTTTCGAAAATATTGGGCCTGAACTACCCTCGCGATGAGCGTAAAGCAAGTACCATTTTTAACAATTAAAAAACAAAAACAACAACAACAAAAAAAGTGTAAGAGGACGAGTATTCAACACGTTTTTAAAAGAGATGTACGTTTGCATGACAACGCACCTGCTCACAAAAAATATCAAGTACATTTTGGCACAATCCCCATCATAGTTTTTGCGATTTTTTCCATCTCAAGATTGATAAAATATGTTGGCTAGGCTGCGTTACAAACAAAGGCTGCTTTTGGTGTAGCAATGTTTCAGTGCCTGCAGAATACAACGGTTGAAGATAATGAACATTTACTCAGAGATCTGCTACAAAACCATCGAAATTATCATGTATTCTAAACTTCATGTAGATCTTCAAAATACTTATACAACAAAGCCTTTTATGGGGATAATAAATTGGGGGGGGGGGGGGGGGGGGGGGGCTAAATTTATCTCAGTGATTCGCAACAAAATCGATGTACAAAAATGTTTATGTACTAGTAGGTTAATGAAGCAAATATAGATAAGTTTATAACCAGAATAAAAATATTCCCGTGAAAGGAAGACAGTAGATATACACAGTGTATTACACAAGTAAGACAATGAAACAATGTACCATGTTCATACATGAAACAGCATTGTGTTGCGGCGAGTCATTGAATGCAAACCAGTGGTTGGTGAGAAATAAAAGTAATTGTGTGATATGGCACATTTTCCTCTGGTGGTCAAGTTTCCAATTAAACTAGAGACTGTTGGAAAGAGAGTCGTTTGGATTTATAAGTATAAAATAACCGTAACTATGTGAAAAATAATGACCAAATGCTTGTAATCTACACATTGCTGCCCATAATTTACAAACAACACCACTAAACGTACAAAATTGCCCGTAAAATACAACAACAACATCAATGCAACAACAAAAAAGCAAAGCATCATCATCATCAACAACAACAACAATATGTTAAGGCTATTTATATGCGCGTCTCCTCTAAAACCTTAAGCTTCTTGTGCATGCAGCTTCATTGATTTCAAAGGTTGCTTAGAAACAGTCAGGACAAGAATCTGGATTTAAATATCAAAGGGCCATAACTCCGCCAAAAATCATCGAAATTAGGCTAATCGTCACTTGCTTTCGAAGCTTCCGATGGAAGCTCATTCTAAGCAAATTTTGCCGCAAAGGCAAAAGGACAAATAAACTGTGAAAGGTCATCAACAAACCAAAGCAGTGCTGATGTGATACACGTCTCGTCTTCGTAATGAACCCATTTTAAGGTTCCATTTAATTTCATCCAGTGATTGCTGAGAAATAATCCCGATAAAGCAAGTATCTATGAGCACAAGCTTCGATGAATCAAATTTAACAAATCAACTGATTTCCACGTGTTTCAAATGTTCACAATACAGGGGATACACTATAACAGACCCGCTCACTTAACGGGGTCCTGCTGTAGTTCACATCCGTGAGTTAAGACGCTGTAGTGGGGGTCCCCTAGCTAAAACATATTCGCGTCATTATGACAGGGAAGCTCATTCAACACATCGTTTTCTCCAAACCAAACAAATTGCTAATTGGAGGTCCAGTACTTCGCTCTTATTGAAAGGTCATGCACATTTTTATCTTAATGTTTGCTTGGATTTTAAGTTGTGACAACAGTATTTCAGTCATATGGACACTGTGTCAGAATTAGTTCTCACTGCGATAACATGCCGTGGACAAGTACCATGAATGTTATACTAACACCAGGCCGATCAGGCCTTAAACTACCCTCAATCCGAAATAAAGCAAATAACCAATTTTACGACATGTGTCATGTCTCGCCTGGGGACAAAACCCAAAACCTCCAGGTAAGGTGACCGGCATTTGGTTCCCTATCAGATTGAAAATCGACCCAACTTCTTCAGCAGTGTCCTGTGCCTATTTTAAAATTCAGACTCAAGAAATACACATTTTCAACATTTTTTCCAAGAAACTATATGCTTTTCTAATTTTATGTGTAAAGGTAATACTTATTAGACACTATAGCGGTTTTATAAACTCGTTAACATAAAATGAAACCAAGCAGTTTTCTTTTTATTAAATCTAAAAACCCGGAGTTGAGTGTAAACTACAGACTCAGAAGAAGGTACTTCTTCAGATGCTGCATGGAATAAAGTCAGTTTGTCTGCACGCGCCAGTTTTAGTCATTAAATCTAAATTCAGAGGAGTAAAATGTCCAAAACGAATCCCCGTGCTGCAAATCTTGTTTCTGATTATCGCTAAGCTCATCTGCTGTCTTGAGACGGCCATAAATCCCGCGACTTTAAAACTTTAAATGGCAGTAAGTTGACATTTTGAGGTATAAAGCTGTCGACAAAATGTGCTGCACTTCTGCAAAAACTGCCAGTAATATTAACATATACACGAACTTTATTACCTAAGGTCACGCTGATGTTACAGACGACAACGGAGTCTAAAAAATGTGCGGCATAAAATATTTGTGCCTTACACATCGGTAACTCATATTTTGTCTTCTCACCTCTCAGCACCCACGCACTCGAGATGTTTCCTAGTACGCGCTTATTCACGTACGCGGTATTCCAACTCCAGCAGATCAAACAAATTTTCTTAAGAATATGTTTACATGTAACATTAGACTTTGCTTTGACGGCTTCTTGAATTAGTGAGAGATTGGATAGGAATAAAGCGATATAACGCATACGTACACAAAATAAAGAAGAAAAAAGTCACACATTTACTATTCACAATAATTACCCAGTATATGATATCAAAAGAAACTCCATTTACAACCAGTAATAATAACAAAGATACATGAAATCCATCTTTACATTATATGGACTGGTTGTCCTAATTACTTTAACTAATTAAGATCTCGCAGCTTAATACCCATCTTGCCATGGTTCTAGTGTGATTACCCTGGAAACAGTAGAAGGTTTTATTACACTATATTTCATTTCATTAACTGAATGGTGACGTCCCCGTAATCCATTCCCGAAAAGAAACAAATGACCATTATTCTCGTATATATCGCCAATTTGACTGAATGAAATACTTACTGGAAGTTATATATATATATATACTTTGGTTTTATCACATGCAATTTAACTTTCGCTAAAGGGGCCTCCGTGGCCGAGTGGGTAAAGTCGCTGACTTTAACACTCACTCAGCCCCTCATCGCGTGGGTTTGAATCCCGGCAGGGTCATTCGGATTTTCATGTGAGGAAGCCTTCCAGCTGGCTTGCGGTAGGTCGGTGGATGCCTACGTGCATTCGGGGTCTTCCTCCACCTGCAATTAGCTTGACGTCGCTATATGACTGAAATACTGTCGAAGCGACGGTAAACTCAAATAGTTTAGTCTAGTCTAGTCTTAACTTTCGCTTATATTGTACTTTTCTAAAGAAGTACAATTTTTTATTTTTACGTATATATATTTTGTATATTTTGTACTGACGTTCCCGTGTCAAGATTGTATGCCGTTTGATAAGTTCAAGATTGTATGCCGTTTGATAAGTTCTAGGTAAATGAAACCCGCTTATACTCGTAGAATACTTCTATATGGATTGTGGACAGTTTGTTCATTTTTACAAAACGAATAAGCATTTGTCTTCCACTCTAAATTGTGCCAACGAAGTGCTGTTTCAATTTAAATGAGATTCCTTTTTGTCGTAGTTGTTCCAAATCAGGAGACAGAAGCCATTTATTTATCTATCTCGAGACGCCAACTAATCAATAATGTATAATATTCGCCTGTAATTTGTGTCAAGGCTACACTAGTTAAATATGACAACTTTTATGTTTTCTTATGGACAAAAACTCGTCTGGGAGTGTATAGCTGATTGGTTGTCTACGAGACCATCCCTAATGTGATAAGTAGAATCACTTTACCCTCTAAACCAGGTTATGTTAAATACAGAGTTGAAAAAAAAAGTGCTATATAAAAGATGAATATCTCAAATTTAATTAACCCTTTCCCTCATATAGACTCATTTTAACCCTTTCCCTCATATAGACTCCTTTTGACCCTTTCCCTCATATAGACTCATTTTGACCCTTTCCCTCATATAGACTCATTTTAACCCTTTCCCTCATATAGACTCATTTAATCCTTTCCCTCATATAGACTCATTTTGACCCTTTCCCTCATATAGACTCATTTTAACCCTTTCTCTTATATAGACTCATTTTGACCCTTTCCCTCATATAGACTCACTTAACCCTTTCCCTCATATAGACTCACTTAACCCTTTCCCTCATATAGACTCATTTTAACCCTTTCCCTCATATAGACTCATTTTGACTCTTTCCCTCATATAGACTCATTTTGACCCTTTCCCTCATATAGACTCATTTTAACCCTTTCCCTCATATAGACTCATTTTAACCCTTTCCCTCATATAGACTCATTTTAACCCTTTCCCTCATATAGACCCATTTTGACGCACTCAACAGGTACCACATAAAGCCTGATCTGCTGAAAACCACAGTTAAACCTTACCAAATTTAATTACAAAGTCCTCATTTCCAGACCACTGAGGAGCAGCGAACAGCATAAAACCTGATCAGCCTGCGAGTTACTCGCAGGCTGATCTGGTTTTATGCTGTTCGCATAGGTCTTTTCATGGTGTCTTCTATGAGGGAAAGGGTTAAAGAGAGTTGTTGCAGATCATATATGTTCATAAATAAACCAGCATACACTGATAGAGATCATCATTAAAACAGTATGTTACCGATTTAATATGTATAGCTAATTAATATGATTTAATAATAATAATACTTTGATACCCAGTTTTCGTTTAAAATTGGCTAAACTTAGCCATGAAACCGCGATACTTGACGAAGCGTACTTCATTTATTTACAAATCAATCTAATTTCAACAATACCTTTTCGAAACTGTGAGGACATTCCAAATCTCCCTTGGAACGTTCAAGAAGTCTGAAACTTTCAGTCCTTCAGTTTCAAGACACCCTCATGTCAGAGAACAGCAGTGTTTTCTGTTCTATATTATACTGGATTTAATCATGACACTCGAAGACAGACAAACCTTGAAAAGCTCTAGAAAGTTCATTAAAGACAGTCACTGAATCTTAATGAAACCACGGAGTAGTAGCTCTTGAAGTTATTGAGTTTTAATGTATTTCGAAAAAATAGTTGAGAAAATCTTTCGGTGGAATGATCTAGATAAATTACATTTTTTAATGTGCTTGTATCTCATGCAATGGAAGTGACAGATTTTAAACAAACAATTAAATCAAACGAATACGAGAATAGGAAATGGATATCTCGAAAACAATTACAGATTTTTGGATATCTCGAAAACAATTACAGATTTTAAGTATGACCTCAAAATATAACCATTAGGTTCTTCAATAGGATTTTTAAGTATTGCATTTGAGTATGAGCTTGGAATTATAATCATAAATATTTCCAAGAACTTCGGGCGGGACTAGTGTGTTTTAATATTCTTAATATGTTTTGTATCGTGTGATAGTTAAGTACCCTACAGACGGATGACCCGGCCTCGACATACCCAAGTGTCAAAATGTAGTATATAAGGGTTGTTGCAGGACTGGTTGGCCCGGTGTCAGGATAATGTGACTTGGTGTGGTATCATGCCATATGTCTGCTGCGTGATACTTCAGTGTGGCTGCACTATATTTTTCTCCAGTAGTCACAGTCTCCAAATAACTGAAATATTGTCGGTGGGACGTTAAACCAAACAAAACGAACTACACACAGATGCAAAAACCTTGCCCAATGCCCCAAAATAAAAGTATTTATATGAATGAAAAGATTATTTTTGACACACATCTCAAAACGATGTGCGATCAATCATAGATGAAACAGAAACAAAGTACCTAAATATGCACTTTATGTAAACTGCCATTGAAGGGCCATAGCTGATAATCTTTCTGAGTGTCATTGCTCACCCATGTATGTATGACTGCAGACGAACGCTGGCCCTGCAGCGCGTTATCACATCGGTTTCCAGAGCAGACGACTTGCACTGCAGAGGCGCGATGCGGTAACAACGGTACATTCCGTTACATTCATGTTTTTTATTATCAGAAAATTCATTAGGAGACGGCAGCGGGAGTGAGAGACGAACTCGTAGATCACACGAACCAATCAGACAATGGCACGGTGCCAATCCCGCGCGCGGGAGATCGATGCAGACGATATTTATAGTCACAGCAGCCGTAACTTATCCGCAACAGGTCAAATTCTGTAATAAGTGCCTCTGACATGCGATATCATCGCCTTTCATTTCTATAAATGATTTGCATTGTTCCCCACTTCATTAATTTCTCTTTCAGAAGAAAATGAATGGCTATCATAAAAGTCAAGGCTCTATGAAACTCGGTTAAACCAATTTTATATGTTTATTGTTTATGGAAATTTCGAATCGTGAAAAGGAAATTATTGTTTCGTTATTGTATGCATCATAGGTATGTATAGGTATGTATTTCCGACAATATTTCAGTCATATGAGGGAATTTCACGCCGTAGACAAGAGGTATGATTCAAAACCTAGCTATGTTTTTCCGATACTACACCTAGCCCAAACAGTACCATTTAAACGCTGTTTGAATGTAGCGCTAAGGGATCACACCCGCATGTGCCCATTCATTTAGGGAGACATCAGTTTTGCACCAAACAACATATACGGACTGGCTAAAGCACGTAATATTGTATGCTATGTTGAAATAGTCATGTTCCGACACTGAAAGCGTTCTCAGAGTCATATGTAAATGTAAATTTACTATACTATAAAGTAATTTAATCATTACATTTGACTTTTTCCCCCGAATATTTTGAAATGAATATTAAACCCCACAAAATAAATCATGATTTTTGTACGAGTATTTCTGGTATACAAAAGAAAATACTGAATTTTCATATTATCATTTCAGAAATATATTGTCAGGTTTACATATGCACAACAATCTGGTTTGGAAGCTATGTGACATAAATAAATGCATCAACCATTTCTCGGAAACAAAGCGTAATTCTGAAAGCTACTCAAGATTGGAGATAATTCATTTGGAATCAATTAGGAATAAGGACTATATTTAGGATTACATAGAATTGATAATAATGTAAAAAGGTTCCTTTCTGTTCTGTTGTACTAACCTGGTATGTTGAATCTGTAAATAACAAATTCATTCAAATGTGTTGTTTGTCTCAACCTCTCTGTTTATATTTAAAATAGGATGTAAGTTTTGTGGATCTTCATTGCAACACATCGCTATCCAGCAATTACAGGTGGAGGAAGACATCGGCTTACTGTAGGCCATTTGGAAAGCGTCTTCACATGAAAATCCGAGACTGGAACTTGAACCCAGTCAATATATAGTTTGACTTAAATAACACGTACGTGTGTAAATGTACTCATTTAAAGAAACAACAATAACAACAACAACAACAACAACAACACTTATTCAGAATATTCGCCAATTTTTACGAACTTCTGGGTCAATGTTCATATACACAGGCGGTCTGTATATTGCTAAAAATTCTGACATTTAGTATTTCCTCGAAATTAATCGCCGCCATATTCCCTTGGGCGTCTTACAATGCCTGTAGTTATTTCAGAATAAGTAGCTTTTATTCCTCCATGAGTATTTATTACTCAACAAGTCTTTCAAGTTTTTTTTCCAGGCAGAAGGGTGCCTCCGCTAGCAAGCTGTCTACAGCCGTTGAGGGAGCATCATAATTATATGTGTATCAATACATTTCTGGTGGCGCTGGGAGGGGACACATAACGTCTAATTTTCGACATTCACGTCTCTGGCGTCGGTCGTTTAGTAGATATAGTCAATATTTGTTCTTTCCTTATCACATAGGATATAATATAAAAACCGACAAAAAAGTGGGTGACACAGACTCTTTTGAGGTCAATGCTGTCAAATTCAGATAAAGGGTATTGTATTGTATTCAGTCGTTTTCTGTTCTTAGCGGCCAATCTGGAAATTCATTTTGATCAGCTATTTTCTATTTCATCATGCATCGAAAAGATCAATCTTTTTGACAGTATCAAGTGTTTCCACAAATAAAAGTGAATTTTTAACTGCATAGAATCAATTAACACATATCTCCGAAGACAAGATACATACATAAATAATTCCTTCATCTAACGTAAGTTGAACCACTTAATTCCTTATTCACAATTTCATATATCGTGAAATGTATATATATATATCACCTAAGTTGACCAGTGTTATGTCATGCTTGAATTGTAAACAAAAATAAATGTGTGCTTGTGAATTCAAAATATGTTTAAATTACACACGCCACATGGGAAAATGACTATGTATGTAAGTTAAAATAGTATATATAGAGTACATGCGTGGAACCAATCTGGTTGAGATTTGGGTTGGGCGCAATTAAGAACGGGGGGCCATTGCAAGACTTAATAAAATCTCGTAAAACAACTGACAAACCTGTGGCGATAAAAGTGTCACATGGCAATAACATTTGGTGCTAACACTAATCAACACACGAATTAGTTTCATGACTTTTCATGATACGGAGCGAGGGCCATGACCTTAATTCCATTAATGAGCTATTGTGCTTAGCAGAGCTAAGCTGCCGTTCGATTTAAAAGTTAAGAAAACTTCCGGAATGAACCTTTGGTTAATTAAAATCTACCATTGTCCAAACATTAGCTTTATAATTATTTCCAGTTTCCCATCTTTCAGGCCCATTAATGGTGACGTAATCAGTAATGAATAACATACATTAAATTACATGTTAAATTAATAAACACTGATTGTATGAAAGGCATTTTGGAAATCAGGGGTAAAGGTAAGCTGATCACAACACAACTATTATTTTGCTTTTCATTCACCGGATTTTGATGATGCGCCCAGTTTTACAAAACCATTGACAGAATTCCTTTACATGATTTAATGGTTTAATTCTATACCTCGATTGCTTGTTTTTTAACTGTTTTTTTTTTCATCTCTGTCCTATGGTAAAACACATTTCTGCAATGGACAGCATTCCGGGGCTGTAGTTAGTTAGACACCTATATTTAGACGTTAATTTCCCGCGTAAAGTTCCAAATCTTGCTTTCTGTCTTATCACTTAGTTTTTAATACGATTGCATTTTGAAATTCGAAACTGAATTAAAATGACCTATAATTTACCGTTCTTATGCAACTGTCTCAATAGTTCAGCTGGAAGACTTGCTAGGAAACTCTCTGATGCTTTAGATGATTGCAAGGCTACCAGACATAACTCAAAGAATGGAAGCTTGTTGTTTTATATTTGCTTCCTTTTGATTTGAATACAATTATTTAAGCTAATCTTATGAACTGCAGGAAAGAGGCAGAGAGAGAGAAAGAGGGGACAAATGTCTATTTTAAGCAATCCATAAAAACAAATTTTGTGTCTTGTTGCAATCGTACTATCACAAATCAAAGCTGATTGATAACATTGGCTTAATTGGTATCAATCCGTTCATTATATTTACTATAGTTTACAAAATAAGTGCGACAACTTTACGTTAAAATCCCCGGTCTCTCATGGCTACCGGAGCCTTGATTTGTTTTAGTTTTATTAGTTTTTCTTCATAAAATATATTGTGCTTAAGCATGACTCATTATGTTTTACATGATGTCAAACGTTTGAACGTATACATATTTATGGTAATCAAAGCAATGAAACGTTTGTATTTTATAAATTCTTTATGCTTGGTTAAATTTATTAACACTTTATTTGACAAAAATATACACTCACTAGTTAAAGTCCCTCGAAATTTTACTGTTGGGATTCGTCTGAATAGTTAACGAGTTATATCATGTCCCAGTGTCCAACCACAGCCTTTGGTGGTGCTGGCTGTGAAGCCTTTGATGGTATAAAGTGACGTTCAATAATTCAAATAAATTAAAATGAATCAAATTTAACTTACAAAATGAAGAACATAAAATAGAAAAGGACTCATTGCTGTCACATGTTAAAAGGTGTGTGTTTTTATTTCCCAGGCGAATGATCATTAGTTGCAGCATTCGAATATAGTGCAGAATAATGAACTAATGGATGAAAACTTTCAATTGCTGTGAAGAAAGACCTTTTAACCCTTTCCCTCATATAGACTCATTTTGACGCACTCAATAGGTACCACATAAAGCCTGATCTGCAGAAAACCACAGTTAAACCTTACCAAATTTAATTATAAAATCCTCATTTCCAGACCACTGAGGAGCAGCGAACAGCATAAAACCTGATCAGCCTGCGAGTTACTCGCAGGCTGATCTGGTTTTATGCTGTTTGCATAGGTCTTTTCATGGTGTCCTCTATAAGGGAAAGGGTTAAATAAAAGATAAAAAAAACTCCTGTAACAGACAGGGGAAAATATTATTTTGTCACGCGGCAGGTCACTGAATTTTGCAAACTGTCTAAAATATATTTAAAAAGCACAGAGAAAAATAACTTTCTTATAAAAGTATCATTTTTCTAGTGCAAGAAAATATATTCAGTTTAACTAATTTTGAAAATTCATTAAAGTTTTATTAAATTCAACCAGTGTAGCAGACAAACAACAAATTATACATATTTTTGTTCATGCAGGGGCTTCTGTATATTAAATAAAGCTTTTTTTCATTTCTTTACTAATTTTAATGTATAAGGTGTCAGTTTGAAGGTAATGTATTGTTCTGTTGCAAGATATAAATTTAAATATCTTAAATAGAATAGCAGAAATTTGCAAACGTGACTTTGCGATATCTGGACAATCTGTCGCGTTATTTTGAGTGATTTTGATTACTTGCCAATTTTTGTTATTATAGGCCTTTGCTGTGAATAATAATAGTTTTATTGCGACCTGCATAGCAGAAATAAACGAATTCTACAGGAATGACAAACGAATTGGAAAAAAATCTAAGACTTATGATATGCTCATGTTAAGCTTGGGCTGTATAATTCTTTGCCCGATATTAGTGTGGCAATTTTAACTTTGAATCGGGTATGAATGACGCTATGAGTCCTACTTAATACTGCACAAAGCATTGAAATGGTCTTAGCCTAGGGTCATCACGGGTGAATGCGTGAACATGGTGGTTTATACGAACTCCAGGCAACAGCGTCTTCCTTCCGAGCGTTTCCATAAACGCCACACAACTCTCAAACATTAATAAATAGGCCCCATGTAGTTAAAATTGGGACACAAAACCGATTAAATTGCATTGTAACACTCTTTTAACTTGGCTTCGGGGCTACTCGAGGTCCCCCAGAAGAGAAGACGTATTTTCGAACAATACGAAGAACCCAATATACCAAACGGTATTCCTCAGAAATGTTACTATTTTTAGATTTATCAAATTTTGATGGATTCACCATAAATTCTCGCAAACTGTGCAATTTTATTTATTTTTAAACACAAATAACACCACTACTGAATGGATACTGAATAACCGTGATACTCTGTATACAATCCGACACAAAAAAATAAGCTCGTTCTTTTAGTAATATAGATGTTTCACCAATATACATTCCATCAGTCCCGATACATGTTTTATTACAAGTTTACAACATCGATATGAATAATTTATTAAATACATTTGTATTACATAAAGTATTATCCGCTTCATTAGGCAATAGTCCAATCTACTAATAACTTTTACTTATTTAGGCTGATATTCAACGGCGCTAAACATGCGTAAATAGGACGTTGAATTATATATTGTGATACTATATAGCCCAGCCTAGCACAGTTCGATTTTTATATTAACGAAATACTAAGGACATCTGTACTTTACTTTGTACTTATATAGACCTTAGCACAGCAATTTATGTTTTGAGCGGTGTGATAGAAGTACATTTTTGTATACCTACGTAGAATTATATTCTGATTCATATGTTTTTGTTAAATTTGCTTTTTTTTCTATATTAATTCACGCTTTAAAATGATATGTTCTGATTATGTATATGCCCCGAGTTATAGACCCGATTACAGCCTTGTATGATGTGGCGTAGATATATAGACCCGAGTACAGCCTTGTATGATATTTGGCGTCGTTAAATAGATCCGATTACAGCCTAGAATAATGTTTGGTGTAGTAATATAGACCCGAGTACAGCCTTGTATGATGTTTGACGTAGTTATATAGACCCGAGTGTAGCCTAGTAATATGTTTGCTGTAGTTATATAGACCTGAGTACAACCTTGTATGGTGTTTGGTGTAGTTATATAAACCCGAGTACAGCCTTTATGATGTTAAGTGTAGTTAAATAGACCTGAGTACAGTCTAGTATGATGGTTAGCGTAGTTATATGGACCCGAGTAAAGCCTAGTGTGATGTTTGGTGTAGTTATATAGACCCGAGTACAGCCTAGTATGATGTTTGGTGTAGTTATATAGACCCGAGTACAGCCTAGTATGATGTTTGGTGTAGTTATATAGACCCGAGTACAGCCTAGTATGATGTTTGGTGTAGTTATATAGACCCGAGTACAGCCTAGTCTGATGTTTGGTGTAGTTATATAGACCCATGTACAGCATAGTATGATGTTTGGTGTAGTTATATAGACCCGAGTACAGCCTAGTATGATGTTTGGTGTAGTTATATAGATCCGAGTACAGCCTTGTATGATGTTTGATGTAGTTATATATATCCGAGTACAACCTTGTATGATGTTTGGTGTAGTTATATAGATCCGAGTACAGCCTTGTATGATGTTTGATGTAGTTATATAGACCCGAGTACAGCCTTGTATGATGTTTGGTGTAATTATATAGATCCGATTACAGCCTTGTATGATGTTTGGTGTAGTTATATAGATCCGAGTACAGCCTTGTATAATGTTTGATGTAGTTATATAGACCCGATTACAGCCTTGTATGATGTTTGTGTAGTTATATAGACCGATACAGCCTTGTATGATGTTTGGTGTATTATATAGATCCGAGTACAGCCTTGTATAATGTTTGATGTAGTTATACAGCCTTGTATGATGTTTGGTGTAGTTATATTGAATGATTGGCTTAGTTAAAAAGATCCGAGTACAACCTGGTATTATGTTTGCGTAGTTATATAGACCCGAGTACAACCTTGTTTGATGTTTGGTGTAGTTATATAGATCCGAGTACAACCGTGTATAATGTTTGGTGTAGTTATATACATCCGAGTACAGCCTAGTATGATGTGTGGTGTAGTTATTTAGACCCGAGTACAACCTTGTATGATGTTTGATGTAGTTATATAGACCCGAGTACAGCCTAGTATGATGTTTGATGTAGTTATTTAGACCCGAGTACAGCCTTGTATAATGTTTGGTGTAGTTATATAGACCCGAGTACAGCCTTGTGTGATGTGTGGTGTAGTTATATAGACCCGAGTACAACCTTGTTTGATGTTTGATGTAGTTATATAGACCCGAGTACAGCCTAGTTTGATGTTTGATGTAGTTATTTAGACCCGAGTACAGCCTTGTATGATGTTTGGTGTAGTTATATAGACCCGAGTACAGCCTTGTATAATGTTTGGTGTAGTTATATACATCCGAGTACAGCCTAGTATGATGTGTGGTGTAGTTATTTAGACCCGAGTACAACCTTGTATGATGTTTGATGTAGTTATATAGACCCGAGTACAGCCTAGTTTGATGTTTGATGTAGTTATTTAGACCCGAGTACAACCTTGTATGATGTTTGATGTAGTTATTTAGACCCGAGTACAGCCTTGTATAATGTTTGGTGTAGTTATTTAGACCCGAGTACAGCCTTGTATGATGCGTCTCTCAAGCGCATTGAGCGCTTTGATTAAGTATTTTTTGTAAATACTTTTTCACTCTTGTTATTCATAATGAATATATTATAAAAAACACGATATTATTCACTTAGAATAACCTTTTATTAGTACAGCATAGAGAAAACGATATCTTTGATTTGGAATACATTACTATTTATATCATTTATATAAAATGTTGCACAGAGAGATCAACAAATCCTAATGAAACGATTTACTTCACCTAGGTTATATGAACCCTAATGGGCTCTTCAAATTACGACCAATGTCGGCAAAACTCGCCCGATCTTTCGATATTCTTCGTCAGAACATGCCCTTATTCGAATTATGATTTTTTCACAAAGCGATATAAATGTGTTTCAGACATCAATCAAACCTCCATGTTAAGAGGTAATGTTCTCTTCACGTGTCGCAGTTCAGAACTAATTATACACAATGTGATAATCGAATCAACGCACGTCACGTGTAATTAAGAAAACCAGGACATGTTGTGCAACAGCTCAAACCAAGGAACCCCCTGTCTTATATTAACACCATTCCTGTGTAATCAGTTCGAGCAATACGATATCAATATACTCACGGGTCAACAAATTTAGACCATTCCAAACCATTATAATGCAGTACTCTCATGTTCGGTTCTTGTTTTCTTTCATTGAAACTTATTGATACTTTATTTATTTAAAAACAGATATAGATCCTAATACGATATGGTTATATTCTCTGGGCCTCGTGACATTGGACAGCTGGATGCTGGACACAACACCGTTGACCTTGGCAATATCATTCACCCTGGTCAGTGTTTCAGACAGCCTGAACTGTGACGAAAGCCGTACCAATATAATTTACGCGCATAAAACATAAGACTGTCCGGGAACGGACCCGCTGGGAACAGTCTCGTCGAATGCTCTCCTATAAATGCTTCGTCTCGGAAATTGCTGTAATTTCCTTCCTCTTATTGGAGGCCAGTCGTAGCAGCTGAGCTAAAGATATATTGAGCCGCCTCGCTGTCTGCCGCCGGAACACTGGAGTGGTGCCATCAGAAGACATGATGGTCGCTGAGGATAAAATGACAATGGTCATTGGATACGTGTATCATTGCAAAACATAGATCACGAAAGTATGTTATTAACCAGATTTTCTGAAAGAAATATCTGATCATTAGTTTGGCGGGCTGACGGTCATCAGCCATTTTTACAAGACCTTAACTTCGTCATACATTTATATTATATTATATATTGAAAGGACTAAGTACAATAAGACGGTGTGCAGGCACATGTCCCGGGTTCAAAGTTCAAAGGTCAAGGTCACATCTGAAAGGGAACTTCCTTATGCATTGAACAGTTTTAAAATACAACTATTCAGTATTAGGAGCAAGACCCAAGTGCGCTTAGAGGTTGGCTTTCAAAAATAAGCACATTGCTTTCATTTAGGAAACCTTTTTGTGTGGAATTTCCACATATCACGTTTTTGTTTTGTTTGTTTGATATAATAACAAACAAGACAAAGAAACCTTAGAGAATGGAATTGATTGGCACGTTTGCTTGTAGTACACCAACATAATGAGTAATAAGCAAATATGACGTGTTTTTAAACAGCAATATCTCATTTGATCAAGCTACACACGTTCAACAGATCACAAATAAAAGTATTTTTATACTCGTGTATAATATGAATGCCAGTACCTGCAATGTTTGAAAAGAAACCAGTTTTAGTCCCAGACTATGAGGCCATGGATTTTGGCCGCTGTTGTCTAACCTCACTTTTGACTACCTTAGGGATAATGGCGTAAGGCAGTGTCAAATGAATATTTTAACGATTTTGATTGGCAGATGTTCCTATTCTCTCAGATGAAAAGGTTACGCACCATCGTTGAATTAAAAATACAAGTATTTTGACTGGATTACATATTCTTTGATAAATATAGAGTTATTCTATCAAAACACTTTTTTTGTGCATTGAGACTTGTTTTGGGCCGACCTACCGCATAATTATTATAGTCTGTTTCATCGTCTACATATGAGTCTAACACGGCGGGGACGCTTTGATACCGAGTTTTTATTTTTACTGAATTTAACTTCATAGCATGAATAGCTTCGCAGATAATGATTCGCACATCATTTAACCGTACTACACCATTCATTTCTTTAATACCCCATCAACTCCGTATATCTAGTTTAAGATATATTTCTTATCTGTTACTTAAGACTGTCTCTAAGCAAGCAATCCTTTAGGTCTGAGCCAAGTTTAAGATCCATGCTCGAATTCCCACCAAATATGCTTAGCGCTAAGCAATACTAAAATTCTTAAACTAGGTACATACACATTCCTCATTACAATGTACTGTTTTATGAACTATTCTAGAACACGACTAAGTAAAAATTTATAAATTTAATTACTAACCATTGACAAAAAATGAAAAGATGGTGTTGGTTGAATTTGACCCTGGTTATACACCTAACTGAGACACAGCCTTTTCCCTACCCATCTCCCCGCTGATAAGGATCTACAAAAAAAAGAAAAGAAAAAAAAAGTATTTGATACTCGTATAATACAATTCCATCTCCATCGATGTATAAAAAGAAATATCTAGATGTACTCACAAGCATGTGGGAGGTGATCTTGTTAAAGTGTCTGTTGTAAGACGATACCTGGAATCAATTATACTGGTTAATATCACCAGACAGTTATTAGGTTTTAAAAAAGAAATAAGAGCTGGATGTCTGTGTTGAACATTATGGTAATACCGGTAGCTAGATATCACACAAATGAATATTCGAAACGTATAATATTGCTTTTAAAGATTCTCCTAGTATGTAATTTTAGGGAGTTGATGCTACACAGAGAAGCTGTTCAATATTAATATGCATAAATAAGCCAACATTTTATGGTTTGAAAATAGGTCTGCGTGCTTCACCAAATACTAGTAAACGTACTGTTCTATTTATTTGTTTGTTTGCTGGGTTTTACACGCTACCAACATTATTTCAGTCATTTTGGGACTTTGTCTACATATGTAATAGGTGAACTGGTGTTTTATTGTGATATCGCTGACAAGTGGCATGATACTACACCCAGATACATTATCCTGACATCCGGGCAATCAGTTCTCGAACAAACCTTACGGACTGATCGCCATGCGTAATGGAGATATACCAGTATCATTTTAACGACATTGATATATGTCGCGACCGGTAATTGAACTCAGCAACCATCCAGTCACAAGGCGAACGCTTTCCGCACTCGGCCATCGGAACCGTTTTTTTTTTTTTTTTAATTTCTATTTTATTTTAATGATTGGATATAGCGACATTTGCGCGTCTTGTGACGTACGAGGACTCAAATCGTCGGTAAATCAAATAAGGTCTGAAGGTATTCATCAATTTACCTCTCAAATATATATTCAATGATAAGTGGTCCTACACAGATGTGTGAATTGTGTTTAGGTATGACTCGATGTCTAATTATCAGTTTAAGATTTCAGAGTTCAAAAACAAAAACGAATTACTTGCTAATATTTGTGTCAGATTAAAGAGCCCGTCATCAAGTAGCCACGCTACAGTCGTTCGAAGGATTCTGCTTCCTAATATATAGTCACACAACAAAATACCAAAAGACCTGTCCAGATGGCCGAGTGATTAGAGTGCACATACCGCAACCTGGAGGTTATGGTACGATTCCCGGCCGCGACAAGTCACCGATGATAAAAATGACACTGGTGTAACTCTCCCTGGTTTGGCGATTAGCATATGTATAAGTAGTTTCCAACGCAAAACACATCGGATCATGGGCATTAACCTAGTTTGTTTAGGCTAAACGCCCCACCGACAGCATTTCAGTCATTTTGTGACTTTTTTTCTTCATGAGGCAGATATAGTGTTGCCACACTATGACAAGTGGCATTATTTCACATCCAGCCAGGTGCACATTATCCTGACCAATGGATCGCAAAGCAAAATGGCTATTCCAGTGCCATTTTTAACGATTTTGGTATGTCGCGGCCGGGGATCGAAACCAAGAACTCAAAATTCTGGGGCGGACGCTCAAACAACTAAAGTTTTTAACACGGAAAAACTGACAATAATAGAAAGATAGTGAGATCGTAAACCATACATACATCTTATATGTGCTTGCAATACCACCAAATACAAAATCATTTGCACCAGGTTGAAAGCCTATACAATGATTATTGAAATACCTCTCTTTTTAAAAGAATGAAATGCCCAGCATCATAAACACCGCAAGAGAATGTTTGAACTAACAGACACATTTTGTTTTCTCTCAGATGTACCCATTAGCAATGCCAAAACAGCACATTGTAAAGAAGATCTGAGAGTAATCCGTGTCTCTCTGTGACATTAGCATTATACATCGCCATACTTCATGTGTTGTCATGAACGACATTTAATGCCGTCTCTAATATTCAACAGTTCTAACGACGACATTTTTGCTACTGCTGACGTAATTTTACCCTTCATATAAAAAAGCCATTAACAAATAACCAATGTATAACGGATCCTGCTTGATAAGTTAACTATTCATTCAAAGCTGTAGGGACACTAATTATGCTCAAAGCAACGCACAAAGATCAAGCATGGCTGTTGTAGAAACACACAGACACTGATTGAGGTTTTAAAGGAATCAAGAACTGGGAGAGGCAGGTCAGATTCTCAGGTCAAACTTTTTTACCCTTTTCGTCAATCTTCTCGAGCAGCGATACTTTGTTGTCGTCAAACCACGACACTATTTCACCCATTCATGTTTATAATTTCTACGCTTTGAAATATCGGTCAACTATTGAGTGTGATTTGAGTTATGACGTCATTCGTTCATTGAATGGACTTTCTGGTCTTTTTCTCTATGGAGTATTGTTGAATTAATTATGCAGTGATATTCATGGTAGAAAAAGAACTTATGCTTAAAGAAGTGTATATTGATTTCAGCGAATCTGACACGTATGTGTATAGTAAATTCCGAAACTGCGGACTGTTTTGCATTTCGATTGAAAGGCAATAAAGTATTGACGCAACAATTTCATTGAAGTGAGCTCTATTTTGTTACGGAATGCATTTAACGTTAAAAGCAATTTCAGATGTCGAATAACCTGAGTTTTAGTCCGTCATGTCGCAGACAACTAAATCATATACATCAGGGAATCACACCATGACACT
The DNA here is from genome assembly GCA_021229015.1 of Solen grandis. Taxonomy (NCBI): domain Eukaryota; kingdom Metazoa; phylum Mollusca; class Bivalvia; order Adapedonta; family Solenidae; genus Solen; species Solen grandis. The sequence goes on from CM037787.1 coordinate 7,278,722, forward strand.
TTGGCGTATCGATATGAATGTTAAAGAGATCAAAAGATGTTTTTTTCCCGCTGAAATGTCGTCATTCTGTGTTTACAAAAGAAAATGATCGTAATATAAACAGATAATTAGCATAAGTCGTTCGAAGTATGGGGTTTTTGATTCTAGCCCGTACTGCATTTTACTTTTGTTTCACTGATATATAGATAGAATATTGAATAATCTTTATTCTTTACCACTTGTATATATTATTTATATATCATGATAAAGGTATTTAAAAGTTAAATCACACTGAAAATAATTTACAATCTAAAAAAAAACTAAAAACAAAGCAGAGATCCGCAACTCTGGTATAGGTAAAGAGCAAGTCAAGCTCTAGTTAATTTACGAATACGATCATTTGACCGCGAGATAATGCGAGATGAGTAAAATTGCTCATACCGATTATAAATACATGAGTTTTCTCTTCAAATTATTGCCAATTAAACCAACTATTTCGGACAGTTTCATATCTCTGTTGATTAGTTCTTTGACAAACTGAACAGGATACTCCATTTACCGTCTCCCCTGAAAACAACAACAACGTAACGGACAGATAAACAGTCAATTGTCTCGTTTGTAATAGTTCGCATCTTTTCTTTTACAGCTCTAATGCGATACGAGATTAGTAGACAACTCAGTGCAACCCTGGTCTTCGAGGTGGGTCAATGTCAAAATGCATTTTCTCGCCTGTTGGACACTTAGGATTTTCCCGGAGACTCAAATTTCCACACGAAGGACCACGTGAACGGCCCCGTCCATCGAACGAAGAGCTAGAATTTCTTACACAATAACTTTTTCTCTCCAATTGTTTTAAGATAACCGAAGTCTAAATGCCCGCGTTTTTGACATTGCTTCATTATTTATCTGTTTACCTTTTTTTTCTTTTTTTTTTTTTGAGGAAAGGGTGCACTCAGTTATTTAACTATCTAAATGTATTATTTCCTCCTGATAAACATTATATAAAAAAAACACACTATCACACATTAAAACAAACAACGTCAACAAGAACAACAAATGCAATTAAATACAGCAACAAATAAATGAATATTAGCAACACGAGAATTACCCCCCCCCCCTTTTTTTTAAAAAAACAATAGCACAAAACACTTACAATTCTTACATAATGCAAAGATTTGTAACACTTAGATATCTTATATGTCTTAATTTTCTGCTTACAAATGCTTTAACATGCCGAGACATGAACCAATAAATGTAAATACTTAATGGTCTTAGTTACCTCTCGGCGTGATTGTGATTAAATACCAACGAAATTTAAGGATGCTGCAACTGTCTCTAGGTTGTTTGAATATGCTACTGTCAGAAAAGTTGACTGACCGACCGATCAAACTTATTTTGATGAACTACACGCGCCGTCTCCTCTGTTTGCTCATTTGCGTGCCATAGGAAATATGTAAATCAAATTGATTTCTAGACATTTAGTCGTTAGTTCAAGATTTACCCATACAAGCGCATCGTTAAACGTGTTTATTTTTTTGTGAGCGCATTGTTCAAGTGCAAAACAGTGGAAATCATTTCCTTGGAAAATTCGAGGTTGTCCGATTGTTTGTATAAAATTCCAGTAACTCTAGATCAATTTTATATTGGCTTGCTGTACCGGTTAATAACAATTGTCGATACTGCATTACTTAGTTTATATGGACTTGTCATTTAAATTAAAGTTGGGTCGACCGTGCGAGATTGATGTTTTAATCAAGTTATATACCTGCTCTGACAATGTTGGCCGAACATATCCGAATATATGCCAGCCCAACGTATATAAAACGTCCTGATGGTTCTTTGGTCGATATAATAGAGGCCATTCTGAATTCATCAATTTTCTTTTCCCAACATCGTAACAATAATTAGAGAAAATAATTGGCAAACCTTTTAATTCTCTTCAAAATCTTGGGAACCACAATAAAGTTATTTTCGTAACAATGCGTGATCGCGTGAGAAATTTTACAACTTTTACACGAAAAAGGTCAAAGTTTAAAATTACAATTGAATCAGATTTAATTTCTCTCACAGGTTGAGCTATTTACTCACACTCTATTGAACCATTTAAACAATACTGCAGATATATCAATTGAGACTCCAGTATTCGATTTGAATTTCAATTTTTAATCATGATTAACGCTTAGTTATAAACCCCAGTATGTACACTAGCCAACACTGATTCTGGGCTGATTCTCAATAGAGCGTCCTTCGGAATATGAATCAAATGATGAAACATGTCCATAGTGATACTTTCACTTGTTATTTGACAAGTGGGCCAAATCTAATGTTGTTATAACTTGTGATCCAACCCGTTTGCTTATAGCAAAATATGAACTAGAACACTCATACATTTTTCTGGCTTGACTTGACTAGACTGACTTGACTATTTGAGTTTACCGTCGCTCTGACAGTATTTCAGTCATATAGCGACGTCCAGCTAATTACAGGTGGTGGAAGACCCCGAATGCACGGAGGCATCCGGGTAGAACCACTGACCAACCGCAAGCCAGCTGGAAGGCTTCCTCACATGAAAATCCGAATGACCCTGCCGGGATTCGAACCCACGCGGTGAGGGGCTTAGCGAGTGTGAAAGTCTCGGCCAACAATTTATCTGGGAAAACATGTATGTATATATGAGTGTATGCATGATGGCTTGTGTGTAATTTGGTTTAAAAAGCAATAAAATATGTTTAAAATAACATGTTTCAAAATGAAGGAACAATATATACTGATTTAGAACTTGGAGTGGGAGGGGAGACAATATACCGGCTATGGAATTTTGCAATGTAGCCATTACCCATAGTTTACAAATATTCAACAACAATAGAAGTCTCGTACAAAGGACTGCGACGATATGATAAATAGTGACCCTCTGTACCCCTTTATCCCACTTTTTTCTTTCTTACGATGCGGTAGTAAAACGCGAAAATAACTTTAATTTGATCGATCGGTAGTGTTACTAGTGTAAAATAATAAGTAACAAATCTAATTCAGTAGAGCGAGTCGTTTTGACGTGTCTGATTGAGGTTATGATTTATGAATGTTAATTATTTAGTTAAATGGTAAAGGTCGAGTTACCACAAATACCTGCTTAGACTGGGTTTACGGGAATCGTCTTAAGTAGCTAATGAGGTGAGTTAAGACTTATCAATAGATAGATAGATTTATGGGTCTCCACGCTCACTTGTAACAATTAGTGTGACGGTTAATCATTGATGTCAGATGTTTTCCGTTTATCGATTTGGTAAATATTTAAATATATTTGATAGCAATCACCACACGCACACACAAAAAGAGAGAGGAAATATGTTACAGGGAGAAGAAAATAGAACCAGTAGACTATCCTGATGATAATATATATCAGTAGTAGTAATAGTAGTAGCGTAGCAGTAATAGTGGTGTTAACCCTTTCCCTCATAGAGGATACCATGAAAAGACCTATGCGAACAGCATAAAACCAGATCAGCCTGCGAGTAACTCGCAGGCTGATCAGGTTTTATGCTGTTCGCTGCTCCTCTGTGGTCTGGTAATGAGGATTTTACAATTAAATTTCGTAAGGTTTGAGTTTGGCTTTCTGCAGATCAGGCTTTATGTGGTACCTATTGAGTGCGTCTAAATGAGTCTATATGATTGAAAGGGTTAAATGAAGAAAGGGAAAAGAGAAACAGTATCAGTAGTAGTAGAAGAAGAAGAAGCAAAAAATAGCAGAAAATGCAGTAGTGCCAGACTATTTGACTATTTGTGTTTACCGTCGTTTCGACAGTATTTCAGTCATATAGCGACCTCCAGCTAAATACAGGTGGAGGAAGACCTCGAATTCACTGAGGCATCCGGGTAGATCCACCGACCTACCGCAAGCCAGCTGGAAGGCTTCCTCACATGAAAATCCGAATGACCCTGCCGGGATTCGAACCCACGCGGTGAGGGGCTGAGTGAGTGTTAAAGTCAGTAGTGCAAGAGCTGTAGAAGGAGAAATAAGGAGATGCTACCTTGACTTAGAAAACGTTATAAAAGGCGTCTGATATTGCTATTTACTCGTAAATAAAGATTAGAAGAAGAAGAAGTAATGAAAATAATAAAATCTTTATTTATAAAAGGTAGCTCGGTAAGTTTACAAACATTTTAAGTATAACTTCTTTACACGGGGCCTTCTGAAATAAAACATCAATGTTATGTACAATGGTAATAAAAAAAATAATGACAACAAACAAACAAACAAAATAAAAACAAATCTTAAGTTCTTTGCATATTTATGCAATGATGATGGTAATGATGAAAATGATGCAAAAAGTGATTATGAGAATGGAAATGGAATTGTCTGCTTACATATTGAAAATATTTCAAATCTCTGAGCAGAAAACAATCGCTTAAAACGGGTGTTCCTCATGGGTCAATATATATATAAAAGGCCCTATATTATTAATTCAGTACATAAATGACCTACGTCTGGTGGTTCAGAACTCTGAGATAGATATTTATGCAGATGACTCTACTTTGCATACTACAGTCCATAATATGAATGTGATTAAATGCAAACTACAGAAAGACGTTGATTGTGTACGGAAAGGGTGCAACAAAACAATATGGCTTTGAACCCTGATAAGTCCAAGGCAATGTTAATTGGAAATAAAAGAAAATTACGCGAAACAAATTTATTGAATATCTTCATCAAAAACTGCTCAGTAAGAAATGGCTATTTAAATAGGTATGTAACTTTCAGATACATGTTTCTCGAATATTTTTGAGATTGTATTTAAATTGAGATTGGTCGATAATTCGATGGATTAGGTATGTAACTTTCAGATACATGTTTGTTTCTCGAATATTTTTGAGATTGTATTTAAGATTGAGATTGGTCGATAATTCGATGGATTATTTCTGGAACCTCCTTTGAAAATATGCGTTACACATGCTTCATGGGAAAATTCCTGATGCGATACTGGTTTTGTTTGGTTTGTTATAAAAGGTATTATAGATAGATAAATAGAAGTAGATGATGCACAATTTAGCATGGAGACATGGACATTCTCACTCTAATTTTCTCTATTCATAGAATTATATGCAATTTTTCAGCCTTGAGAAAAAGGAAATAGTCGGTTTACTTTTTAAATTATTCTATGAAGACACTGTGCAAACTCTTCCAGTGCATGCCGGGAAAGCAGGCTCGACAGTATGCACATTTTAGTAAGAAATTCGAGTAAATCAATAGGAAAAAGCTGCATTTAGACACTTTTAAACCAAACGTCATCTGGGATTCAGCGAGCGTGAGCACATATAATTTAATCCGTTCCCTACATACATAAAATGACATGTTGTCAAGGTAACACGAGAGGATGTGAGACAGAGAGACTTAACGTGGACCTATATCCTACTGCGTGAAACAGACATTCAAAGAGAAACAACTGATATTAACTGAAATTCATATTATTATTAAACTTATTATTTTTACTATTTTCTTTTCTAAATTCAAAAGCTTTACTACAATATTTTGCTAAATGTGTTAATATAGATTTCTTATTTGAGCTAAATAAAGTAATAGAGCCAAACAAAGGCGTTAAGAAATATATACGTTTATCAATCAAACGATCTAAATACATTTGTTTCACACACACACACACACACACACACACACACACGTCTGTGTGGCACGGAACTTCAGTATCGGTCGGACTTTTATTTTCCATGCTGCCGGCAAAACATTAATTTATAATCATTCAAGTTTATCTAGTTCTCTAAATAAAGTACAGTCGAAAGTTTGAGAGCCCCTGACATTTGATTGTACTTAATCAAGATGACACGATACTTCTTCAGAGAAACTATATTAAGCCTAATATTTACACTCATTATAGAAATGGTTTCCATAAATAAATCTATGGCACGTTCCTTAAGTATTATAATATCCAGTAATTGGTAATTAACTGGCCACAGATGTATGATTAAGTCTTGAGGTTTTCAAGGAGTGTCCCAAGGGTGAGATCATGGAATAATTATGACGCTACTGAGATACCGTCTAGAGTCCAATTTTAAAAGTCAATAAATTCCATCTTATGTACTAGGTTTTCAACGTCAGAAAAACAATCCATTTTCTGCTTCAAAGGTTTACAATTAGGTTTGATTTTTCTTTTCGAAGTCTAAGACTGATACATGTAAGAGTATGCTTTACTTTTAAGGCACACCTGAGCACAATGTGAGTTATCTGTGCAACACAAAGACCGTCATTCGATATGAAAATGAATTTAACCTGCGCATCTGGGTGCCAGAATTGACTGAAACAAGTACTAGTACATGTACATGTAGACAGCTTTTGCTTTCACAAGTTGGCCCTATTAAAATGAGATTCCCAGGGACAGGCTGGATTTCATATGAACCATAAACTTTATCAACCTTCTCTGAAACCAATAGTAATTTCATTTGGCAACTTGAATCGCGATACCATCACTTCCCAAAGGGAGTCCTCGTATTAGGACTTCTGTCTCGTATCCCATAAATAAAAAATTAAAAAGACACATGTTATTATTATTACTGACAGATTGAACATTTTTTTACAAATAATCTTCCCATGGCCTCTTTGTCCTTACAAAACATAAATCCGTTCAGAGATTTCCCCCGTTTTTTTTTTTTTTTTTTTTTTTTTTTTTTTTTTTTTTTTTTTTTTCTTCAATATTTCGGACTTTCCTCTAAACCGGAACAAGGTTTTGGTCCCGTTTGTACATGTTAAGACCTCATTGTAGGTCATGTTTGGTAAAGTTGCAGTCATATTAAGTATTGATTTTACCAAGCCTTGTGATTATCCGACCATCTTATCGGGGTGTTGCAATTGTGCGGTACTTATAATACAACTAGGCTGGTCATTGTGAAACAAGTAACACCATTATTGTGGATTGCAGTGTTTGGGCCAGCAAAACCCACGGGCACTGATATATTCCAAATGCATGAGAAGCATTGTTCGATAACATACCGTGATCAAATGCTGTTATGCGTCGTATCTGGTATTTAAACCTTTGGTGAAATGAAGCGCAAATGTCACAACAGGTGTCTGGTAGCAACACTAATGTGTATATCTACCTCCCAATGAAATATTACATCACCACTTGCGTGCATACAAGTTTTTCAGGTGCAAAAAGGCTAACTATAGCTTGCAACTTTGCATACACTTTGATCAAATTGCATGATGATATAACAGACGTAACCCACACTTGGCTGTCAATCGTTATATGAGAAAGGGGCTTATAGATTTGGTGCGTCCATCCGCCGGTATGTGCGAGCAAGCGTACGAAGATTTCAAAGTCGTATGTCATGTTGAATGGTCGGCCAACAAAGGTTAGGGACAGAATGGCAAGCTGAATTTTTACCCATCATTGTTATCTCTTTAATCTTTCTTTGGACATTTTAACCCTTCAAAACAAGACTTCACCTCCAGAATACAATTTTGACCCCCTTAATAACTGAATTAACTGAAACAACCTTATAATGTCAAGATGTAACTCCTTAATATCTAGATATCTTAGGCATCAAACACGTGGCGACGAGATATGCATTCAGGATGTAACCATGTGGTTATGGGATGACTGGATGTTTGTCTGTCTGTATATTCCCAAAAGATATTAAGGAGTTACATCCCTAACCTTTGCTGGTCATTTGTTTGACCATTCAACATGACATACGACTTTGTATTCTTCGTCTGTTTTATCACCATGCAGTTTGATCGAAGTGTATGCAAAGTTGCAAACTGTATTCGACTTTTTCGTATATAGCTCACTTAATTTAAGAGTGCTAGTCACAAACAGAACTAGTGCGGTATAACAGGGCGCCAAAGCGTCAATTCGAAAATGAGACAAACAACTATTTGTGGGCTTTCGTGTTAGCGACAGACATGACGAGGTGAAAACATAACAAATGAATGGCGCAAATGGGGAGTTGCGCGTTGGCACCCATATGTCGTTTATCTATCTCCCCGGCGTCTCGCCAGTTCGAAACACGAAATCCCGCCCGATATGGTATCCCACCAACGTGAAAACGCGACGTTGTCGCTCACTTGATTGCTAACGTAACGATTACACATACCGGTTTGCAGTGTCAACTTGCTATGATATGGTGAATTCTTACGCCGTGTCACCCCGCCATTACAACCGAACCTTCTATGCAAATATCGACACCCTCGTTTGACTCCAGTCTTTCTGAGAGAAACACGAATTTATACGATTATTAGATAATGATCAGTGAGGAACGATGGGGCAATGTGACCGGATCCTGAGAATTAATTCAGCCATGGCTGATGGCGGGACGGCTCGCCCGGGGAATTCATTGGACTCGTTTTCATACAAGACTCAAGGTACAAGTGGCCTTGTTCTTCATTGCGGACACCGAGGTCGATAGCACCAGTCGGACAATTTATGCGTTAAATCTCGTTATCCGAACCGTTTACAGACGTGATCAGCTTGTCTGGACTGGGATAACTACACATATATATATTGGACAGACGTCTTTGTAAGGAAAATAATACTTAACCTAGGATATACATTTTACATTGGTGGTACAAAGCCTCACAAAATATGGCTTCCGTAGACATAATTGGAAACATAATAGATGTAACATTGAATATACGCAATCAAACCTCCATTTTACGACCGTGATTGCGACCGAGATCCACTGAGGTGTCCTGATTATCAAGTCAAGGTAAAGATAGTAACTGCCTAAATAATGAGGTATCTTAAACCAGATGGCTTATTATTTTATATGTCTTCTTTACTCACCTTGATGGTAAAAATTAAAGAACAAATGGGTGGAGAATTTAGTATACAAAAGTAAATAATTATATTCATGTATATATAAACTAGGTGTTCTTTCAAATTGTCAGCATAGTTTGATTAATGCATAACATAATTACTTGCAATAAGCTGTTGGAAACCTCTTTTTTACGTCGGTTTGGAACTTATACTAATCCCTTTGCCGATTCTTTGTGCCAGGAAGGGTCATGAAAAATCAATTCCCCAAGGGGGTTCAGACCCACAACCGTCGGATCTGCAGTCGGGTATCATACCACAGGACCACGACGTCTGTTTGATTTTTCAGAAGAAACAAACATTTATCACATTTATCACTGAAAAATGATATTGCTGGTTATAAGTGAGGTGGTCTGAATAGTGAGGTGGTCTGAATAGTGAGATGGTCTGATAGTGAGGTGGTCTGAATAGTGAGGTGGTCTGAATAGTGAGATGGTCTGAAAAGAAAGGTGGTCTGATAGTGAGGTGGTCTGAATAATGAGGTGGTCTGAATAGTGAGATGGTCTGAAAAGAAAGGTGGTCTGATAGTAAGGTGGTCTGAATAATGAGGTGGTCTAAATAGTGAAGTGGTTTGAATAGTGTGGTGTTTTGAATAGTGCAGTGGTCTGAAAAGAGGTGGTCTGAATAGTGAAGTGGTTTGAATAGTGCGGTGGTTGGAATAGTGAGGAGTTCTTAATAGTGAAGTGATCTGAAAAGTGAGGAGATCTTTATTGTGAGCTGGTTTAGTGGTGAGTCTTAATAGTGAGGTGGAGTTAATTGTGAGGTGGTCTTAATAGTGAGATGGAGTTAATAGTGAGGTGGTCTTAATAGTGAGATGGTCTTAATAATGAGTCTTAAAAGTGAGGTGGTCTTAATAGTGAGGTGGAGTTAATTGTGAGGTGACCTTAATAGTGAGATGGTTTTAATGGTGAGTCTTAATAGTGAGGTGGTCTTAATAGTGAGATGGTCTAAGTAGTGAGATGGTCTTAATATTGAGGTGGTCTTAATAGTAAGGTGGTATTAACAGTAAGGTGGCCTTAATTGTGAAGTTATCTTAATATTGAGGCGGAGTTAATAGTGAGGTGGTCTAAATAGTGAAGTGGTCTTAATAGTAAGGTGGTGTTAATAGTGAAGTGGTCTTAATATTGATGTGGTCTTAATAGTGAGTGAGGTGATCTAAATAGTGAGGTGGTCTTAAGAGTGGGTCTTAATAGTGAGGTGGTCCTAATGGGTTAGGTTAGTGGTTTGAATAGTAAGGTGATGTTTATAGTGAGGTGGTCTTGATATGGGGTTTGATTGTTTAAGTTTTGATAATTGTTTTGTGGTTGATTTCAATAGGAGGGGGGTCCGAACACATACTTAGGGACTTAGAAAACGCATGTTTGGATCCGTGTGTTTTTACAACGAAAACACTTGCTATATGAACATATTCATATATACATTTCTTGAATATTTTCAGTTGTTACGTTTTTGTTTTATAAAGTTAATTTATATGATATACAGTTGATGGAATCCTTCGTATTTCGTTTTCTTGTAAAAACATATAATACAGGCGTGCGTTTTCAAAGCCTTTAAGTATACAACCGCTACATTTAAAGACCATAGATATATCGGACTCCCCATATAATGAGATGCTCTTCAACTCAATTTCTTAAAGATCTTGAACTTCCATATTTAATGACTTAGATGATAGGAATTTCGCAAATATAATAGTATAAAGATTGTTCATACAGTAGGTTGTCTTATATTTCTATCAAAACATAGAAATACAGAATTTGAGCTCATTAATAAGCCTTTTTTTTAATGAAATAAATCTAATATCACAATGTCACTCATCAATAAGCCTTTTTTTTAATGAAATAAATCTAATATCACAATGTCACGTGAACAATAAAATAAAGAATAAAACAAGGAAAGGCCACCTGATTGATGAGTATGATTGTCTTAAAAGTAGTTCAGTCTCAGCAGCAGAAATGATACATATTGCAGGTAAGAAAAGTCTCATGTTATTGTTTACAAAATGCTTGTGCTCCTATGTTTGCCAGCTATTCATGTTTTTATTCCGCCGGGAAGCAGTGCCAACTCAGTCATAGTAATGTTTACCGTCCTAAATACCACCCAGTCGAGATCTGTAGCCCCATCCCTCCGTACCATTGTTATGTTCCAAGTTCTGCGTAAATATAGTTTTCTCTTCCATGGAAAACTTCTTATTATATTGAACACCAGTCTTACTTCATCCTTCATTTCGTTACTCCCTACATCGCTGACAGAATGTAATAGGCACCCGTGGGTATCCGACGCTGTACTTCATCTTCATTGAAAATCATGTAACTAAACCTAGGTTCTTGCAATGGTATTAACAGAAAGAAAAAAAAACATTTTAAAAGCAAGGGGAGAAAAATTAATACAGAAAAAAAAAAACAATAGCGAAAAGAAAAACGTACAGCTGTTGTCAAGTTCAATGTCTGAAAACCAAGCAGCTGGTTCAGAACTTTAAGGTAATCCATCCATCATTAAATTATGGTCATGGTCCTTCGGATGCTAAATGTTATCCTCCCAGCTGGCTTGCGGTAGGTCGGTGGTTCTACCCGGATGCCTTCGGAGTCTTCGGGTCTTCCTCCACCTGTAATTAGCTGAACGTCGCTATATGACTTAATATACTGTCGAAGCGACGGTAAATTCAAATAGTCAAGTCTAAAAAAAGACTTAAGTGCAGATGCAAGCATTCATTGACTTGAATTTATAGGCTTTTTGCTCTACGTCCTTAAAGGCTTGCATTCACTATAAAATTGATGGACCATGGTCATATTTAAATGATGGATTACCTTAAGTCAGAATGCCTGTCACACACATGCACGCAAAGAGAAAGGTGGGGAAGAGAGAGAGAGAGAGAGAGAGAGAGAGAGAGAGAGAGAGAGAGAGAGCGAGAGAGAGAGAGAGAGAGAGAGAGAGAGAGGGAGGGGTCTACTATATACAGCACCTATAGGTACACTTTTTTAAATATGAACGTCCATGTTACCTCCGCGACCTTAAGATTGTACTTTTATTATTACATACAAAACCACTGGCGAACGTTAATTTATGGTAAGAAAAAAAATCGATTGAGCTATTTACTGATCAATCAATAGGAGAAATATGTTACATCTTAAAGCCCGGGGATAGGTAATACAATATTTGTGGTTAGCTGATTACAAAATACTTGAAATAGTTTCACACGTATCGGGTCAACGTCAGGTCGCCGTCAACCGATGTTGACCATGCCCGGTGTCCCGTTGGACGGTACGAGCTTCACCCATTCCAGTCCATGTGAAAATGCTTGGTCGTAAAAATTCCCACGGAACGCGTTCAATCTAGGTTTCGAACTTTTAAATTCGATGACATAAAATTGCCGGACTTTCCCGAAGAAGCCCGATTATGTGCGAATGCTATGTCGTGTGATATTTCCCACGGAACGCGCTGCGACAGTGTTTGTCGTGAAAGAAATAAAGCAACGATGAACATGTTTTATTGTACATTGAAGTGTGAGTTAATGTTGCGCGATTTGATTTCACACGTGAACCATAGCAGCTCAGCTGTAATAAATGTCATTTGTCTGAAATTTGTTTTCTTAATTGCTCAAATATGAAACGTTTTTGGAGAGTAGTGCGAGACTTTGTTTTATGTTTTTATGAGTATAAACATAAAGCGTATTAATTTGCTAGGCAGATAAATCAAATATGAACAACTATAAAGAGCACCTGGGCTAAATGCTCGTGTTGGCGGATCTGAAGGGGGGGGGGGGGATTATTCTCTAGTACTTTTCCTGGCGCAGAGTCCAACACGGGAACGATTGAGAAAGACTTTCGATCATGACTTTAAAGCATGGGAGAAGGGAAAAGAGCAGCATACGCCTCTAACCCTTCTGTATTTTTAATACATTAATTTATATGTGACAATCAAATATTAAGTGCACCCCCATACGTACGGCAATTGTCATAGTTGTCCCCTACCCAATGAAAGTAGAGTTTTGGAAAGTTTCAAATTTACACCCCCGAACCCAAAACCCTGTATCAACGCCTGTAAAGAATATGAGTAAGTATAGATAAAATATACTAAAATATTTAGAATTATAAAGAAAACTTACAATGGTCATGTCTCTTTCTTCGGATATGTTTTATGGCGTAGCTACGCCAATACTTCTCGACGGATGACGACAGCCAGTTTAATTCCACTAACAATACTTAGTGCTAATTAATACTTAACTTCTTAAACTATGTAGATACACATTCCACCATTGTTATTTTATGAAATATTCAAGTACATGACTAAGCCGAAATCAATTATTACCTTTGAAACTAAAAATATTTGTTACGGTATTTTTTAAAAGATAAACACGAATAATGAAATTCGCCACTTAGTATTTAAGTATTACTAAGCGCTAAGAATTGTTGGTGGAATTCGACCCTGTTTCTATATGAACCAGCTCTGTTCTGCGCATCATGATACATCTCCTATGTCCTTATCAACATCTTTTTACAGGTAATGATCCTCAATACTCCGAAAATGTCAGTATATTGTGGAGATACTTAATTTGATTCTTTTGAGGTCGGGCAGCTTCATTCTTTGCTATAATTTTCTGCTTTATCCAAATAAAAAAACGGAATTTGAAGCTATACGGTACACGTTACATACACTTTTCTTAAATTGTGTGTGCGCGCGTGTGTGTGTGTGTGTTGTCATTGTGTGTGTTAACTTAAAGCATCTCGTTCACAGAATATCGGTAGAAATTAAAAAAAATATAAAAAAAATGCTTCCCTCGATAATGTTGGTGAAGTCCTCTTGTTTCCTGGAAAATAAAATCGGCAAGTGTAGGTCAACGCTAACTTCTGCGAAATCGGTTAAATATAGAATATGGTATCCCCGAAGCACTGGTGCTTGCGGTTCCACAACACAGTTCATGGAAGTGATTTCGCAGGATCAGCCTATGAAGTTAGCGCATGCGCGAAGAGTGGATGTGATCAGAAAGGTGACAGCAAATAAAAATAGAAAATCTAAATATAGGTTTCATAATTCTAAATATAGTTTTAATGCCGCCTGTGACGGTATTGCCTGTGATGGTGAAACCAATCATTTCCTTTATATTCACGGACGGTTCAGGTGAGGATGCAAACGCCACTCGAGCCGAGGGGAGTTGTTGTTGTTGTTGTATTGGGGTTTACCGTCGGTGCGATAGTATTGCAATCTTATAGCGACGTCCAGCTAATTACAGGTGGAGGAAGACCCCAAGTACACAGAGGTACACGGATAGAACCACCGACCTATCGCAATAAGATACTAGTAGCTTGCACGGCAGAGAAAAATCATTTGTATCATACGCCATTTAATGCTCTGTAAATTATTATTCGTGAAGCCATACATTTGTACCTGCATATTAATAAGGCTAGGGGTAAAAGATTACATTTATGCTCCTCTGTAAATGTCCTCTTTTTCTGGAGGAAGATATAACATGCACGCGCGCATTAACGGCTTTGAATTGTCCATCTTTATCATTTGTAAATATTTTCTTTCTATAATTGGAAACAAGCGAATGCATTTCGATGTATAAGTTTGATACCGCTTTGAAAAGTTTTAATCATTTGTCGAATGCCGTCTGACTTTCACATTAAAATGAGATGATGCGTTTCAGTGCGGTCCTCTAGATCCGTAGACGTTTGCGTGTGTATCTTAGGATCAATGTGCATTCTAAATGGATCCGATAACATTTGTTAAAAGAACGTTTACATTACCATTTCTCTGTCAAGAAAATCAAAGATAAAGCTATTCTCAAAATCACGACATGATCATTTAATAACATAAACAAAGGTTAATACATAAAAGTACTTGTCAGTCCATGGTTTGTAAATGCTTGACAGTCTGTCACATGTAACAAAATCTTACCGGTGGTTGGAATTTTTCCCCGCATCATTGAGGCCGTTGGTTCGATTCCCTTTCGTGATGTACCAGATTGGCACTGGTATAGTTCCCCTGTGCTTGGCGCTCAATCTATATAGGTATGAAAATCTGAATAGAATGTGGAATCATGACACCTATTTTTTTTTAATTTATTTATTTATTTATTTTTGTGATTTCCCAGTGAGACACCGTCTTCTCTGTCTCATGTTGACAAAAGTCCCCCTCCCCAAAAGAATGATATACTATTAGTGGGACGTTAAACATAATCAATCATTAAACACATTGTCCGTGTGTGTGTACGTAGTTGAAAGCATTTCATACAATACGTTTTGAATAAATTTAACAAATTTAATCTTTATTTTTCATCCATTGCGGGATCATCTAAAAGCTGCAAAGAAAACCCACGTAACTGGACCGCAAGAGAAGCGACGAGTTCTCGTTGTTATGCCGTTATAAAACTGCTTGAAGTGAAATCAAAGGATCTATGTTGGTAGAGGGAATACTTATAAACTGTTCCCCATTTGTGTACCTGTATTACCGGTAATCTACTTTCGGTTTGGAGTATACTGTATTAACTTACACTGTAGTATAATGTAAAATCCCACAGTGTAATATACTGTATAAATTACTCTGTGTTAAACTGTATACTATTACACTGTAACATACTGTAAAATTTTATCTTACTCTGTAATATAGTTATATAATTCCACTTTATCCTGCTGTATAATCTTACTCTGTACTATACTGTAAAATATAACCCTGTAATATACTATATAACTATTATATGTATTTTACTGATAATCTTACACTGTAATATACTGAATAATCTTTGACTGTAATATACTGTATAATCTTTGACTGTAATATACTGTATAATCTTTGACTTTAATATACTGTATAATCGTTGACTGTAATATACTGTATAATCGTTGACTGTAATATACTGTATAATCGTTGACTGTAATATACTGTATAATCGTTGACTGTAATATACTGTATAATCGTTGACTGTAATATACTGTATAATCGTTGACTGTAATATACTGTATAATCGTTGACTGTAATATACTGTTTAATCGTTGACTGTAATATACTGTATAATCGTTGACTGTAATATACTGTATAATCTTACGCTGTAATATATTGTATAATCTTACGCTGTAATATACTGTATAATCGTTGACTGTAATATACTGTATAATTTTTGACTGCAATATACTGTATAATCTTACACTGTAATATACTGTATAATCTTACACTTTAATATACTGTATAATCTTTGAATGTAATATACTGTATAATCGTTGACTTAAATATACTGAATAATCTTTGACTGTAATATACTGTATAATCTTTGACTGTAATATACTGTATAATCTTTGACTGTAATATACTGTATAATCTTTGTCTTTAATATACTGTATAATGGTTGACTGTAATATACTGTATAATCTTTGACTGTAATATACTGTATAATCTTTGACTGTAATATACTGTATAATCTTTGACTGTAATATACTGTATAATCTTTGACTGTAATATACTGTATAATCGTTGACTGTAATATACTGTATAATGGTTGTCTTTAATATACTGTATAATGGTTGACTGTAATATACTGTATAATCGTTGACTGTAATATACCGTATAATCGTTGACTTTAATATACTGTATAATCGTTGACTGTAATATACTATATCATCGTTGACTGTAATATACTGTATCATCGTTGACTGTAATATACTGTATAATCGTTGACTTTAATATACTGTATAATCTTTGACTGTAATATACTGTATAATCTTACACTGTAATATACTGTATAATCTTACACTGTAATATACTGTATAATCTTACACTGTAATATACTGTATAATCTTACACTGTAATATACTGTATAATCTTACACTGTAATATACTGTATTATCTTACATGGTAATATACTGTATAATATTACACTGTAATATACTGTATAATCTGACACTGTAATATACTGTATAATATTACACTGTAATATACTGTATAGTCATACACTGTAATTTACTGTATAATATTACACTGTAATATACTGTATAGTCATACACTGTAATTTACTGTATAATATTACACTGTAATATACTGTATAGTCATACACTGTAATATACTGTATAATATTACACTGTAATATACTGTATAGTCATACACTGTAATTTACTGTATAATATTACACTGTAATATACTGTATAATATTACACTGTAATATATAATATTAGTATTATATAAACGTGACTTTCGTCTGCAGTTTATCAGACAAAACTCCTTAACGTATTTTAGCGTGACAAATTTAGGGGTGTCAATGACTGCATTTAGAACTAAGCAACAGGAGACAAACCAGGAAGTCCTAACATGAACACGTGACGTCTGTAAACAAGTTAGAAATGCATATGACATCCTTTATTGTCTGATAAATGACCGGATTACACTGGCAATAAAGAACGGACATTACTGGCCCAACCCTAAACGACGGAGATATAAAACGTCTAAAAGAGTCCTACAGGTGAAAGAGAAACGCGGTAGCTAGGAAACCCCAATGTGTTGTGCTACTCTACTGAGTAGCTTCACATTGTACACCAGGTTACGACACCTTGTCTATTAACAAAAACACCGTGTCTATATTAATGCATTTCTGCAAAAACAATACTCTCTGCAATGCTTGCTGTGTGGTCAAAGAATGATCTGCTTGTTAGAATACAATGGACTCGTACCGCATGTGGAGTATTTATGGAGAGATATGCATTAAAGAAAGATAAATGGACACTTTGTGCTTGGGAAAGTCATGAAAACCTTTGACGACATCGTAATTCGAACAATAACAGATCCGCACTTATATCATCGGCGGGACCCACGCTCGATTAAAGCATTCTGCTTCATTTTCGATCGTGGGTTACAGATTTTGATCAGGAAAACTTCGTACTCGTGAATTATTAAACTGATCCGTGACTGAGACAGTGCGAGTTATTTGACTACTCAAACGACGCATTACAGATAGATGTTGGGATTTTGACAGAATTTGCTTTATTTAATACGCGTGGTTTTATTGGTTAGCAAGTAGCTGATAAATTTTCATGGAAACAAAGTTTTGCCAGTTGAAAATCCCACGGTATATACGGTAGTGAAAATGGAATATATACCGTGGGTTTCGACGATACAGTCATGTTAAGTCAGATACGATACTGAATAATGCATGGCAACTTCTCAAATTTCACTAATCAAACGTTATCTTAACTTGCAGTGTAAAAACAACAACAACAACAACAACAAAATCTTCCTGCTCATATTAAAAGTCGGGACAGTTTGCATTCCGAAATTAGTATTAAATATGAAATAATGACTTAAAACTTTGATACAAGTCAATGCTAAGGACTGTAAAAAAAAACGAACAAAAAACAATTAGTTAACACGTTTTTCACAATTATGCAAACCATGGTGTTTCATGGCTAGCTTGATATATTAAACAGTGTCTATTTAAATGTTGAAAAGCGTGCTGTTTTAGCTGTAAACATTTGAACATCGCTAATTTTGAATGGGCTTCTGAATTAAATAACTGCTTGAAAATATTAACTCGATGCTTCAAGCACTAAATAAAGTTGTGAAGTGAATTGTTACCATGTAAACCCCGGTTTGTGACAGCGGTTTCTGGATAACGTCAATATAACATGCAATCGATAGCGCGCGCTGCCGACAGCGCGATGTTTCCTGGTAACGCACAAATTGTACAACTTCATCGATTGCAGGAGGATTGTATAATTTGCGTGACCGAATTTTAAAACGCAGGATAAGCAGTGCGTGGGAACACTCGCAAAATATCGGCTCTTTCCGGGTTAACTCGGAAAACCTCTCGATGGTAGTTAGGAGAAGCCCGAAACTTTCCGATTGTGCGTGGGAAGTGTAATGGAACCAGCTCTTGGGGAGTTTTTGGAATTTAGGAACCAAACGCTGATGAAATCTGAACGTTCGATAGTGTTTTTTCCACCGCTTTTCTTAGAATAATCTATCCACACACATATGTTCCTGTTGCATGTGATGTTCCAATCGATATTTCTTTTGCGTGCTCGTGAACTAAATGGATTTAATGCACTGTATAAAGCTAACGTCTTCGTCTGCTGTTGCCATGAACAGTGGGGCAGTGTTGTGGAAAATAATTATCTTTTTTCTGTTGTTGAAATAAAAAAGACCAATATTTTAAATGTGTGTTTTTAACCGACTTTCTGTAATTAACGGGTTAATTAAACAATTATAAAGCTATTTCTAAATAGACTTTGGAATGAAAAGCATGATAGTATACATAGCTATAGAGGTATACGCATATGAGTTATTGAATTAACCATGAATCTTTTGGAATATTTCAGTTTTAGACAATTTCATACGAAACAAAAACAGTCGCGGTTACAGTATTATATTAGTAAATTAATTTATTTAACGTCTGCTGGGAAACAAGGTTTTACAACTTATACTTACCCCTCTTGACGGTTCCTGGGTTGGAATAGTACTTTGCGCCTGAGAAGGTCATAAAAACCCTTGCCTCCAATGGGGTTTGAACCCACTACCTTCAGAACCGTAGTCAGGTCACCATATGTTACCAATGGACCACGACTTCATTCAATGGTCCGGGAGATGTGGGACACCAGGAGAAGAGCCATCGACCTTCTGCAGCCGTTTGGAAAATAAGAGTGGACAGTCCGTGTCCTGAAAAGCTCGCTGGTGTATTCTACCCACTGTGTTATATGCAAAGTATTACACTCATATGACTTAATGGGGTGTGTCACGTCTGTACAGCACACACACACACACACACACACACACACACCGCGTAAGCCTCGTGACCCGTCTCTGGAAGTTATCAATCAAACCAAACCGTATCAGTATATATGTTTTTCAATCTGAATTCATCTGTCGAAATTTATACAGTTACAAGGTAAATTTACATAGGAAACCAATATCTTTAAGCAACTGATTTTGTTGAATCTTGGATTACGGTAACAAATTGCATCTCTACGTGCCTCGTACATCATACTGGTTTCCAATAAGACATTCATTAATAAAATTCGGCGGTGAGGAGACTGCCCCCAGTTTGAATTTATTGTTTTAAGATATCCATTGACATAAAGACGAGAGACTGCAGTGAAACGACTGGCAGGAGAGAGATCGACTGACTGCAGCCATTGAATAATGAGATCTGAGGGAGGCCAGTCAAAACACTAGCTATGTACCGCCAGACAGCGTCAGGACAACCGGCTAC
>CM037787.1:7298810-7316022 GCA_021229015.1 Solen grandis
ATTTTTTGTATCGGCTGCACATTGCGGTAAAAACAAATCATAAAAAGGTCTATTGTCATTATGCATGGGATCCCAGCATAATAAAAAGATTAGCCTTCATGCATAAACTTGCATTTCTAGCATGTTTAAATTAAATTTAATTCATTATGATACAAAGATTTCGTAAACATTATAATATGAAAAGTTAGATGAAGAAATAAGCATTCTTAGCTTAATATTATGACATTGAATTTGGCAAATGCGTGGGGGGAAAAAGCCTCGTTCTGAAAACACATGCGTGTCAAGGTTGTTACTGAAAATGCTGCTAAATATAACACACATGGGTTTTCCAAGAAACTGTTTCAACAAGGGTCAATAGTTTGGCTATTACAGTTATTTTTGTGCTTTTGATGTGTCAGTAGATAACATTTCTGCGAACTTTGACCAATTTAGAACACGACCAGTCGGTAGTGTTAGCCTAGGACCTAGCTGGACCGGACCATCAATCTACTAGTGAATGTCGTTCGGTCGGGCCTTAATGTTGAACCCTGTAAGAACCAATGTTTCCATCAAATAGATGATGTTTTTGTGGACTATAGTTGATATTTCAAATGTATATTTTCTATCTAGAAAAATGGAACTTAACCGAAAAAATGACATTACTGTGGAATTGGTTTCAAAGTTGCCAGTACACAAAGTAAACAAATGCAGACAAAAACAGAAGTTTGAACATTGTGCATGCTTAATGTATTGTTATTATACCGGCATTAGCAGTATCATGAGTACAGCAGTATTATGTATAGAAGGAATATAAGGAATGTGTACTGTATTGTGAACTGTCATATTCATTCGGAATTACAAAATATTTAAAAAATAATATCGATAGAAATAATATCTGACATTGTTTTAGACAATAAAAGCAATTTGTGCATTTTTTTTATTCTTCAGAAATACAGATCAGGATGAAGCACCTTTGACAATTACGTTATTTCATTTCATGCCTTCCCTTTGCAGTTAGTTACAAGTTTATTTTTAGTGTGTTTTCTCCATCACTATGTAAATATTTCAAAAGATACTCACTGATACACATTTCCACCACGTACGCATAGTATGACCAGACAACTATGGCAGTGATGAATACTACTGGAGTCCATCTCACTGCTGAACAACATAATCTGACAGCAGTCGGTGCCATTTTCGATCTTCCTGATCTATTATTGTGAAAACGTCATCAGTTTTTGTGTTCATAAATTAAACCGGTCTGAATGACGTGAACAGCAAATGTATATCCGACGCTTGCTTTTCATGAAAATCAATGAGCGTCTATATAACTAGTATATATTAAAACCAGTCTATCCAGAAATTTCTCCTTGTTATGAATAAGAAAGATTTAAAATATTAAAATATTAAAGGGAATTCATTTATTTAACTAGTAGTTTTCATATCTCACCTCTGCTTTAATTATTTTTATAATCTTAAAAATTGCAGATTCCAAACGAAACCCCAAGCAACTGAGGTAAACAAGATGGCGGCTGGAAGCAGGTGCGTGATTAGAAATTTGTTGTTCTTTTTTCTTCGAAAATGTAAGGATTTCTTATAACGACAGACAGTTTGCCAGGAGCGATTTAATCAACACTGTTATTCATTAAATGCATTTTTTTTGGATTGCAAGCATAGTTATACATAAGCAAAGTTATACACACTTTAACCAAAATAAAATGTTTCTATTGACATTAGTCTTTGATTAGACAAATATGGCATATTTAACTGGAGATAAATTAAAGATATAAATCAATTTTATTTGGAAACCAAAATCACAAGAAAAACATGCCATTTGGCCAAATCAAGTGAGAATTGATCATGTTCAGTGAGACAGTTAAGTCCCTATACATGTTAATATGTTTGTAAATTATCCCGGGGGTATCCTGTTCTCGCCAGCATAAGAAGTTACAGCAAGAAAAATGAACAAAACAATCCCCCATTTTTAAATCAAATATGTCAACAAATGCATCAATATTTTCCCTTCAAATTTAATAAATTGTCAAGGTTAAAAAAACCCAAAATTAAATTTCCAAAAGGCATTTTGAATTCTTGACAGTGAACTCAAAATGAGTCTGTCACCAGTATGGTGCACATATAGAGAAAAGCTATTAACAACAATTGCAATAAGGTTCTGTGTTCTTCCTAACAGCACAGATTGGTGTGCAAGATTTAAGATGAAATGAGAACACGAAACACTATCACACCACAGTGTCAATTTTATTATACGGTGCCCTCCAAGTTTTGTAACTAGGGGTACCGTTGCTATTTTTCCTTAAGTTTGTATCCTTTCATATAGAGATTCCCTACAATTTTGTGGGTACTTGGCAATTTGGGGGGTAAAAAATGCTCTACAGAGTTTAAATGGGCATGCTGTATTATAATTATCAAGTGTGAATTTCACTTTTGGATTACTAACAACTCAGAGGAACAGATAAGCAGCGTATCTGCATATTTTACACAAATAAAATGGACCAATACGTTAAACATTTCAATTCTGTGCGTACCATTTATGCGTTAAAAAAACGCCTCTCTCAATTCTTTTAATTCTTTGTGTATCTATTTCTACTGCTGTTGATGTTGAATTAACAAACAGCTGATTGTCACTTCATGCTTTTAAGCTAGAGTGTATTGCCTTCAAAAACCACTGATCATTTGACATTTGTACATTAAAAATTTCAAGAGCATCTGGCGCAACTTGATGACTTAACAGGGTTGTCAATCATATCCCTGCCAATCAGTAGTGGACTGGGCTAAAAATGCACAATAACATCTTTGTTGGCCGGGTTATCTTTTAACGTTTATGCAGCTTAGAAATAAATTATATCAGCACATTTGCAAAGAATAAAATAATTATAACATGCAGATATATATATATATATTATTTTTTTTTTCAATTATGTCACATTTGTCTGGTGAATTAGACCGTGTCATCTTTACCTTCTGGTGAGAAAAACAAAATATCACTTCGAGGTAGAAAATCAGGTTCTAGGAAATCATCCCTTACAAGTAACCAAAATACCATTCTCAGGTATTGTAGATTAAGCCACCTTTTTTATGTAAGAAAAAGTTTCACTCAAAACGTTAAAATATTTACAGTAAAAAGTACTCATAAGAAACAGGTTTCACTCAAATAGTACAAAAACAGGAAGTGATCACTCAGTTGAAACCATATTTTTTATCAGATTCTGTTCCCCTGCAACTATGGCTCTAAATGACTTTCATACAAAGGATTGTTGAGAAGTGTATTCATATTAATCAAACATACACTATTTTAAGAACAGATGCTGGTTTTCATAAATCAGTCATCGTTTGCTTACTGAGTGTGATGGGTAGATTTAACAAGTGGTTTAAAAAATTATAAAAAGAAGCCTTTAGTAAAAATGGTATAAAAGCGGTACTTCTTTATTAAATGAATGTTTTTATCTGTTTCCCAAATATTTTTAATGAAAAACAGTGAAAACAAGTATCAATCAATTTTGCCAATTGTTGATGGTTTCCCTTTAAATTTACATCACACTCAAGTCGAGACACTGTATTAGTGTACATAATCCGAGAATAACAGTATGGCGAGAACTGAATACTTGAGGATATGTGTTTAAGGAACATATCCTCAAGTATTCATTTCTATATTGGTATTCTCAACTGGAAGTCCACAAACATTAATGCAATATTTTACCCTCAGCATGACGTAATTTGACTGACTCTCTGCAAATAGATTGATACTTGTTTTCAAATTTTTTTTAGTTAAATATAAATACATTAATTGAGTAAAGAATTATCGATTATAAATATTTTTCGCTAATATTGTAAATTGTAATTTTGACTGTTGTTGGTTTTGGTTAGTTACTGTTTTAAATTTGTTTTCAATTAACATTGAGAATTTATTACACTAAGAGGGAATACATTGATGCATTCAGAAATATACTTTAAACAAAGGTAAGGGAGTCTTTTGTTTATTTTCTTGCAATTAATTTTTAAGCTACTGAGAACTTGAGAACTGGATAATCCAGGATATATACTCCATAACCTAATGGTCAGAGGTCTTAGGGTTTTAGCACTGACCTTAAAAAAATGATGCACATGCATAGATTGAATGAGATTATTTCTTGGACCTTAAACAGCTTTGGAAGATAAAAGAAAATTTATTTGGTAAAACTACCTAAAGCAGTTAAAGTACTTAAAGTAACTGTGAATAAGGTAAGGTCATAAGTAACTAGGAAAAATATGGCATGCAAATTAAACACGATTTCAAAACACAGTAAATATATAAAAATAGGTCCGCTTAAATCACATGATAATATAAAAATAGATCAAACAACAGTGATTTAGGTATTTTACCTGAAGCCTTATAAATAACACTCATTCAGGTCAAAACTAATAGTCAAAATTTACATTCCTGAGATGTTCAAGGCTTGGCAATGACATCATCCAACTTCATCTTTATTCTCTTGATCCTGCCACCATTTTAAAGTCATTGTCAGAAGTGTAAAGTCGATTCATGGAAAAAAATAAACAGACCAATCAGCTGTTCCTGTACTAAGTAGTAAAACGGGTAAAGCCGACATGTTTAGGTTCTACTCAAATGGTTAGAGTGGGTTCATTTATTGCTCAACATGCTTGTGTTACTGATTATAATTTTCTTTTTGCCATAGCCTTTCAAAAGATGACACGAATAAGGTCAAGATGTCATAAGAATGATATCACTTTCTTTCCTATTTCAGTAGTGACCTATGATGGAATAGACATTTTCAAGATGAATATACTGTACCTCTGCAGTCACCAAGTAAGTACTCTCGTACATGTTTTCTATTTTAGATGCTTATGTCATAGATTGTATGGTCACTTGTTGAAAATAGTTTATGTGTTTCATTTTATATTTTATGTAAATGCAAGTATTGCATTAGGGGAAACTATGCAGAATGTCACTAAGGTAATTATTAAGCAAGTAAAATGCATGTACAGAAAAATTTTACATGCAGCTGAATTCCATCATGTGTGCATTACAGAACTCATTCAATACTGAGTGCTTGAAACAATACAGATATTATTTATCACATTATTTACCTAATCATATTTATTTTAAAATCTATATATATAATCATTATATCAAAGTTGATTAATTAATCAATCAATCAATCAAGATGCTTAATAAATTAGAAAATATTAAAACTGAATAGAATGAACAAATACATAAACAGATAGATATAAATATATAAACTATTATTTTTATTTTTATTTATAGCAACATGTTCTCTCTCTCACCCTTATAGAAATGAGCGGTGTCTTCCCAACTGTCCCACTTTTATATAAAACAGTAAAAATCAAGGTGGGACAGTTGGGAATCATGCTTAATTGGATAACAATAGACTGTCATGGATGAGTGACTATAGTCTTTACCTAAATGGATGGAATATTTCAGTGCAATTGCATTAGTATTTATAATAAGTTATATGCTATTAGCAAAATTATTTATAATAAGTATTTATAATACTTATTATGTTTTAGGATGTTGTCAGTATTCTCTCTCTCTCTCTCTGAAATGAAGAAAACAAACTCTTTATGTTTTCATATATTTATTATTTTTATTTCATGTGTCATGAACAAATCAAATAAAGACAGGGCTATATTCGGATGTGGTACAATTTATTGTATTTTGTTTTAATTTGAAAACAAGCATTTCATTTAAACAACTGTGACATTCCACCCTACTGATCTGTTCTATACAGAGTTACTCGTCAAACCGAATCAAATGCGATGCACAATCGGCATACTCCATCACAGTGATTTCTTCAGCCATGTACTTGTGTTTCAGGGCAGACAGTCTCTGTTCAAGTTGTCGGTATTTCCTCCTCTTCTTTTCTCTCACTCCTCCGGCACTGTGCTGAAGAATTTTGATAGCATTGGCAGCTTCAATCCTTTGTATTGTTTCCAAGAACTTGTAAATGTTCGGATGTGACTGTCTCATACTTTTCTTTAGTTTGTTGTGCCAGCCTTCCAAGTTGTTTGTTGTTCTTGGTCCTTCTGTCTCGAAATGGTTCCAGTTGTCCTTGTCTCCCTCAACCCAATGTTCAGTGACATAGTCTGTGAACCTTGAAACATCCACTGGAATCTCTGCATTTTCAGCATCCGTCAGTGCGACAAACCACACATCTTCAACATGTTGTATGGGGACTAGAGGCAGAACTGCAGCTCTTCTTCCTAGTTTCTTAAAGTCCTCATTCTCAGAATACAGTCCAACTAAGCCAAGCTTCTGTATCTTCCGCCAAACACACTGTGTGTAATGAAAAAAACACCCTTTCACATTCACATTTGGAAACACTCTGCGAGCTGCCTGCTTGGTTGCTGCCTCAAAGTCTATCAGGAGTGTGTCTGGTCCCAGTTCCATTCCTATTTCCCTGCATTTCTGTTGAAGATGTTGAAAAAGTCTGCAGTAAATCCTTTCACTTTTTCCAGGCAGAAGGGCAAACACTAACGGATACATGTGTCCATCAATATATCCATGGAGTGTGTAGACCTGGCTGAATATGTCTGGGCACACATAAAATGTTCCGTCTCCATATATGGTTGGGTTCTGTGCCAGATGCTGGAGATTTGTTCTTGTAGCAAAAATCAGCATCCTGTTGTCATTCTCTGCCTCATCAACCAGTAGGAAC
Organism: Solen grandis; assembly: GCA_021229015.1. Classification (NCBI taxonomy): domain Eukaryota; kingdom Metazoa; phylum Mollusca; class Bivalvia; order Adapedonta; family Solenidae; genus Solen; species Solen grandis. The sequence continues at coordinate 7,305,485 of CM037787.1, forward strand.
TGCTCACCAGTGTGCGTTTCAGTCCATTTTCCATCCAAATCTATGTCACTCCTGGACTTTGGTATCCCCGGTCTCAATGCACCTCTTTCCCTGTATAGAGATGACTTGGTGGAGGGGAAGGTTGGTAATCCTTTGCAGACTTGTTCTGCATCTTCGTCCCATTCTCTGTCTCTCAGACTGGATATGACTTCTTCATATATTGACGGAATCGGCGTGGTTTCTTCGCGTGCCCTCTTTCGCATGAGTTGATTTATTTCATGGCGCTTCAGTTCCATGTGTTCGGCTGCATGATTATGGGTATTGGTCACAGAAACTGGAATGTTGTCAGCTGTTGTGATTTTAGCAGAACAGGTTCGGACATGACAGACCCAGTACACCCTTGTTGGTTTTCGGTTTTTGACCTGGTATCTGAATCCATTGTAAACCAGACTATCACCACCACGTTGGTTCTTGACAAACTGCACACTCACTTGTGCATTTGCCATTTTAGCTTATAATTTCAGACGATGTTACTTAGTGAAATTTTACTATCAAATGAAGACATTTACATCAGAATGTAAATATATTGTATCTGATACAGTTCAGTTCATTAATGAGATATCACAGTTTGAAAGTCACAATAAATTGATAACCAAAAATGTTAATTACTTCAAATCAAATTGTTTACCTTAAGTAGTAAACTGCTAGATCAAAGGACTTGTTTGTATTTCTTAATCCAATCACTTAGCAATATATACAGGATAAATGGACTTTAGTTGGACCAATCAATTAACACAATTTAAAGAAAAAAGTAGCAGAGGTGATAATTATCTTAATAAGTTCAAATTATTTTTTATCTTTATCAATTCACATAAGCTTTAAAGCCAGAGATCAAAGGAATGCATGTTTACACTATAAATTACAATTAATTTAGTAACCCTAATTAATGGACCTTAATAAACACATTTTAGAAAGAAATAATACAATATAACTAAAACATGAAATTTTACCTCTTAAAATACAAAATCAAAAAAAAAATCAGAAACAAAATCAGATAATACAACTTCAATTCATTTTAATGTGTTGTAGTTTGAAATAGATTATAATCCCTTATCAAAACACACCCAGCAAGGTGCTAAAAATCTTGAGTGGGACAGTTGGGAAACAAAATATCAAAAAGTGGGACAGTTGGGCATAAACCTAATGAGCAGACAGATAGGTGTAAAACGGCAGTGTTCCCAATCATATAAAATGTTGCATAATTCTTGTTCACAAAGTCTCTTTCACGCTAGTTTTAACTCTCGTATGCAAGATAGTGCTTATTACCATGATATTTGCTGGTAACAGTCTGTATAAAGAATATACATGTATATTTTTTTGAAAGTCTGATTAAGAGAGAAAGAGATTAATGATGTGTCATTCACATATGTGAATTAACACTTTTAATCTTATTATGGTGCATGTATTTATGCATTTTTCAAACAACATACCGGTACAATTTGTGTATGTTTTTATCTTTTTTTATGAAAAACAACACTTATAAGTACATTCTGGAGTGAAACCGTTTTGTTCTTGTTAATATTAATTTAACCTTGTCACAAACATCAACAAAGAAAAAGAAAAACAATTCTAATACTGAGTTCAATCATAGTAATTAACATAGTGACTTTTTTGGTCTCCGGAACTGATGAGTTTTGTGAGATAAGTTTCCTATGGAGACAAATTAATCAGATTAATATTACCTGGTTCTGGTAATATGATCAAATGCAATTAGTTGATTGTGGGAAAAATCAATATTACTCCTAGCTGTAGAAAAAGGAAAGAGGCTAGTATCATGTGATGATAGTCTACTTGTTCAAGGACTAAAGAGTTTCTGTATCCAAGTCTACTTGTTCAAGGACTAAAGAGTTTCTGTATCCAAGTCTACTTGTTCAAGGACTAAAGAGTTTCTGTATCCACAGTTATTACAGTCAGGGAAAAAATAAAATAAAGGATTATTATCACATATTTACATTATCATAACAGGTCTGGATGCATGCATTTCTTGTTGTTGTTGATTTCATAAGTAGTTATATATTTTGATATATATAAGTAAAAGTTAAAGACTAAAAACTAATTCAATGAAATAAGTTATGCTTAAAATGTAAAAAAAAAAAAATATTTATAGATATCATAATCAAGTAAACTTGGTTATGATATATAATACATCATTTATAGATATACATGACAGAGTTCAATAAAATCTATAAAAAATGGAGATAATAATTTAATTGTATCAGCAATCCATTTGATGTATGTGTAGCTAGTGTACTAGCTAGTGTAGTGGTTAGTCAGGCCAATAAAAAAAAGTTCCGTTTCTGGTCTCCCGACCGACCCTCTTTTTTCACAGCCGACCTTAAAGTGTTTGTTTTTTTACATTTCCACCTATAAAAAATATTTCTTCTACTTTTTATTACTTTTCACATTATTTGGAGGGGGAAAAAATCCCTACCTACCGCCTTTATTCTTGCCTGGAAACCAGAAATGGAACTTTTTAATTTTTTGTTGGTCTCAGGTAACATACTTTACTTCTCAATGACTAGGTTACCTGGGTTTGATTTCCAGTGGCATATGTGTGAGGGTTCTTCAGTGCATATAAATTATATGGGTTTTGGATACTATAGTTTCATCCCACATTAACTGCTTGTGCATTATGAAATGTACAGTGTGAAACTATATGACCATCTTTTGCCAAAAACCTTTCAAAAGAGACTTGGCAAGTGTACACAACTTGTAGAAAACCAGATCAGTCTTGGATTGACTTACAGGCTGATCAGGATCAATGCTCATAAGTCAAAATTAACTAAAGATAATTATATAAACTGTAGAATCTGATCTTTTAATCTGATATGGCATTTATTTGTTTAACATTTTGTTAAAGAGGTGTACATGTATATATATGTTTAAGTGCTAATGACAAAAATCACTAAAGAGTCCTTTGTCCTGACAAGGAAGGATTTTAAAAACACATACCAGTAATACTTGGTATTTATTTTTTCTTGGCCTGAAATATGTCCAGTGATCAGAGCTGTGGAAAGATTTTATGACAAGGAGGGATTTTAAAACACATACCAGTAATACTTGGTATTTATTTTTTCTTGGCCTGAAATATGTCCAGTGATCAGAGCTGTGGAAAGATTTTATGACAAGGAGGGATTTTAAAACACATACCAGTAATACTTGGTATTTATTTTTTCTTGGCCTGAAATATGTCCAGTGATCAGAGCTGTGGAAAGATTTTATGACAAGGATTAATTATTTTGAAAGAAAAGTTGGCATCCGGTATCCATTGATTAAAGTTTTCACTAACTGATTTTTTTCACTCTTCTATATCTAGGACTGCAGAAGTAAATATGCTTATATTTACATTATTAAAGGGCCCCCCTAAAAAAGTTCCATTTCTGGTCTCCAGCAAAAAAAAGAAAAAGGGTTGGTAGATAGGGATTTTTTTTTTTTACATGAAACGAAAGGTAAAAAAAGGGGGTAACTATTTTTTTAAAGGCGGAAAGGTAAAAAAAAATCAATTAGGGTCGGTCATAAAAAAAGAGGAAAAGAGGGTCGGGAGACCAGAAATGGAACTTTTTTTTCTGGCCTAGATGTCTTACTGCATAGTATACAAAGAAGGAGATTATCACAATAACTCACAGACATCATTCTGTAGATACATGCTCAGGATTTCTGATGATTTCTTCTTGAAATGCTCAGAATCTGACATGAGTTGTATTATTTTTCATATGGTATACTATATATTTTTTTTCATATTTATTTACAGGTTTAAAGATTTCTAAGTGTAAAAGAAGTTGAACATCACATGTGAAGAAGCTGCTGGGACCTTCTATAGTATTTGTTGGTATAACTGTGACAGTGGACAAGTGACAAGATGGTGGACACACTGATGGCGGTGGACCATTACAGGAAGATGGCGTACTCTGAAAGTCAGTTTACCCTCACTCTCTCTCTCTCTCTCTCTTGTTCCCTGTTTGTCTGTCTTGTGCTCTTTCCCTCTCGCTTCCTCCCCTATAGTATTCCCTTTCAAACCATTTCAAGTGCATATAGGGAAAGTCTCTATTGAGAATAACTCTGCTTCACTTATTCTTTAATGTTGATAACACATTGAACAAATAGTGCCAGTGTTTGCTTTATACATGTATAATGAATGGACAGGGGTCTCCCTTTTGTGCTTCATTCAGTGTGATAAATTTTGTCATAGTTATTGAAAATGGTCGCAAATGGTGTTACTGACCTTACTTCTTTTCACATATTAAATCCTTTATAGCACAAAAGTTGTAAAACAAGGAAACAACCTATATGCCTAGTATGACTCACAGGCTGATCATGAGGCTTTGATTATGTACATGTATAATAATTATGGAAAAATGGATTTTTCTTTAGCCATGCAGACTGTAGAATCTGAGAATCAGTATTATATGAGCAAACAGGAGAATCTGATCAGACAGAACCTGGAAGGACCTTACAGAAAAAATGTTTTTGTGGAATTTCGGAATCTCTTGGTTCATTACAGTTCCTTTTTTCCTTTTATACATTTGTAAACAAACCTGATTTATGGTTTATTTGTATTTACTCAAAATGCTTTTGGTACATTTTTTACATTGACTCTGGAAAGGAAAGTCATATACTTATCTTCTAACTCTGGCATTGTGCATATTGCTAACGAAGCAAGAAGAAGAAGGTTGAGGTGGTATGGCTATGTAGTCAGAAACCCGACGACTGGGTCCGTTATATCCGGGATTCATGGTCGGTTAATGGAACAAAACCCAGAGGCCGTCCAAAGAAGACATGGCACTGCTGCATATCAGCAATGCAGATGCCCTGGATAGAGCTAAATGGCGTGATGCTATAAAGAAATGTCCTTCCCAGAAGACTGGATCCTGGACAATAAACAACAGATGATGAGTTTCTGATTGAGATGCCTTTCTTTCAAATGCCTTTAGGGAGATGTCTGATCAGGGTCTCCTCTGGTTGCTCACAAAATATTCTAGCTCAGATTCTACATAGTCCGCACAGCAAAGAAAAATCCTTTTTAGCTCACATGAGCACAACGTGCTCAAGGTGAGCTTTTCTGATCGCCTTTTGTCCGGCGTCCGTCGTCCGTGCGTGCGTCCGGCGTCAACAATTGCTTCAAACAACATCTCCTCCTAAACGGCTTGGCCAATTTGAAAAATATTTTGCAGGAATGTTCCTTGGATGAAGCTCTACTAAAGTTGTATAAATGGTTCTGGTCCATTGCATAATTAAGTCACAGGAGCTAAAAATAGATTATAAAAATGCAAACTTTAAAAATCTTCTTCTGCAAAACTGCAGGGTCTAGAGCTTAGATATTTAATGTGAAGCATTGTCTAGTGGATGCCTACCAAGATTGTACAAATCATAGCCCAATGGTGATAAATGACCCCGCACCAGGGGTCACTTGTTTTACATAGAGTTATATAGGAAAATCTTAAAAAATCTTCTTCTATGAATCCATAAGGCCTAGAGCTTAGATATTTGGTATGTAGCATCATCTTATGGGCCACTACCAAGATTGTACAAATCATAGCCCAATGGTGATAAATGACCCCGCACCAGGGGTCACTTGTTTTACATAGAGTTATATAGGAAAATCTTAAAAAAAATCTTTTCTTCCATGAATCCATAAGGCCTAGAGCTTAGATATTTGGTATGTAGTAGCATCTAATGGTTCATTACAAAGATTTTCAAAGTCTTGGCCCTACGGTGATAAATGACCCTGCACCCAAGTCTTCTCTGAAACCATATGGCCCATTGCTTAGATATTTGGTGTGTAGTATTGTCAGGGGTAAAATGTTTTAGATAAGTTATATCAGAATCCTTGTCTGTTTAAAAACCTTGACATCAGTTGAAGCAATGGTACTCAGGTGAGCGATTCAGGGCCATCATGGCCCTCTTGTTTTTTCACATACCATTTAAAATCACCAATTCATAAATCTCCATTAAGTAAGGGGTTAAATCTCTAAATAAAATATAAAAAAAATCTTTATTACAGAGATTTCATTTGACATGAACACGCGTTGTCTGAACGAGACGCCATCGTCGGTGATAGTGAAGAGTCAGGATGACTACAACCCGGAAGTCAGTATCAAGAAGACGCCCAGTAAAAACTGGGAGTTGGACGTACGGGGCCTCATCTCCACCAAGAAGTGGCTCCTCAACTATGGACTGCAGAAAAACAAGCTGGGTGTAAACCAGCTGCTGCCGGCCATCGGCTTCAGAATGAGTGAGGGTGGGTTGAAACATATGTTATTGTCTTTTTTTTTAAATAGAAATATGCAAAACAATTACTATTGTAACAAACAAAATAATTGAGCCGCAAGTTCTTTTAAATTAGTTACAGCACTACCCCGGAGAGGTTTGGTTTAATTGACTACATCTTTCATATTGTCATTTTAAAGTTTGAACTTTTATGTTTCATCAGTTACAAAACAAGTTCTCCAAGCTAATATAAATTGCTTGTGAAAGCTTGGATGGTGGCACATGTGTTTATCAATAAAGAGAGAAAACTTGACTACCCAGAGAAAAGGCACTGTATGTGACCAGGAATTGAACTTGGGAAGCATTTGTAATCCAGGCATAATTATGGCTGTTTTTATTAAATTTTAGAATTATTGGATGTCTGTATATCTATCTATCTGTAGTTAGTATGTTAGTACTCTAGCATCTTTACTTTTTGGGCATTTTTGATCAATTTTTGGAGACAATGTTTCTGACCATGATTTCTTGTCCAAGTTTTATTGTGGTGTATATTTGATCATTAGGTGCTTCCAGTCCCTCAGCATCACATTTAATAAAAGTTCGGCTTTGTTTTACATGTATATTGTTGAAGTGATGTTGTTTGGGTATTTATCATGTTCAGCAATAGCTTTAGTTTGACCAAAAAGTGTATTCTATTTGCTGCATCTGTTGTGTACATATGTGTGTCTTTACAGATTTTGACTGGACAATAAAGAGGCCTGTATCCTCCAGGTATGCCGAGGGATTGTTCAATCAGCTGATGAAACCAAATGGAAAAATGTACAATGTAAGTTTACTTAGTATATTCGGAAGTAGGGAAAAGTAATATTGCATAAAAATAGTGAATTGTTTATGGTTGAGGCATGCAAATTATCACTGTTATCATTTAGAAGAACAACATGTTTTTTCCTCAATATAATGAAATGTTTTGATTTAGATTTCTGTTTATAATTGTTCTTCACTTTTACAAAACACAGAGTATTTGTATTTTAATTACTTTTTACAATGTGTTTCAGACTTTGACAGAGCACTTATTGTGACCTTTCTCATTCTTTGCAACAATGTTAATATAAATGTTGATGTTATTTTTTCTTTCATTTGTGTTATTTCCTGCCATAAGAAGAGGATAAACTTGACTAAATTTAAACTTGATAAGATTAGGGAATCCATTTTATTTGTGATTTAATTTTTTATGTTTTAAAAACTGAAATATTCTATTTGTAACAAAAGGTGACTTGTGGGCGGGAAAAGCTGCGTCAAGTAGAGAGTCGTCTTCAGCAAGCCATCTACCTGTTCAAACGTAGACTGGAATGGTTGACCTCAGAAAGTCGGCGACTATTTGGCGTCATCGAGGAGAAGTGCATCACGATTGTGCTGGACATTCGGAACATGTCGCCACAGCAGTTTGACTTATACAGGATGGCTCTAGAGAGAGTCCTGTATGAACAGGTCACACAGATTGCCAAATTTAACCTCATCAGGTAAGGTTCCAGTACATGTGTCATTTAAGTTTGTCAAGTAATTTGCATGAGATAAATTGCATTTTGATGTTTGGTTTCCTATAAGTTATAGAATTTCAAACTGTTACCTGGCTTTTTATATGGTCGAAGGGTCAATCTCTTCTGAAGTAATATTTTGTGCAAATGATTTCTTCATCAGTTTTGCAGGATTTTATTGAGACTTCATAGATGTTTTACTGTAATTTACTCTCAGTATCTTAGTAATAAAATTTAAAAAGAAATGACTGAGGCCTATATTGGCTTACTTTTGTGTGAATGGTAAATGGGTAGGGTATACTCTATAATTTAAAAACTGACTGTTACAGGGCATGTGACGAATTGACGATGTACCAGGAAAACTGTGTTCCGGTGACCCATGACACTATAGAGGGTGCCATCAAGTGGCTGTGGAACCTGGACCGACTGTCCAGCGTGTCCAGTACTGCCTGTGTGGAGGCCACCCTCCGAGCCCTCGAAGACAAACAGGTGAGACTTAATTAAGCAATTAAATTACAGGTGTGCAAATATTTGTTTGATTTTCTTCTCATTTGATATGGTTGATAGTATACTGTTTTCTCTTAGTACATGGTACCATAAAATATAGATTTGCATACTGGATAGAAATATCCATCGAGAGGACAGATATTTTCCTATTATTTTTTCCTGGAAGAATACTTGAATTTTTTTTTCATTCTGATATATTAAACAAGGCTATGATAAACATAGATACATGACATAATGATGTAGATATATGACATTTTATTAGGTAAGTGATCTGTCTGGAATAGGGTATGTCAGACATACATTTTAGCAACTTGAAAAATACAAGAAAACTGTCCAATATGTAAAAATACTGAAGAATTGTATTTTACAGCCTATTTAGTGATGTAGTTTGAGATGATATCCAAAATCATATGCTTCTTTAAATATAGCCTTTCATTAAGGCATATAAATGAAAGCTTTTTAGGATTGCTATGGATTACATTTTTGGTTCTCTCCACACTTTTCCATTTTTTTTTCTGGTAAAACCACCAGGTGAAACTGAGTCAAAAAGTTTTTAACTGCCAAAGGCTACATAATGCTGGCAAAGCTAAAAGTTACTTTTTTATGTTTGAAAAGTTAATAATTGCTTCACAAATAGACAATTTGTAATTCTTCATGTAAATTTAATATAAAAATAAACACTTATACTTGCAGAATGAAGCTGTTTACTTATACACAGAGGGTATCTCAATAGATTCATGCAGACAGTTGCTCAAAGAAAAAGTAAGTTATTTTAATTTAAAAAAGGCAAGTTGATTTTAATAAGTGAACAGTTTTAAAAGAATAGCTTAATGAATTAATTTGTCAATACTGTAATATTTAAAGGGATTTCCATGGCCAAATGTTTAAAAGTTAATTTACAGTCTTTCTCCCAACCCCTCACTGCTGAGGGTATGTATCCTGGGGCCCGTTTCACTAAACTTGGTATGATCAAATTTGATCTTAGTCGTAAGTCTTTTGTTCTAAACAGTGGCCACTATTGTCTTATTTTCACAATAAAACATGAAAGTAATTGACCCATTTCATTGCATTATACAAACACAATACCTTTTGTAAAAAAAAAAAATCACAGGAAAAATACTATTTTAGATCTATGAATTTACGCTTATAAAGATTTTTTTCGTACTAAGTTTTGTGAAAACGTGCCCCTGGACCCCAAATATAGCGTTATAATACTGCAGCCATAATAAAATGATAATAAATATATTACTTTTGATATATGAATAAAACCACTGTTTACCTGATGCTCTCGTCTGTTCTGCAGGTATGTGCCTTACGTGAGAAACCGCCAATACATGTCGTCTCATACAACTGTGATAACTCTGACACAGTCAGATTCCTGCGGGAGTTTGCCGCACTGAGTGGAGGAAAGTAAGTTTATCACAAGGATCAACTGTATCTCATCTTTTTGGTACTTTGTCCATCTTTCGATAGGAATTTGTGGTTCAAACTACTCCTTCAGCTTTGGAGATATTTCAGTGTGACTCGTTTAGTGTTTATCTGAAATTCTGTACAAGTTTTTTTCTGTGTCAAGGCAATATATGAGGTATTAATGATTCTAATCATAATTTTGTTTAAAGTAGCAGAGATCTATGATAGTCAATTTCTTGCAATAAGTCCCAGGTAATGGTGATTTAGTAAATCTTGGATTCACTGTATACTAGCTGGAACAAAATGTACATACTCTCTGAATATGGAAAATGGGTTTAAGTTTGTTAATGTGATAACTGGTACCAAGTTTTTAATTCCTGCTGCTATAATATGACTGTAACTGGTTCCAGGTTCCATGTGTATGCTGTGATCATGGAGATGGACTCGTACGAGGGTCTCCCAGTTGACCCCCACACTAACAAGGCCAACATTGTCCTCAAGCGCAAGACCTTTGGCGGGATCCCTGCGGGGGCAGGGGTAAGGGAGGATGTTGTCCTGCTGTTCCAGGAGATGGAGGAAGCCCGTAACACCCATTCTCAGATACAAAAACTGATTGGCATCACACCCGAGCCAAATATAGTCCTCGGTAAGGAAGCTTTGAGACTATAGGGTCTAAGTACTGATAAAGCATTATTTTTCATTGGACACTAATTTTCGTCGATTTTGTGAAGGGTTTTATCCACAAATATTAATCCCCACGAAAACTTGTCTCTTATACAGACCTCACATTTTCTAGAACATAGAACGAATAAATGTACCCATGAATTTCCCTTAGGTACA
>CM037787.1:7316122-7366122 GCA_021229015.1 Solen grandis
GTAATATTATTATAATTTATATTTAAGACATAGTTTCTGTGTGATGTCATAGGCACTGATAAGACACTTTTTGGCAGCCATCTTTTGGGGTATAAGTTAATGCAGGCTAAAAGTTGAGAATACTTTCTGTTTTTAAAATACCACTGCGTTTTTATTTTCCAGTCTGTCATACTGAAATTAGTGTCAAATTCAACAGCATTAATTAATCATTTTAAATATGAAAATATCTTGATGAATTTAAAGATAAAAGCTTTATACCCAAAAAGTTACACTGTTTATTTTGTTGAAAGATGAACCTATACTTTTTTTCTTTATTTTGCATGTATTTACTTTTTTGTTCTTGTATACATAATTATAGGATATATGTTGTCCTAAAAATATGAATTTCAAGAGCTTTTTAATGGTGTATACATTTTGACTTTTGAAGCAGAAATATTGAAAATAAAGGAAAATGAAATTTCTGCTCCTGTATGTAACTTATTTAAAAAAAAATCCCTTGAATTTGCCATTCAAGATGGCTTCCAAGAGTAGGGATATTCAAAGATGTGGAAACTATGTATATTGCTTCAAATATGTTGTAATACAAATGCCAATGAGTAAGAAACAAAAGCAAATCTTCTTTAGTGAATTTGTCCAGAACCCATAGTATTTGATACAAATATAAACAATCTTATAAATTGGGTTAACCAAACATCAAATACAATTTCTGTTGAAAATGATGTATTTATAATTTTGTGTGTTTGCTTGTGAGGTGTTTTGGGATATGGATCCCCGACCCCCTAACACCAATTACGGGGAGAATAAATGGGCTACTTGATAGCTGAAATTAAAATAAAATGATCCAGATTCAACTTTTTTTAACCTAATGATGATGTCTTATATTTTAATGAAAGGTATTTAAATGGTTAATTGCATGTTACATTTTCAGAGTTACATATACCATTTACAAGTGATGAAATAATCAAAGCTTGTAAAAAATTAAGTTCTGGTAAATCAGCTGGGCCTGATTATCTATTGAATGATTCTTTTAAATATGGGTCTGAGTCCAGAAAGAAATGTTAGTGTGTTACTGATGCCGTTTAATTTAAAGTGTTTTTCAGCTGGTTGGACTGATGGTTTTATTGTGCCATTATATAAAAAGGTGATATTAATGAGATTAGTAATTACATTATTAAGTTGTTTTGGTATTTGTTTTACACATATTTGAAATTCAAGATTGACTATGTGGGCAGAAAATTATCATGTTTATATAGAATCACAGGCTGGCTTAAGGCAACATATGGGAACTGTTGACAATATATTTGTAATACATGACATTATTACACATTTGTTGAATGAAAATAAAAAAAGTTATACTGTGAAAAAATGGTATTAGTTAGTTTAAACTTATTTATATTACGTCGATTGGGAAACAAGTTCTTACAACTTATACTAATCCCTCTCGACGGTTCCTGGGTTGGACCAGTACTTTGCGCCTGGGAAGGTCATGAAGAATTCTTGCCTCCAACGGGGTTCGAACCCACAATATTCTGATGCTTAATCGAAGGTTGTGGGTTCGAACCCGATAGAGGCAAGGGAAAAAAGATAGTTTGCTATTGCAAATGTATGTTCATTCGTTAGCGAACATCCGTACCTAGCACATCAGCTCATAGAAAACCTCGGTCAGTGAACATTGAAATAATTATTGCAAATTTCATAATTCTAACTTGATTTCTACAACAAACACATTCTCCTTTTGAATATTGACAGGAAAACAGGACCGTCACTGAATGTGTATACATTACTTTGCCGTAGTACTTATAAAATGCTTTATATATGCGTTAAAATTTACTTCATGTTTCTTCGATTATTCAGAAGGTCATGATGTTCTTGCGCGTGAGATACCTATTTTGGGGTTGTTAGTGAGGGGGAGGGGGGTAATTGTTTGCAATATGTTTCAGCTATTCAGACCATGGCATTCCAGGGACAACGGTTGTCTTCAATAATGTTTTCCTGAACGTAATAATCCACATCATGGTGTTTTCACTTCTGTTCGACGTGGAATCTACTTCTTTATGACCAAATTATCTTCAAATGCGATCGCATATATATGGATTGTCAAGGGAAACGGGTCAAACATCAATTATGATCACAGCTTCTCATTGGACAGAGTTGGCAGTCGAGGGTTGCCGTGACAACTATAGATTTGAATGTTGGAGACAAAGTCTGGGTGAAAGGAAATGGGGTGATTAAAGGGTACATATCGTGTGCTTGGCCTACAGAATGCCGATTGCGGTAGGTCGGTGGTTTTACCCGGGTACCTCTGTGTACTCGGGGTCTTCCGTCACCTGTAATTAGCTGGACGTCGCTATATGATTTAAATACTGTCGCAGCGACTGTAAACCCCAATACAACAACAACAACAACAGAATGCCGAAAGTGCTACCATTCAACTTTTACCGGACACAAAGTTTCCCATATCTAACGAGCTAGAACAAACCGACCACACAGGGGACAACTTCTGTCCCTAAATCTGGTTCCGAATTTTGAAATGCGCAAGTCTGTTCAAAGCAACAAAAGAACTGACTAGATTGTTTATTTTTATTCATTTTAAATGAAATTGGTTGATTGAAACACTTTACTGATCGTTATTGACATGCACGTGCGAATTTAGACAAAATTGTGTCATCCCCTCCATTTTTGAACAAATTTGTTTGCAAAGCTGTTTTATGGTAACACTCATTTCTGCATCGGACAAGATTCGGGACTATATTTAGATTTCCTTCATTTTCACGACGCGGAGATGAAGCACCAAGGTTTGTTTTCTGTCATGTTACTAAGTAGAGAAAATTCGAAACTGGACTGAAATATGTTGATTATCGATGCTGAAGTAAAAGTGTTAAATAAGCTGTAATAAAAATGGAAATGCGCAAGCAAATCATTTTATAAATCGCAATTCATTCGGAGATAGTTTCAACCATCACTAGCGCCAGGTAACATTATATAGTTGAAAAGTCGTCTCTACGATTCTGTACCCATTTGTCCAGTGGGTAAAACAGTTTGGAAGTTTGACATTGTTACATTTGTCCAGTGGGTAAAACAGTTTGGAAATTTAACATTGTAACAGGCGTTGCAATAGAAGTTTGTGGGTTGGATACTCAGCTGGGGAGCATTCTTTCATTTATTATGTATATATACTGCAGGACCCTATTATCGTGGTAATCCAATATCAGACTTGTTTAAGGCCTAGAATAGCTAAAACTTGCATCACAACTATGATCACTTCAAAATAAATCAGGTTTGTTAATTTTGTTTGGTATGAAATGACCTACCGGAATTGTTTTTGTTTTATTATTATTATTATTTTGTAAATATGATACGAATTTACCAGTTGGCTACCGCCTACTCTAGAAAACACACTAGGAAATATAATTAAGAATCAGAAACTTTAAAATCATCTATTATTTGGCAGAAGAAGTGTAATGTTGATAGATATTTGAAAGAAAAATGTTTTGCTTTTGTCTTTGAGAAAAAAAGTATGCTGTGCAGCGCAAATCAGGTACCCTGAGACAACAAAAATGGTAGCACCCCCAACTATATTTTAAGGCAATTTTAAAGTGTTTTAGATAATACAACCAATAATTTCTGCATGATTTATATTGAATGATCTTTATATTTAATTATCCTGTATTCTTCATTGATGTAAAATAGAGTTCAGTTCTGCTGGGGGGAGGGGGGTTCTGAAAAATGGGATGGGGCCTGGGGCCTTTGAGATGGGAAAATATTTGCGGCGTTTTACCAAAAAAGGGAAAAATTAAGAAAAAAGGAATAATTAAGAAATGAACATCTGAAATTAACAATGCCATTCTAAACTTGAAAGAAAAGCAGCATCAACTTTAAAAGTGACATTTGGAACCAAAAGCACACCACAAACTAGCTTTGATCACTTGTGTTACTGCTAAATGTGATTAATGGACCTTCTTTATTCCTATATTTCATAATATTTGAATGTGATGATGTATATAAAATAATATGAAACAAATAAGTATGTTAAAAACATGTCTATTAAAAGCATGTTTAAAAAAACTGAATTTAATCTGCTGTTGGCTACAAACTTGTACATAAACATATGACGCATGATCTCAAGAATCTGATCATGTACGATATCAGCGCATTCTTTAGTTTAGACAGTTCAGACTCGACACATTGTGTGTTTGTGACGTAGTGGATTAATAACATGTACTGCTGACTATTCAGTGAAAAAAAAATCAATTTTGCACATATTTTTTGCGGTTTTTTTTTAAAATTATATTTTTGTTGACTAATATTTTTATCGAGGCAAAAACGGATTAGGGGATATCGTAAAATAAACATTGTCAAGGGAGATAACTGTCACCGCGTATTATCAGACATTGTTTCCGCAAGATAAACCACTACGCTATTAAAGCGTGAATTTTACTGACTCCCTTGACGGGGAATATTCATATTTAGTGGAAAATATAGGTCTATTTTCCGAGGGGAAGGGGTCGTTAAACGGCCCCCTTTTATATAATGTAAAAAAAACATGGCCCCTTTTATATAATGTAAAAAACATGGAACTTGTTATTTTAGCTGATGACAGGCTTGGACCCACGATAATAGGTACCCACAGGATATTTTTTTTTATTTTTTTTTATTTTTGCAATATTAAGTTTTATATATTTTTGTAAAATTGTATATAATCATTTCACCCATATTAAGTACACTTGTATATTAAATGAAAATTAATGGAAAAAATATTATATTAAATAATAAACGTTTGTTGTTTTGGATTTGATTCCAGCAGATTTAGATACACATATTGATGTAAAACTATAGGCATGAGAAATAGAAAGAGTGGCGATGTGCTTAGCAGTCCACTATGTGCACTTTACTGGAACGCATTTTGACTATATGAAAAAATAGTGTACGGTTAGTTCTCATTATTTGTAACAACAGTGTTCAGGCAAGGTTAAAGCGGGTTTATAACATTTGGTTTATTGGCATCGTTTGAAAAATTGAATCGTCGTTTAATAAATTTACTTTTATTCACACAAAAAAATGCGACGCCATCACATTAAAAATACCCTGTTGTTTCAGCGCTATCAGCGCTATTCAATACAGATAATGATTATGCTATTGCTGCTGCTTATGTAGTTAAATAATAAAAATTGTTTCCTGTTTTCATCCTTACGTCATATTTTCGTTTACCACTTCCTGTAAAGACTAATTTCATATTGCTGTTGATGCTTTCCATCAATGCTCTTCTTATGAAAGGCACAGAAATTTTCTCACCTTTGAAATAAAAAGGGATAATGGTTATTTGTTTTGACATGCGGGCAGATGGATAGGAACAAGAAACAAAAATTTCTTTAAAATATTTCACTATTTTTTTTTTCATTCGAGTATGACCAAAATTTATTTCCGCAAAAACGACTTTTTATAACGATAATAAATTGCGGTTCGTATAAAATAAAAAAGAAAATGTTTGGTGTTCATTTCCAGTTGTTTAAAATCTGGCTATTTTTAAATCCATTTTTCACAAAAAGGCACCCTTTCATGTGCTTTTCTTGTTTTTAAATAAACTCGCAAAAGAGACTTTAACTCCAAAGTGTCAGACTTAAATGGTAAGCCAAGAAAAACAAGTATTAATTAAAATCAAAGCTCTGAAGACACTGGAGTTGTGTGTGTC
Organism: Solen grandis; assembly: GCA_021229015.1. NCBI lineage: Eukaryota > Metazoa > Mollusca > Bivalvia > Adapedonta > Solenidae > Solen > Solen grandis. The sequence goes on from CM037787.1 coordinate 7,321,812, forward strand.
TCAAGTGAAAGTGGGTTTGACGGGCTGCAACTTAATAAAACCCTTCGATACTTTGCCAATCTGCTGCGTTACTTTATGTACTAAGTCCCGAGGATGAAATCTTTCCTAACCCGTCATTTGCCATGCACAAGTATCTAGTATCCACTGCATATTTACATAACTTTGAGCGAATGCGTGTACAGTAAATCGGCAGCGGTAATTATGCAAAGGAACAATGCATATTTTGCTGCAAAGCCATACTGTGTTGTGTTAGTGTTACAGGCAAAGGGGTTCTTAACAGGTGTTACAATAACCCATCAAGGTATCTGATGTAGATAGCTGGAATCCGATACAAATGCGTGATGCATACTAATAACCATATCTTGATCAAGTTATCGACCTCAGATATCTCCATTGTAACACCATAAAATGACCGAAACCTGTATATCAATTATGCAAACAAGCATGGAAAATGCGCGGGAAGGAGACACGTGATCAAATCAGTTTCGCCGCATAAAAATAGGAATAAAGTTCTATTTTCAACACATTTGCTCATACTGAAGCATGATTGTTTTGTAGAGATTTTAGCATGATTGTGTTGTAAAGCTCATTCGATATTATATATATATATATATATATATATATATATATATATATATATATATTGTATAAGAGTCCCTCCCCACTCCCATTTGGAGAATGCCAAGATGGGAGCCTTATATACACTGTAAGATTTATACCATGATGATTGCCTACTTTATCATCGTAATTTGTAAATAATTGTGTGAATATGTATGCATAAAGTACCGAGTTAAGTTACATTTATTAATGGAATATGAAGGTTCAAAAACAGGCAATTAAAAATGATAACTTCACTGTTTGAAACAGTGAATATTAACCCTTTTTTTTATAATTTTTCACTGTTTTTTTACGGGACTAATAAATTATAATATCGTATTTATTCAAGACATTTCAATAATGATTTCTACATTGAAATAATTCTTTTTCAAGAAAACCGTGAAAGAAATGTTAATTACACGCTTTTTTTGTGTTCATTTATTGGACTATTTTTAGGCCGAATAACGATACGTGCGACTTTAAGAATTTTGGGGCTCCCACAGGGTAAAATTTATGATGAACTCAGTAACAATGTGTAAAGCGTGAAAGAATAGCATTGAATAAATAGAAAAAAATGTTAGTTCAAGAGGAATATTATTTTTCATTCTTCTCGATAGGAGGAAAATCAATATTTTCACTCGTGGCATTTACCTGAAACTTACTATACATGTATTTGATAAAAATACGCGACCCAGCGGACCTGTCACCTTCACAATACAAGTACATGACCATACAGGTTGGCTCAATATTATACATGATGTTCTTCAACATATCTAATCAATTCAAACGGTGTTCCCATATGACACATGCTCAATTGATCTGTATTTACTATTGTACCGGTGTGATTCAGGATCAATCTACCCAAGCTAATCACAGTAAGTATGCAATAAGGCCCCGGTGCACACGGTCACCCAGGTAGAACCACCGACCTATTGCTTGACAGCTGGAAGGCTTCTTTATATGAAACATCTGGGTGACTAACTAGAATGGGATTCAAACTCACAGTGATAAGAGTCTATAAGTGAGCATCGTCGGAAATCCAACGTTCGCTCAAGACGCTTTGCTTCTTAATCAACAGTGGGATATTTGGTTAGCAAAACTTCTTACTCTTGATTATTGAGTAGGCTTTCCAATGGATCCGTGGCTTAGACAAAGTCTGAAAGATAGTTTCGTTCTCTCATGTCACGTTCCTCGCCTGAGTGTTGCGGTTCATTTTGCGGGAACAATGAGTCAGCTTTTTCTTTTGTATCTTCAACGAAGGTATTCGAAATACTAAGCGCGGTTTCATTAGTCAGCACATAGCTGATTAATATTCATGAAAACGAAGATTTGCAAGCTGGAAATCCTACGGTATATACAGAAGTGATAACGGAATATATACCGTAGGTTTTTGATAAGTTGAGGAAAATTGCGGGAGCTTAGGTCGCGGGTTACATCCCCTGGACGACCCACCCCGAAAAACAAGGTACGGGTAGTTTTCTACTTTTCGCTGAGATAAAAACAGGACACTTCCATAAAAACAGAAGAAGAAAATAATTCGATGTTAAATCATGTGCTAAGAACTGAAACTCGCCCGTTTTCTTCGCATCGTTGGTGCAGACTGATGTCCCTTTATACACTTTGTTCTCCATGTGCGCGAACGCCAGTTAATCTACCAAACCGGATATAGACATGTATGTGTGTATGTGCGCGCGCTCGTGTGTTTTAATGGAAATAAAAAGCATGTCTTAACTTTATGTTTTTCAATGTATATTAAAATGATAAATCAAGATGTGTTGTTTGTCTCTACGGTAATGGTGAATATCTCTGTAATAATTGTCATAAATGAAAAACTACTATCATTGCATTTTTTTCTTAAATCTAAGCATGTATCACTTACTTCAATTTCTTCAAAACCAAGGCGTTTGATGTCAAAACTGTCGCGTCAACTGTCACCCAACAGTTTCATTTGAAGATAAGATAGAGGTAATATTTTTCATGTGTTTTGAACATTTTTTGAATTATGTAAGATTACTAATCGTTTTTATCCTAATAATTTTCATGTGTTTTGAACATTTTTAGCTCACCTGAGCACAACGTGCTCAAGGTGAACTTTTGTTTTTGCCCTTCGTTCGGCGTCCGTCGTCCGTCGTGCGTCGTCAACAATTTGGATTTTTAACACTCTAGAAGCCATATTTTTTGGCCAATCTTCATGAAACTTGGTCAGAATGTTTGTCTCCATAACATCTTGGACAAATTCGAATTTGGGTCATGTGGCGCCAAAAAGTAGGTCACGAGGTCAAATCTTATAAAAACCTTGTAAACACTCTAGAGGCCATATTTTTAGGCCAATCTTCATGAAACTTGATCAGAATGTTTGACTCCATAAAATCTTGAATAAGTTCGAATTTGGGTCATGTTAGGTCAAAAAGTAGGTCACGAGGTCAAATCTTAGAAAAAAACTTGTTAACACTCTAGAGGCAACATTTTTAAAACAAGTCTTAATGAAACATAGTCAGAATGTTTGACTCCATAAAATCTTGAACAAGTTTAATGTTGGGTCATGTTGGGTCAAAAAGTAACACGAGGTCAAATCTTAGTAAAACCTTGTTAACACTCTAGAGGCCACATTTTTGGTCCAATCTTCATGAAACTTGGTTGGAATGTCTGCTTCCAAAAAACCTTGGACAAGCTCAAATTTGGGTCATGTGGGACCAAAAAGTAGGACAATTTGAAAAATCTAACATATTTTGCACATTTATAATCAGGTGAGTGATTCAGGGCCTTCATGGCACTCTTGTTTTAAAGTATGTTAGATTCCTAACCGTTTTTATCATAATTATTTTCATGTGTTTTGACCATTTTTAAATATGTAAGATTCCTACCTTTTATCATAATAATTTTCATGTGCTTTGACAATTTTTAAATATGTAAGATTCCTAACCGTTTTTATCATAATAATTTTCATGTGCTTTGACAATTTTTAAATATGTAAGATTCCTAACCGTTTTTATCATAAAACCCCAGATATCCCAGTTAATTATACATGGCTGAATTGCTCTTTTCTTTTTCAGTTTATCAAATCAAGTTCATTTTAAAACATATACATGTTTATTTTCACCAGATCTAAATGATTTAATAAATACTGAATGAACAATTGTAAGAAGGCAAGTGGACATTTTATTGCAAATCCTGGAAACAGTGATTTTAAAAAGCACAAATGCAATATTCATTCAATTTTTAACTCTCTAGATTTGAAAGAGCTTATGAAATGAATGCGACTCTCGTGCACTTTAACATAATACCGGACCCGGGATCCCCAAGCCTCATATCGTGTGTCCAAGTGTTCTTTGGTTATGTCTATACGCGATCGTTGAAAGTGCATGTAATAAGGAAGACAATATACTCAAAGCACCTGCGGCAAAGGAAGCTTCAATGAAGCATGGAAGTCCTGCATAATTTTGGAATACATTATTTATTGGATAAGGCACGATTTAGTCTACCGTTGAAAGTTGTGCGGAGGCCCTAACCTATACTTGGATGGCATTATATTAAAACATGCAGCCGTGATGTTTAGGTAATTTATGTATTCTTGTGTAAACTCTCTTTGACATTTAATATATGCAAATACCTAGTACGTATACACAGCTGATCTAATATAAAAGCAAATCATCGTGAACGGGTGCCAAGCAGCTAATATGCATGTGACTTTTTTATGCTCCCCGAAAAATATAGTCGCCGCTTCGTCATCCCGTACTTCTGTAGTTCCGTCGCGCTTTCCTACAGTTTCTCCTAGCAACTTCATTTATTGACGGATAGCATTCATATTGGATAGGTATATACATTGGGTGGTCCTCTAACTTCTGACTGGTGGAGTTAGGGGTCACTTGGGTCAAGGTCAAAGTCACTGGTGCCAAAAATAAAACTTTACATATTACCGAAATACAGAGACAAACTTGCACGTTCGGGGAGCATCCATCGCCTTTAGCTATATGCCGATAACAGATTTGGTTCCAGAAACCTTTATCTATAACAAGCAAAAATATCTACATTAGGAACAATGACATTCTAAATGACTTACATACATGTGTAAGCAGCATTATTAATAAAACTTTCATGAAACTATTTGTAAAACAACGATTTGTTCTAAAGTATATATCACGTATATATCACTATTATGTTTATACAGAAATACAAAAATGTAATAAAATCCTATATAGGTTCATCTAAGCCTTTAATAATGTCCTTAAGATGAGATGCGAAAGAGATAAATATTAACAATTGGACATTGTCCAATGTATCTGCATGTTAATTGTCATATTGCTTTTCTATATTGAAAAGTCATATATACCAACTGTTGTACCACCATACAGTACGTAAGTTAATCATTTAGGTGACTAACATAGCTTCACACAAAAGCTAGAGAGCTAGATAAATTTGATTTCTTTTTCTGTTGGATCGTAGAATTAATTTACATTTCTGGATATACCTTTGTACATGATCTTAACACTTGCTACATTCATTTGGTTTGTACTGAGTGGAGGAGAGAGAGAAAAAAATAATATCCGTCTTGACTGTAGGAAACCCCTATGCCGTAGATACTACCCTTCTTCGTTATAAGTGCTGCAAACAGGCAAAGGGGAGTAATGTGGAGAAGATTGGGTAGTTTTAACATCACTTCGTTTCATTTCCAATGGAAGCGTTTCCCTGGATGATCGTTTCAGACATGATCTGAAACACGGTAATGGACACGGTAAAGACAGAGTAACATTATCTGCGATTGGTGGCTGAATCTTCGGCTTTGTTAGTAAACTTACAACAACTGAGACAATGATGGTAACAGTCATACCAATTAGGCTAAAGTATAAGTAACTGATCGAGTATATCCACTGTAGAGCCGACCTTTCATGATAAGCTGTCTCGTCAGCGGGTGTTGTTAAAGTTGTGTTCGACAATATGTCCGTTGAAGTCGGTAGCAGTTGACTTGAATTTGTACTCATGGAACAGTTGAACGTTGGCCCTAATGGGAGAATTTGTTGCTTACTCACGGAGCTGTCAAATATCTGTCCGATAGATATCCACCCGACAATGACAATGCCACATACGGCTCCAGCTATTACACCAACGCTAGTAGATTTCCGAAAGAAAATTGAACAGATATACATTCCGGCATGTGGGCCTGTTATTACGCTAACTATGGTTATTGCCATTTTAATTAAAGTACCTTCAATGTTTGTGATCAGGGCTACAACACCTAATGATATCAAACCATACACGACAACTAGTAGTCTGGATATCCGGGATCCCCATACGTCATCTATTGTGTGCATGTGTTCTTTTATTATGTCAATATATGTGATCGTTGAAAGTGCATGTAATAAGGAAGACAAAGTACTCAAAACACCTGCGGCAATAGAAGCTACAAACAAGCCAGGAAGTCCTGGATAATTTTGGAATACATCATTTATTGTATAAGGCACGATTTGGTTTACCGTTGAAAGTTGTGCAGACGCAACAGGGTCACATCCTTTCTCTGCATAGTAGGCAAATATTGATACTCCCGCAAACAAAGCCAAGATCCAAGAAATTGAATAAAATGGTCCAGATATAATTGTAGTTAATTTTGATGTTTTCATTGAGTTCGCAGCATTTATTCTTTGAATGCAATTCTGAGAAAGTGTCATAAAAAAAGAGAAGAAAAATCCCCCAAAGAGCAGAGACCAAAATGATTGTCGTATTGTTGGATCTGGATTGAAATCGAAATAAGTCATTCTGTTGTTGCTATGTTGAAATACGATAGTCGTTCCACCAGCTTCTATGTTCGTCTTGATCAGAACTGAAAAGTAAAGATTATTTTTAAACTTCTTCTAGTTTTGAAAGACTACAAAAAAACCTTCAAATTTACGTAATTTGTTACGGTCCATACTTATGAACAATGTCTATTTAAGTGTTTTATATATATAAAACAACATGTGGCATAAGGTATTGAGCCCAAAAATATATGAGAAGTTTTAATCCCTTTACTTAAGTACTTACTGAGATAAGAAACCTAATATAGTCTATTTAAAATTAATAGTAAAGAAAACTTTAAGTTGAAAAAGTACCACTACAGTAAAAAAGAATTCAAGAGTTACATGCCCTTTTGAAATAATATAATAACTTTGAAAGTGATCAAGTATTCCAACCTTGAAGTGAATATGTTTAGAAATTTTTGAGAAATTGACCTAAAGCAAAACAGAAAACCCAACTTAAAAGAAGGGATATAACTGTGCACCAACTTAAAAGAAGGGATATAACTGTGCAAAAAATGAATTTTAGGGTCACCTACTTTGTTGAAAAGGGTTCTTATATTAGAAGTGAACAAGTACACCAAATTTGAAGTGATTATGTTCGATGGTTATGGAGGAATTGAATTAAACAAAAATCTAAACCAACCCAGAAAGATTTAAACCAGAAGAGGATCATAATCATGTGGATATGACTTTAGAGTAACCTGCCTTTTTGTAATGGGTTCCATTATATTTAGTAAACAAGATTTCAAGGTTTAAAGTGAATATGTTTGATAGTTTTAGTGAAAAATACTAGCCATTATAGAAAATTCTAGGTCGAAAAAGGACCATAACTTTGCCAAAATTATTTTAGAGTTACCTACTCCTTCGATAATGAAAATGTAATCCAATTTTGAAGGCAATATATGACAGACAGTTATGAGAAACTGACCTTAACAAAAAACTTATCCAGACATGAAAATTCCAAGTCGAAAAAGGACCATAACTTTGCCAAAATATTTTTAGAGTTACCTGCCCTTTTGAAATGTTTTCCCTTTGATAGTGAACAAGTATTCCAAGTTTGAAGTGTTTATGTTTGATGGTTATGGAGAAATGGATCTGAACGTAAACCTTGACCAACGCCCGACGTCGCCGCCTACGCCGACAAAAGGGTCATGACAGTAGATCAACCTTCGAAAGGTGGAGTTAAAATGACATACGATCCTATTAAATAAAATTACTTAATAGAATTTGAAAAACGTGTTAAACTATCTTTTTCACTTTTTTGAATATATAAATGCAGAAATGAAAAGTTTTATAATAAAAACACTATCATTTATTTCTTACTGATTAGTTTCTGTTTACATTCTGAACAAGTCAGTACGTCAATACATTTATACATATTACATAAAATCATGAAAATAATATACGTACGTGCTAATATGCAAATGAGAATGACAACAGCTTGGAAAACGTCCACCCATATTACGGATTTAAATCCTCCGATAGCGGTGTAGATTGTTGCAGTACCGGAGAAGATGATTACTGAAGGCCATACCGAAAGTCCAGCAATGGATTCCATAACAAGACTAGCTCCGTACAATACAATTCCAGTGGTTATCAAAATATTTACAACTCCCATTGCCAAAGCAACGTATCGGACATGGTTTGAACCATACCGAATTTGAAAGTATTGATACATTGTCGTTACCTTTAGTGGATAGAATATTGGAACCACAATAATACTTGCTACACAAAAGTTAGCCGTTATTCCAATACAAAAGATTGAATATTGCATCCCATTAGCATATGACTCTGCTGGAATCCCAAGAATCGTTACTGCCGACTGAAATGTCACAACAAACGACAGAGCAAGTGGCAATGCTTTAAGATTTCTGTTTCCGAGTAAAAACACATCTGTTGTCTGCTTCCTACGATCTCGAAATGCAAATAGTATACCAATCATTATGGAAATACATAATGATAATCCAAACACTACGAAGTCTATTATTGAAAACATTCTTTGTCCTGCACACTTGAACACTTGTTTTGCAGTATTTAAGTCGAGCGCTAATTATAGTTTAGTTGCAAGTAAGCCTCTGCGTATGTGTAGTTGCTCTCGTCACATGCAGATGAACTATCGCCCGCAGTGTTCAGTCAGCTGCAAAATTAATGTCCTCAAAATGGCCGCTAGTGTTGGAAGTTTTTATCAGATGGGTTGTTATAAATTGTCAATAACTCAAAAACCAATAAAAGAACTTATTTCAAGTTTTCAATGCTTGGTGGTACACCCATTAGCTGTCAGAACAGCCCTCATTCTCACTGGTAATTGTTGATAGAGAGATTTTATGTATATCGGAGTCAATAATCTCCAAATCTGCAATCCATTTTCAATAAGGTCCTGTCTGGATTTTATGTCACCTACTCAATGCTTGGTGGTACACCCATTAGCTGTCAGAACAGCCCTCATTCTCACTGGTAATTGTTGATAGAGAGATTTTATGTATATCGGAGTCAATAATCTCCAAATCTGCAATCCATTTTCAATAAGGTCCTGTCTGGATTTTATGTCACCTACTCTCTTTTGCAGTTTTAGTTTTAAAGTTTTCCATACATTTTCAATTAGTTTAATGTCTGGCAACTGGGGAGGCCAATTCATGCAAGGAATCTGGTTTTCCTGTGTCTGGATGGTCTCTCGTGACGTGCGCACTGTGGCATTATACTCTTGGAAAATGTAGGCCCTGCCAGTTGGAATTTTAGCAATAACTGGCCACAAATGTTCATCAAGGACCTCAATATATTTTCTAGAATTAATGTTTCCTTCAACAGGTCCCAAGGTCACCACGCCTTCATTGGTGAGACATCCCCAGAACATAACACACAATAGGGACACTGATTTTTCTTTGTAAACACCTAGACACCTTTGTTTCCATTTTTCCTCATTAGTTTTCCGTACATAACCACGTTTATCTTTGCCAATAACTATTTGAGATAACTCTAGACCAGTCGTCTTCAGTTTTCCAGTGAATATGAGATCTTGCAAAATCTCTCCGTTTTATTCTATTCCTAACTGCAATAGTGATGGTCTTCTTAACAACTCTTCTGAAGTATCAATAAAGATGCAATCTTCTCTGAACAGTTCTTTTTGACAGTTAATATGGTTTATTTTTATTATAGTCACCTGTTATTTCAGTCAAAGTATTCCTTCTGTTATTTTTCACCACTTTTAATAGCACCCTATCTGTCCTTTCACTTGCCTTTTTCTTTCTTCCACACTTCCCCGCCCGTTTGTTTACATTGATGTTTTCTAAACTTTCAACTTGTTTTAAACGTTTTAAACATGTATGTAACTTAAATATGCTTTCTTTCACTGATGAGGTCAAATCTGTACCTCTTTTACCCATGACACCTTAGCAGACGAATAATTCAAATGTAAGCAAAGCAGATACTTCCCTTGAAAAAAATAATTTAGATTTTACCCCTGCAAAAAGATCCTACAATTAATTTGATTTTAAGTGGTAGAAATATTGAAATATTGCTTTAAAGTTGCAGTCTCCTGAAAATTAATAACTTGGCAGTAATTTTGGGGACATTTATTAGGCACGTGAGTATATACAAATGTTCCCCTTTTTAAATTTAATTGTTTAGTGTTGAGGGAAAACAAAGATTCGTATTTTCAATTGTTTATAGTGTCAAAATATGTATATATGTAATAGGTCTGGTCCTAATCAATCAATTCTGGTATTCTCTGTGTGTCACTGAAATTTGTAACAGTTCTTTGAATTATTATACTTATTTCAGTCAGAATAATATAATTATCTGCCAAGTAGAAAACATTCGTGTTATCCTCTTAGGTATCTTAACAAGACAAAACTGCCTGTTAGTTCCCACTACTGCCAGCCACATATACACTTAATATAACTGGAGATCTCGCCTTTTTTTCAAATAAGTCAAATTATGTGGATAACAAGCATTTTTTTCTTTATATTGTTATCTGGAAAAAAAGCATGATATCCAGTTAACATAAGTGAATATGTGATTGGCAGTAGTGGGCACTAACAGACAGTTTAGTCCTGTTATGATACCTAGGTGGACAACTTGAACAATTTCTACTTGCCAGATAATAACTGAATATGTGACAATTTTTTCAGAAAAGTTTCGACGTAGCTAAGTTGATAAGTCGCTGGCAGAAATATGCCACAATAGTAAGGTTACTTTTCTGCATCTTGAATTTTAAATGCCTCCTTTCTTTGGTGAATTAAAAATGGAAAAATAATTTGGGTAACGCCCACGGCATGAAATGTTTCATGATAACTATTTTTACAGATTTCGCATTAACTGCTTCTTCTGGGAGATGTGATCACTGATCGCGAAGAGAATCTATGTGCACCATGTCTTATGTTGACTCAAATCTTTTTTTAAGTTTCAATGTATGACGACCCTTGTTGTATCTTTTCTTCCAGTTTGATATTTGGGATATCAGCTTTATCGTTTTGGTGTATTTTTTTTTTAATAAATTGACCATGTCTGCCCTGTCTCTTCGATATATTAGTGTTGGTAGACCCAAATGTTTCATTCTTTCTTCATATGATAAGTTGTTTAACCATTACTACGTTTGTTGTTCTTCTTTGGACAATTTATAGGACAATATGTCTTTTCTGAGATCAGGCTTCCAGATAATTGCTCCATACTTCAATTCGGGTCTGATGTGTTTTATATAGAGGTAAAAATACATCCTTATCTAAGCACTGGAAGGTATTACGAATAATCCCGAGAGATAAGTTGGCGTCTTTCACTTTATCCTGTATATAGGGCTGAAACGAGTCCATTTTTACCCGGGTTATCGTTATACTATTACCCGCGGGTATCCGGGAACCCGAACAAGTGTAGTCATTGAATAAGCAGCCGGTTCACAGATGGTCATCATCTGTTATCGTAAAAAACTGGATGGTAAAATTTACCTCACAGACGGTATTGAAACTATATTTAAACTGATAAAACCTATATCTATGTTTTTCACTTTTTGCTTCATAGTATGAACTTACGAAATCGCTACCCTGAACTGGAGAAGACGCCATGTTGGCGAACGTGTCCTTTGGGGAGATCGTATTCTATATTTAACCGATTTCGTCGAAGTTACGTTTACGAAAATAGCGTTTCCCTTTGCAATGCCACCTTCACTTCCCGAGTTTATTTGTCAGGAAACAAAGACTTTAACAACGTAGATTTTTTCCACTTCCGATCATCTGTGAACCAACTGCTTTAAATGATATCACTACGAATTGGCTATTGACGCATATATATAAGGTATCATAATAGAAAAGGTGGACATCGTGTACGGGTTGTAATTTTGAACACAGGTACCGGCTCGTTTCAGCACTACTATGTTGTCGAGAGTTACTCCGAGATCGTTCTCCTCTTAGACTTTTTGAGTTCTATATTCATAGAGTGGGTTGTTTACATTAACATTTGCTTGTATAAAATTTGATTTGCCATGAACGTTAACATTCTTCTAGGACATTTATGTATTTGATATATTGTCTTTTAGAAACAACATTCCATTGATTACCCTTGTGGTTTTACATATAATTAGCTACATATGTTGGGTAAGCAATAATGTTCAGAACTAACCGATCTTTGCATGTTAACATGAAATAGGCATTACCTTATTTTGACCGTAAAGGATGGAAAATCTCAAAAGTAACAGTGCATAAAAACAATCGAACCGTATTTACACGTAAAAGGTAAACTGAATTTTATTTTTAGGCGAAGATATCTAACTTCACTTTTGACTTACTTCGAGAGGATGATGTAAGACAGTCCCGGTTGTTATTCTTAACGATTTTCATCGTTAGATATCCTATGCTCACGGAAAAATGTTACACACCATCGTTTGTTGAGATGACGACTAGATAAACATTTACATATTCACGAAATTTGAATGAACTATTCTGACTAAAATACAGTTTATTTGATAAATTTATTAAAGTTATTTTTTGTCAAAACACTTATCTATGAAACTTGTTTCGGGCTGTGAATACGTGCAGTATTTAATGTTTATTTAATGACTGGGAGACGGTGAGCTTGTTTACTCCGCCGATCGAGGTGAGTATTTTGACTTCCTAGGATGAAATGCTTCACAGATAACGAATGATTCATACATCATATAACCGTTCTACATTCTACACTATTTTGATCCCCAACGCAGCATATCTTTATATGTTCGGTATTTCTTGTTACGAGTGCGGTTAAGGTAATAGTTATACCGTAAAAGGTGAACACACACACACATCCATCTCGTCTCCTATGTTCATGTCCCATTATAACTGATACCAGTCTGTTGATAACACTTTCTTAAAACTAATGCAAATCCTACCCGATGGTCCTTGGTTTTTAACTTAACTGGTTCGAACCCATGACAACCGAAGTCTAAGTTTGGGTCACGGTGCCTCCCACTTCTTTGGAGCAAGGGTTTATCTTTTATCGTTTATATTTTGAATTTCATTAATTTCAATGCGGAAACGATCAATTTTTTGAAATATATCAATTTCATATTTTGTCAGTACACCACGTCGTTGGACTGCGTATGCACAAACATGGCCTTTATGAAGCAATTGTTACTAACTTGAAGTACATGTAGTAAACGGTTAATAAGAAGATGTCATTGTATTCAGATGGTAATGAGGGGCCGCCGTGGCCGAGCGGTTACAGTCGTGGACTACAAATCTCTCAGCCCCTCACCGCTGTGGGTTCGAATCCCGGTAGGGACTTCGGATTGTTCATGTGAGGAAGCCTTTCAGCTGGCTTGTGGTAGGTCGGTGGTTCTTCTCGGGTACCTCTGCGTATTCGGGGTCTTCCTCCACCTGTAATTGGCTGGACGTCGCTATATGATTGAAATACTGTCGCAGCGACGGTAAACCCTAATACAACAACAACAATACAACAACATCAGATGGTAATGATGATGGTGGTGGTGATGATGGTAGCACAAGTATGTTAAGTTGAAAATAAGATAATTTGCGTAATTGTTTTGTCGTATGAGCACAATTTTATCAAGGAACGACATTTGAAAACCGTTACATCTGGAAAGGTCATGAAAAATCCTTGCCCCAAATTGGGTTCGAACCTCTAAAATTTGGACTGCAGTCGAGTACTACTTCTGAAAGACGACGCATTATTGGGAGATATCTGAAATACATGAGGTACATGAATACTCTCGCAAAGCTGCACGCGAAAGTGAAGTGGTGGTGTGCTATTTCCAAAGAGTGAAAACTACTGACAGAGAAGACATAGCTACTGACGGAGAACACAAAACTACTGACAGAGAAGACATAGCTACTGACGGAGAACACAAAACTACTGACAGAGAAGACATAACTACTGACGGAGAACACAAAACTACTGACAGAGAAGACATAACTACTGACGGAGAACACAAAACTACTGACAGAGAAGACGTAACTACTGATGGAGAACACAAAACTACTGACAGAGAAGACATAGCTACTGACGGAGAACACAAAACTACTGACAGAGAAGACATAGCTACTGACGGAGAACAAAACACTACTGACAGAGAAGACATAACTACTGACGGAGAACAAAACACTACTGACAGAGAAGACATAGCTACTGACGGAGAACAAAACACTACTGACAGAGAAGACATAGCTACTGACGGAGAACAAAACACTACTGACAGAGAAGACATAGCTACTGACGGAGAACAAAACACTACTGACAGAGAAGACATAGCTACTGACGGAGAACAAAACACTACTGACAGAGAAGACATAGCTACTGACGGAGAACAAAACACTACTGACAGAGAAGACATAGCTACTGACGGAGAACAAAACACTACTGACAGAGAAGACATAGCTACTGACGGAGAACAAAAAACTACTGACGGAGAAGACATAGCTACTGACGGAGAACAAAAAACTACTGACAGAGAAGACATAACTACTGACGGAGAAGACATAGCTACTGATGGAGAACACAAAACTACTGACAGAGAAGACATAGCTACTGACGGAGAACACAAAACTACTGACAGAGAAGACATAGCTACTGACGGAGAACAAAACACTACTGACAGAGAAGACATAACTACTGACGGAGAACAAAACACTACTGACAGAGAAGACATAGCTACTGACGGAGAACAAAACACTACTGACAGAGAAGACATAGCTACTGACGGAGAACAAAACACTACTGACAGAGAAGACATAGCTACTGACGGAGAACAAAACACTACTGACAGAGAAGACATAGCTACTGACGGAGAACAAAAAACTACTGACGGAGAAGACATAACTACTGACGGAGAACAAAAAACTACTGACAGAGAAGACATAACTACTGACGGAGAACACAAAACTACTGACAGAGAAGACATAGCTACTGACGGAGAACAAAAAACTACTGACAGAGAAGACATAGCTACTGACGGAGAACAAAAAACTACTGACAGAGAAGACATAACTACTGACAGACAAGATATAACTACTGACAGAGAAGACATAACAACTGACAGAGAAGACATAAATACTGACGGAGAACAAAAAACTACTGATAGAGAAGACATAGCTACTGACGGAGAACAAAAAACTACTGACAGAGAAGACATAGCTACTGACGGAGAACAAAAAACTACTGACAGAGAAGACATAGCTACTGACGAAGAAAAAAAAACTACTGACAGAGAAGACATAACTACTGACGGAGAACAAAAAACTACTGACAGAGAAGACATAGCTACTGACGGAGAACAAAAAACTACTGACGGAGAAGACATAGCTACTGACGGAGAACAAAAAACTACTGACAGAGAAGACATAGCTACTGACGGAGAACACAAAACTACTGACAGAGAAGACATAACTACTGATGGAGAACACAAAACTACTGACAGAGAAGACATAACTACTGACGGAGAACACAAAACTACTGACAGAGAAGACATAACTACTGACGGAGAACAAAAAACTACTGACAGAGAAGACATAGCTACTGACGGAGAACACAAAACTACTGACAGAGAAGACATAGCTACTGATGGAGAACAAAAACTACTGACAGAGAAGACAAAACTACTGACGGAGAACAAAAAACTACTGACAGACAAGATATAACTACTGACGGAGAACACAAAACTCCTGACAAACCACACTCTTGCTACTGATAGGACTGATAAGTCTGCGTTGCATATGACAAAGGTTTATTAATACGTCTGGATAAAAATCAACAAGGTCCATTGTACTTCTTGTGGAGGGCATTGTTTTTCCTAAATGCTTCACGATTCCCTTGATACTGTCAAAGTTTTTCTCAAAAGTTCCTCCAGATAGTATAGTGTATATCTAATAGTCTTATACCGTTCAATCGGAAAATCAGATATCTAGCGCGGGGTGCAGTGGCTATACAAGGTGAGTATTTGTACGGTTTTTATATTATTTTCTAACCAATATTGGGTAATCAAGTTTACAATTTCAAAGCCAATCTAAAAGGTGACCTGCTGACAATCTGTTAGTTCTGTAAACACTTGGCCAATCAGTCACAAAAACTTAGTAAATGAGTATTGCTCTTGGATTTTTTTTATATCAAAATAGGATGATAATTAAATATATGACCAGGTAGAATCATAGTTCTTGTCACTGCACTTCTCCTACTCGCTTTCTACTAGCGTTCAAAAAAGTTGTGGCCAAAGTAAAAGTTGTCCACAGACACCAAACTGGACAAAAACAATATGACCCATATCCATCGATTTGGGTGCATAAAAAGTGAGGCTTCTGAATGTTGTAAAATTGTTGATGTTCAAAATAATTCAGATATCTAACATTGTCATAACTTAAAACTGTTTCCAAATATATATTCATGTATGAATTGCCCAAAATAAATCACACGAGGAGGTATTTTTCCCCAAGGTAAGATTAATATTAAGATTGCATTACAAGTAATGTTTAAAAAACAAATTAATGCATGACAAACTGCAAAAGCCACAAATAGAGAATACAGTCTCTGTCCGCAGTATGTTATCAATTTACTTAATGTTTGCAATTCAAATTATGTTAATATATTACATACGAAGCGAGGCCGATATTATTTGAGTAAACAAGAGTGAACAAGATGAAATTGTAAACAAGTCGGATCGACAGCTGTACGAGTATAATATGCTTAAATTAAAACACCCTGTACCCACCGGGGAAGCTAGCGGGACCTGGGACCCGTTTCACTAAACTTCGTACGAAAAAATATCTTCGTACGCGTAGATTCACAGATGTAAAATGGTATTTTCCTGTATATTTTTCTTTGCAAAAAGTGTTGTGCTTGCATAATCCAATAAATTGGGCCGTCTTTCTTCATCTTTTATTGTGAAAATTAGACATTAGTAGACACTATGTAGAACAACAGACTTACGACTAAGATCAAATTTGTTCGTGCGAAGTTTAGTGAAACGGGTCCCTGGACCTCCAGCCAAAGAGTGCGTAACATCCAAAAACGACCTAGTTACGCCCCTTTAATATATGGCTTTGGGTCACAATTATAATGAGATTACTAACTGAAACATAACCATATTATTACAAAATGATTTTTAATAGATTGACATCAATTACTTTAGAACTCGCGACCTATGAATAAAAGATCCTCTGATGCATATGACTAATAATATGAAGTCAGCATTCTTTGCTCGTTATGATCGTCCCCGGTGGGCGAGTGGTTAGAGCGTCCGCCTCGGGTGCGGGAGGTCGTGGGTATACTAAAGTCGTAAAAAAATGGTACTATTATAGCTCCTTGCTTGTGGCTCAGCATATAAGGGCAATTGCAGGACTGGTTGACCCGGTTTCAGGATAATGTGACTGGGTGTGGCATCATGTCTAGGGCGTGATATTGCAGTAAGACATCGTCTCCAATGACTGAAATAATGTCGGTGGGACGTTTAACCAAACAAACTTACATTTGTGTGAATGTAACTAAAGAAAATTCTTCTTGAACAGGTAGGAATATTCTCGAATAGTGTATACAATAGTATCTATCTGAGCTGTTTTTGCTTATACTTTCACTTTCGTTTCAAATATCATTTGTATTATTTTTTTATTCAATTTCGACCAATCTGTTCATGTCATAAAACGTCGAAATGGTATTTATTGTAAATAGATTCTTATATTATTTTGCACATTTTCTCTATACTCGTCTAATACTTCCTGAAAAGGCCATTCATTATTGCAAAATTAACTCTGAAGCTTTATTGTTATTAAAATTCCTTCTTCAAACCCATGCAAATGTATCGTTTAATTCTGTTTCGTTTTGGAGTTGCCATAATTTGCAATTTTGAGTCTATTCTGTTCTCTTCAGGAAAAACGTAAACAAATATAAAAATATTTACCATGGGCAATGAAGATAACCCAATTTAAAATGACACTAACTTTAACTTAGACAAAAGTTTCTGTATATTCGATGGCTAAATAGTAATCCCATTGATTAGTTTATTTATTCAACATTTATACTGCAAAAGAATCCCAAAATGAATGGGTCCGACTGTTGTCGACTTTATCCATACTAGCTATTCAACGATTTCGTCGTTATCCATGAGACGCTACCGACTGTTTTTCGAAGACATGCCAACTTTTACAGTTTATATGTCTTCAAGAAAAGCGTTTTGGAAGCCGTCATTCGGTTCAGTAACAGACAGAATGTTTACGTTTGAAAGTATTCACTACAACCAGAAAACGCAAGTTTTTGTGACTGAATGGCCAAATGGCTCATCCCATCGAAACGTTTGGTCATTTTTCATTCAAATTCACGAACAGTAAAGCGTTTACAGAAAAAACAGTTTGTCAGTAGGTCACCATTTAGATAGGCTTTGTAATTGTTAACTTGACTTTCCCCAAAATTGGTTGGAATATATAGAAAACCGTACAAATACTCATCTTGTATAGCCATTGCGCCCCGGGCTACATGTATATAGCACGACTGTTGTCGTCGATTCCAACTGATGTATCATTTTCCGATTGAACGGTGTGAGTCTTGTTCAAGTACATTGACATCTCAGGATATCCTGGAACAGACAGGCATCGGGAGGTATTTACCATCAAGTATACAAATAACTGAATTTTCTATAATTCACAACATTCTACAACAAGGAGCAGATACGTAAAACATCAGGAGGAGTAAACACTTTTCTGTCAATTAAACTAATGCTGGAGGACGACACGGGGCATTCTCGGGAGCCGAGCTGGGACGGCCCTCCGGTAGCCGAGGACCTTCCAGTTCTGCCCCCCCCCCCCCCCCCGGCCAGTTCCGCCCGTGGTTGGGACGCCTAGAGCGACGAGAGCTCAAGTCTCCCCCGAGAACTTCGCGTAGGTCCGTTGTTTGCCCGGATAGGCGTTCGAGTTCTTCGGCGTGCTGTCCGGGCGACGGTGTCTCGGAGGGTTGTTTTCCGGGTGGCCAGGGTATGGAGGATGGTCGTCTGGATGCAGACCCCGAAGCTCTCCTGCACGGCGAGAGAGATCCGGGCGATTGCTTGCTTTGCCGAGCCGGCCTCCCCAGTGGTGCAAGAAACCCGCCCCCCGACAGACACGCAGTCCTCCTGGTGGAGGTAGCCGAACACGTAGACATTGTCGACGAAGGCTGGGACCCCCGGGCGCGGCTGGAATGGGGCTGGGGTAGGACTGGAATGGAGTGGGATGGGTGGGACTTCCTAATTAAATGGACATAGTGGGATTGGAAAATGCCCGGCAAACGCAACCTGACAGACAAAGAAATGCTAAAGATCCGCTCACTTCGTGGCCAGCTGTCGGCTGACGATACAAAAAGGGGTATGATATAGGGACCTCGAGACTCTACAAGATTTGGGGGGCTCCGCAGCCCGATCCGCAACCCGAACCGCCACGCGTGCATGTATTGTCTGTTCCAGACTGGGTTACTTCTATAGAGGCTCGTATAGCAGCCATTGAGTCCCGGGTGGCGACATTCGAAGTCGGAGATGCCCGGGTGAAACACAAGTTCGCGGACTCGGGCGTAGACCTCCTGTCGGAATGGATATCGTCAATATGGCCAGAACCGGCGGCGATGAAGGCGGCTGATACGACAGAGGAGGCGCCGTTGGAAGCAACAGAGGAAGCGACGGAGGTGCCGCTGTTGGAAGCGACAGAGGTGGCGGAAGCGATGGAAGAGGCATCTGTGGAACTGATGATGCAGCTTTTGAGATCAATCCGAGGGAGGGTGGTCCTGGGGATTTGGGTCAAAACTGTGGCCTCTGAGTGTTCACAAGGTTTTTCTAAGATTTGACCTGGTGACCAAGTTTTTGACCCCACGTGACTTATTATCGAACTCATCCAATATATCATTTAGACAAGAATCCTGACCAAATCTATTGAAGATTCGGCTGAAACTGTGGCCTCTAGAGAGTTCACAAGGTTTTTCTTAGATTTGACCTGGTGACCTAGTTTTTGACCCCACGTGAGTTTATTCTCGAACTCATCCGAGATATCATTTAGACAAACATCCTGACCAAGTTCATGAAGATTGGGCCAAAACTGTGGCCTCCAGAGTTTTCACAAGGTTTTTCTAAGATTTGACCTGGTGACCTAGTTTTTGACCCCACATAATCCAATTTGGAACTCTTCCGAGATATCATACAGACAAACATCCTGACCAAGTTTCATAAAGATTGGGCCAAAACTGTGGCCTCTATAGTGTTCTCAAGGTTTTTCTAAGATTTGACCTGGTGACCTAGTTTTAAATCCCACATGACCCAATTTCAAACTCATCCGAGATATCATGTAGACAAACATCCTGACCAAGTTTCAAGAAGATTGGGTCAAAACTGTGGCCTCAAGCAATTGTTGACGACGGACGACTGACGACGCACGACGGACAAAAGGCGATCACAAAAGTTCACCCGAGCACAAGCGCTCAGGTGAGCTAAAAACCGAGCGAAGGGCCAAAATCGAGCTGGAAGAAACGATGGACCCGCAATAGACCGGCCAGCCGGCACATTTTTCCGCTCCAGCAGAACAACCGATCCGAAGCAACCAAAAGCGCTGATGGCAGTGCAGGCAACATTCCAGGCGATGGGAATCCGGTCCGACGCGGCAACCCACCACCTCCTCGTGAACGCGCACGAGAGCAACCTTGTCTACTGCTTGGCGGGGAGGACGCACTTGCGCCCGGGGATCCCAGCCTTCGTCGACGACGTCTACGTGTCGGCTACCTCCGCCGGGAGGACTGCGTGTCTGTCGGTGGGGGGGGCGGGTTTCTTACACTACCGAGGAGGCCGGCTCGGCAAAGCAAGCAATCGCCCGGATCTCTCTCGCCGTACAGGGGAGCTTCGGGGTCCGCATCCAGACAGACGACGAAAACATCCTCCGAGAGACCGTTGCCCGGACAGCAAGCCGAAGAACTCGACCGCATCTCCGGGCAGACAACGGACCTTCGCAAAGTTCTCGGGAGAAACTTGTGCTCTCGTCGCTCTAGGTGTCCCAACCACCGGCGGAACTGGCCGGGGGCAGAACTGGAAGGTCCTCGGCTACCGGAGGGCCGTCCGAGCCCGGCTCCCGAGAATGCCCCGTGTCGTCCTCCAGCAGGCCCCGGGTGAGGAAGTTCGCCCGCCCAGGGTGGTCTGGGCCACGAATGAGCTCGAGAGGGTTCCCGTCGAGTGCAAGAAGTAGATGCACTTTCTGACATTTTCCCCATTGAAGTTACAGAGAAGATAACCAATCAAACAGGTGCACTTTCTACCGTTTTCCTCCATTTTATATGCAACTTAAAGTTTTGAATATTTTTATGTACTTCAATGTTTCTTTTCTGCTATAAAAGTAATAATTATGGTAATTTACTTTCATTTTGTTAAATATAAAAAATAAATAATTTAAATTGCATTTTCTTTTTCCATCATTTTTTCAAAATAAACCAAACTATGAGATCTGTGCAGGACAGTCCTTTATCACTCATACTGAAGGTATAATTTGACCCAAAGACTAACTAGTTCAGAGAGATTTACGGGCCTCTGCCGGCAAGTATTGGGTATCTCAATAACATGACTAATTAACACTTATCTGTGAAGCAAGGCTTTGAAAATTGGTCAAAACCAAGAAATCTGGTATAAACTGTAGGACTGTGTCATCATACATAGTGAATAAACACACCCTTCTTTGTCACGCATTGTCTATCCTACTGATCATCTTCTAACTTTATCTATACAGCAATTAATGTAGATGTAAATTTTTTAAGAGTCGTATAACTTAAGTACCAAACTGGCATACTTAGTTCAACAGACGAGCAAGATCGTTTTATTATCGTGACTTGTTTTATACCGTAAAATTTAGAGAGAGAGAATATATAGCTCGTTCGAGGTTACAAAAAGCCTGAAAAGTCTTAAAAACTGATAGTTACTATAAGAAAATAAATAAACTATCGCTTAGGTAAAAATGAAATTTTACAGCACCATTATATTATTTATAAAATAAAATAAATTTAAACTACCAAAAAAATAAATATCTTAGATATCCTGTTATGTCCGAGGTATAATTGTCCAATTAAAAAAAACATGTGTTTTAGGCTGATAGGATGTCAGGCCCTGTTAATATGTCTTTTTCATGTTAATAAAAACGTGCATTATAACTTGTATGCATATTTAGGCTCGCTGTTGTGATAATTGACCTTACCTGACGTAAATCTATTTTTATTTAATGCTTTTCGGTGGATTACAGGGAAGTTTCAGTGAATTAAATGATAATCTCACTGTTTTAAACAGTGAATATAACCCCTTTTTTATAAATTCAATAATGATTTGTACATTGAAATAATACTTCTTCAAGAAAACTATGAAAGAAATGTTGATTACACGTTTTCTTTGTGTTCAATTATTAGACTATTTTTAGGCCGAATAATGATTCGCGCGACTTTGAAAATTTTTGGGTTTCAACAGGGTAAAACTATGATGAACTCAGTAACAATGTGTAAAGCGTGACAGAATAGCATTAAATAAATAGAAAAAAATGTTAGTTCAAATGGTATATTATTTTTCATTCAGAGGAGGGATATCAATCATTTCTCTCGTGGCATTTACCTTAACTTGACTATACATGTATTTGATAAAAAATACGCGACCCAGCAATCCTGTATGTCACCTTCACAATACAAGTACATGACCATATTGGTTGGTACAGTATTATACATTATGTTCTTCAACAATATCTAATAAATTTGAATTAAACGGTGTCCACATATGACACATACTTAATTGATCTGTATTTACTGTTCAGGATCAATCTATCCATGTGGTATACGTGATTTATTGATCAGTATGAAATAACTCATTGATATAGGGTGACTATGATATACGTTACCAGTTTCAGTACCTTTTAAGTATGCCATTTTCAATAGTTGTCTTGGCTTTACTAGTATTGCGCTACGTATATATTTAATGAACTTATTAAGAAATAGAATAACTGTCATAGACATTGTAATTGTTTTCTATTCTAATTTTGGCGTCAACTAGCTTTATTTTAAGCCTCAAATATTTTTCAATTCTGCAAATAAATAGTTTATAGATAAATATACATGTATGTAAAATATGTAAACAATTTGTTCATTTTTATAAGTCTTCTCCACTATCAACTTCCGTTTTTGTTCGGTCGATTTTGAATGGAGCGGTACGACTGGACGATGTGAAATTGACATCGTCAGATTGTGGGATTTGCTTACGTAGATATATAACGTCATGCAGTGGGAATTGCCGGAAAACAAACGGAAGTTGAGAGTGGAGCAGATTAAACAAGAGCACCGAATGCGGATGTCAACACTCGTCTGTTTTTGCCAAAGTTACATATTTTTGTTAAACATATAAAAAAGTTGATCCTCAAAATCAAAACTAAAACTGTAAGCCTTTAAATACTTTAAAGTACCATACCCTTTAAATCTTGACATTTGACGTTGAAGGATGATCTTCGCCTATGCATGATATAGAATGTATGCAACACAAAGATGTAAAATATTAAACAAAAGATCACAATGCTAATCCATTGAGTTTTTGATAATCAACATAAGACCGTAAAATTTGAAGACATTTTTTTTTGAAAAAAATTTTTAAACCAGTATACAAAGTTTCTTATTAAAAAAATATTGAAAAATGACAACAAAATATCTATTTTAAAACTTGTCAAAAGGTATAGCAAAATACGGTCAAAGGTCAAGGTTATGGCCAACGTTAAAGTTTTTTGCTAAACATTTCAAAAAAGGTCAAAAATCAAAGGTCTAGGTCGAAAGTCTTAAAGTTTAACTTTGATGGAAAGGTCTTGCCACATATGAAATTCACATATGAAATATCAGTGCCCTGTTGGTAACGGTTCTGAAATGACAGGCATTTTAAAGTTTTCAGAAACAGCAGCAATAACAGGTCAAAGGTCAAGGTCGATAGATGAAATATTGAGGTATAACTGAATTGCCCTTGCAAAGATGAATATGCATACCAAAAATAAAAGTTGTATGTCAAATAGTAAAGAAATTACGGCCAACTTTAAAGTTTTTTGTTAAACATTTCAAATATATGTCAAAGTTCAAAGGTCAAGGTCAAAATGCATATTTCTGGATAGGCCTTGTCAAGATGAATATGCATACCAAAAATGAAAGTTGTATATTGTATAGTAGAGAAGTTATAGCCAACGTTAAGATTCCGGACGACGACTAACGACGACACCGGACGACGACGACAACGTAGACGCCTGAGTTGCGACATTAGCTCGTTTTTTTTCCTCGAAAAACAGACGAGCTAAAACTGTGCACAAATTTTGACGTTTCGCGTTATTATTTCGTTAAGATTGCCTTTTGACAATGATTCGTTACACCATATGTTAAATGAATATCAGACTGATCGAGCCGTGCATAGAATATAATGGAAGCATACATTTGTACAATGTTACGACCTCCATAATCAAGTGATGTCAGATTCTGTGCCATACCATGTTCATAATACAGTATAGATGGACAAAAAAATCCGTAATTCTGCAGTTCTAGTGCCAGTGGGGAAAAACGATTAAATGATTGGGTCAGCTGCAGAGGCGCATGAAAGAGCGGTTTTAATTAATTCTTATTTTTCATGTAACTTCCTTAAATGATGTCGCTTTTAAAAGAAAACGAGATATCTTTAGAAATGTCTTTAAATTCCCAACATTACGCATGATTGTTTAGGAGACAATGGAAAAGCAGAAAAGGAGAAAGCAAACACAAAGGACTATGTTCACTAAGTGGTGAAAATGGCCTTAGCTCAGAACTTAATGATTTTTGGACAAATAAGAAGCAACACTAGACTGATATTAAAAATGATTATTTCATTCACATAAAACATTCTTTTGCCACCATGGCAACGAGGGTTGTAGTAATGTTTTGTTTACGTCTGTCGAAGTTTTCCGAGCTGTAATTTTGTTTTGGATGGTCAGATTTTAACATAAATTTGTAAAGATGTTCACTATGGTGTGAAAGTGTGTCACGTAAATAAACTGATGGGTAATCCAGGGCCAAGGTCACCAATGAAGGTCATAATGGTAAAGAATGTGTAAAATTCTGATTTTCCGGTGACAGTTTAGCTTAGCCATGGGTTCTCATGAGTTACCAAATTTTAACAAAAAATGTTGACTATGATGTGAAAGTATGTCATATAAAAACTGATGGGTTATTCAATGTCAAGGTCACCAGTGATGGTCAAAATTGTCATAAATGTATAAAATTCTGATTTTCCGGTTGATAGTTTAGTCACGAGTTTTCATATTTTAAAAGAAATTTGTATATATTTTCCATATGATTTGACTTTATGGGTACTTCAATGTCAAGGTCATCATTAAAGGTCAATAAAACCTCAGACCGGAATAAAACCTAAGACCAACCATAAATCAGCTGGAAGGTTTCCTCGCATATAACATCCACTTGACTCTGACTGGATTCGAACCAGAGGCCTTGAAAGCCTGAGTGGTATTTAGTCACCAACTTCACCTACTAGGCCATATGGACCCCTGGTACTGATGTATCGCATTTGTCAGATGCTCAGCATGTTGCTCATCATGTAAGTGTAGTTCAATGGTTGGCCAATCGTCGGATACTCACGGCTGCCTATTCAATTTTACTTCATGTCAGCTATGTATGGAGGATAACGGATAAATCTTTCGTGGGTTTTCGACGCTGGGTGTGGTATCGATCATGGTACATGTCTGTGGCATGATATCACAATAAGACAGCAAGTCATGTCTGTCTCACCACAGGACCATGATATTCAGTAAAATAGAGAGAGAGAGAGAGAGAGAGAGGTAGATTTTCTCAAAGGACATTTTTTGGTCTGAATATCAGTGTCCTGTGGTCTCACGTAGACATTATGACTGAAATACTGTTGGTTGAGCAGTAACCCACACAAAAAGCATTTACAACATGTTTTGCGTACATCTTATGTTCTAGTTATACTTGTTTATTTTAGCTATTGATAAAGTTATTCATGTGTTTAAAAAGATTCAAATGGGTTTTGCGCTCAGTCTACCACAAGAATGATAGACCAACTACTTGATCTAAAATACAACAGGTTCTTTCAGAATGTTACAGACTTTACACAAAAGGGTTAACATGGATCTACACTAATTATTCATGAAGAACAGTGTGTAATATTCAGCGTGCATATGCACATTTCAACCTTCAAAAGATACTTAAAGGGATCTTTTCTACTAGTGTCATACTATCAATGAAGTAAAAAGAGTAGATATACCGGGGATTACAACATTTTTCTTTTGTTAATAACACTATTTTGGTCAGGTACAGATAGTGTATTTAATCATTCCAGCGCGAAGTAGAAGTTTTGTGTTTATTTTCACATTGTTCTAAGAGTTTCAAACTATTTTCTTTTGGAAATAATCAGATGAGTGAGAGGAGAGTTTGTTTCGGGTGTTTCTATTTCTATGAATTAATGATACCTTTAAGTTTAAGACACGGTGTAATGTCATCATCAACGACTCAAATAAACCGCCGTGTAAACTATGAAAACCAATGCTATCTACCCAACTTTTTAAACACACATCTAAAATTAGATTTGAGTACACAATGATCATGCCTTTATGAGTTGATGTATACAATGTGTTAATACACACTATGTTTGAAAAATGTGCGATGCTTTCGTAATAAAATAAATATCTTGAATCATTTATCCACGGTGCGTAACGCTTCTTTTCAGTATTTAAATATAAAAGGAATTAAATTATTAGAATCATACTTACGTAAATATTTAAAGAAAGCATGTAAGTCATGGAAAATAATTTGGTTAAATATCAACCTCGCAATCGGCAAAATACTTTCACTATCCGAGTACTTTGATCATTTGATGAAACGGTGTATAGTCAAAAATATCCTCTGCTGTTTCGACCGTTTTGTCATCGATTACCATGTTTCTATGATCTTACATAAGTTAAATATGTCGAAATATTCAGAGAAACATTTAAAATACAATGATGATGTTTATATAATAAAAGAGGAGCGAAAATAAAATCGTAAATGTACATTTTTATCATCTTTTTTAAAAACCGCTGATGATATAAAGCATAGAGCCGTTACGCGTCTCTGATCATATTTTGTTGAAATTCATATTGGCCGCATGCTTCGACAGACAAGATATTTTTACAGAGTAAAGATTAACATTTAGGTAAACATTTGGAAAGTGTCTTGTTTGTCGAAGCATGCGGCCACATTGAATTAATCGTATCAAAAGATGACATCAGCCAATATTTCGTACAAAACGCGTGTAAATTACGGTTCAATGGATTTCAACAGGTATTTTCAATCCACTATTTTGTTCAGCCTGACAAATAATTAATACTGGTTATATCCGTTTTCGGTGATTTAAGATTTGTTGTGTATGTTAAAGATTGAAAAAGACTTCTGAAATGCAAATTAATTTTCCTAAAAAGTTTAGGCCATTTTTACCACTTAGTAAACATAGTCCTTTGTAACCTCTATATAATTGTTTGACTTTCCCCCATTCTGACAAAGATTGAAGGGAGCGTTCTGCTACCCGACATCATAGCCTTATCTAAACCTACTAATAATAACGCATATTAGGGTGTGAAAATTAACTAAGATGCATAACTATTTTAATACACATTTTATTTAAGATACCCTAACAATGGCGGATATGGGCGTGACCCCGTTTGCAATGGTTGAATTGTAACAAAACCACAAATGTTACCTAAATGCACATTAAAAATTCACTTGTAAATGAAGCACATGATGTCTTCTGCGTCAGCAATAAAATGTATTCTTTATAACCTAAATGTAATGCAGGTGCCGCAAAATAGCAATATGGCACCTAATAAGCACAAGCAACATATCCCGGGACCCGCACGCATACAAGAAGTATAGACATGGTATCCCGTTTGTACTAACCCTAATGTAATCTTAAGCTTCATATGTCACTTTGATTAATAATAGCAAAGCAATAAACTGTTTTTACTCAAAATCATGGCGTAACATAGCAAAACACATCTGTAATGGCATAAGTTTAGCCGCAGCTGATGGCCAAATGGGAGAGAAATGGATGAGGGCCCCGACTGGGCCTGGGCGACTATAGGTTGACTCACAGACTGGCTAATCTGGGTGCAAACTGGGTGGACCCGGTTGGATGGCTGAGGTGGTGACGACTGGATGACAACATGAGAGACCTGGTTGGCCGACTGAGGTTGTGATGGCGGATCTGCTGAAACAAACCGAGTGGGCGCTTTTCGTTTTCTGGATGAACGTCTCATAGTCATGAAATAGAAAAAACACAAAGTGAAACATTAAGCAATGCCATATGGTGTTGCAGAAGCAATTTAAAATGTACAAGGTATTTGTTGGGTGAAAAAAGGTTTCCATGCTTTTGACATAAACCAGTGATGTAAGCTATATATAAACCTTATAACCTTGATTAATGCTAAAACCGATAAAGCTGATGAAAGGACATTTTCTTGTGCAACCAAGTTATTTGTGCTATTGAATGTAACAGTGTAACACAAAAATTACCACGAAACTGATCTAATAATGGTATTCATTTATGTTTTCTATTTATTTATTATTCATTATTCAACTTATTTTATTATAATATTATAAATTCTTTTTATTATGTATATTTTCGTAAAATCATTTTGATATTAACAATATAAATACGTATATATATTTTTTTAAATAAATCGTTTATATCTCCCCCTTTTAATATATTTTAAATTTATATATACAATCTATTTACTATCATATTATTTATTTTTTTAATTTTATTATGATTTTTTTTTTTTTTTTTTTTTGTTATAATTATTTCATTCATTATTATAACTGATTTAATTTTATCGTTATCACTAAGACAGTTTCATTATACTTAACAATAAATATTATTTATATGTTATTTATATTTTATTTATTTGTTTAATTGTGCATGAAACTCCTTGTTGTGATATAGTAACAGTCTAAGGGAAACAACGCTGTAGTTACAAACTACGCGGGCGACCTCGCCGCCTAATTGTATCCGACAAAATCCTTTGTCACATAAACCCATCGGAATAAAACAGTTGAACGAGAAAACAATAATCAATATTGTGATATACCCTAACTATGTATGCATCTATAAAATACTGAGATAGCCAGCAATTAGCAAAATAAATAAGGAGATATATTTTACCTTGCAATCCTTTGGAAGCGGGAAATAGACAGGCGTGAGCCGTTATTTCTATACGCTCGTAAAAATTAATTTGCTGAAATGAATCAATAAACCGAAAGGTCGGAAGAAAGAACTGTTGAGAGTTTGTCCCCAAATAACCTGCGCTATTCTAATTCATAGCGCTCCATATTGTACCTTAAACCGCTTTTTAGATAAGGACGGTTAAACCCCGAAAAAGACAAAAATCGCAAAAAAAACAAAAAAAAAAAAAAAAAATTTTCATGTAGTTTTGTTTTCTATCTATAACTTTATGAATCTTAGGTCTTTAAAATCTTAACACCAATAGGACGGCCAGGGATCATCTACAAATTATGATTATACTCTAATTTACAAAAAAAAATCGAGATAAAAGCAGTAGTTGAATGCACATGGGGTAACGCGTTTCGTTTTTATGCCATAACTCAACTGATTCATCCCCGACCTTCAAAACCTAAATATCATCTGTAAGGTTTTTTAAAGCAACAATTTACGACAGTGCCTAGAATATTTTTGTATGAATACTAGGCGAGAAAAAACAACGATAATTAACATATAACCTTGACCTTTGCGATTTTCGGAAACGGAAGTGACTAACGAGGATGAGAAAATGTTTCACTTTCAGAAAAAATATTGCATTGTAAAGGGCCAAGTTCCTGTGGTTGCTGTTAAAATTTCATTATGCTAATACATCAGCCATCTGTTTTATTTTGAACCTCAAAATAAAGAAAGACAAAATGTGTCGGAACGACACATATAACCCCCAACTCCCATCTAGGTCACTGTGACCTTGTCCTTTGACAAAATGACCCCAAACTCAATAGGGGTCATCTACTAGTCATGACCAATTACTCTATAAAGTTTGAAGAATGTGTGCACAAGCGTTCTTCAATTATTGATCGGAAACGAAGTGGTCCCCCGACAGACCGACCGACCGGCAGACCATACGACCGACCGACCGACATTTGCCAAACAATATGCCCCCTCTTCTTCGAAGTGGGGCATAAAAATAATAATAAGAAGAAAAAAACATAATTTCTGCTGGAGGCAGAAGCCCTAATAATAAGAAAAACATAACAAACTAAATAGGTTTTTCTGCTTTCCTTGTATCACTTTCATGGCACATTATCATCACTCCCTTCGTATAACAGGTCATATGTAAGACTTTTACATTTTGACATGGTCGGATATATCAAAGGCAAGGTGGGAAGGGGGAATATTCGTTACCATTAGTGATAGTTCTATTTATAGTCATATTTCGGACAATACCTTGACCTAACGTCTTGCGCACCTTTGCAAAACGAAATTCTCACATCACTAGTACTTGTACTGTAAGGTTGTTGTCATATTTAGGAAACTCGTGCATATATTTGTGTGTGTGTGTGTGTGTGTGTGTGTGTGTGTGTGTGTTACCTTGCATGATGTAAACTTATGCAAATGCTCTCACATTACATGAAAAGATTTACTTCTAAGGTTCTTTTCATTTTGTTTCGATGCTTCATTGCCCAAAAGAATATTCATATACATGTATTGTAATGTCAGTAAAATCCCCACATATTGCAAGCACATGTAAATTTCTTGTTCAGTTTAAGTTATATATCATATGGTGAAGTTTTAATGGGTTATGATATTACACTCATGATAATAATGATCAAATTATCAATGATCAAATGACAACAGAAGGCAATCATCATTTATAATTTAATATAACTCAATCACTGTGCCATGACAAATGAAATACGTAAGTAGTTCCTCCAAATATTTGCGAAAAAGGGCTGGTCTGCCGACCCAGTTGTTGCGACTGACTAGGCCATGAGGCTTGCACTCACCAAGGCAGTTTATTGGAACTGAGGGTAGCCATAAGGCTGAAGCATGCAAGTTGGTCATGGTCTTCGAGATGTAATTTCTGCTAGTTCAAGAGAGTTTGGATGCTAAGCAAGGTAGGGCAGCCAAAGTATAAATGAACCACAGCCTCAAGCCAATTAGGAAAGCCATACTCGTTTAGTGACAATAATCTAGGCAGTGTTCACACCGAGGTATTCACTCTGGTTAAAGTCTGTGATTTGGGGGGGACGTATGTATAACCTTGAGTTCTGGCTATAGTGTACATATAACAGGCCTCAACACTCGAGCTCCAAAATGGTGAAATCATAGTGGTCGAGAGTTAGACGGTGGTTTGCGAAAACTGTTACTGCAACCCTGAGCAGACAAAGACATATCTTGGTGAGGCTATTATGCAAGCCCATTTTAATAAAGCATGTCAATCAAGAAATAGAAAATCTGCCTAAATACTTACTCGTACCATATGTAACTTAATTGTAATACATTGAGATTCTCTCCTTGTCCGGTGTATACTAAATTATCTTTCAATCTAAAAACACCATATTTGCCAAGATACATAGATTTGCAGATTTGCATAATGCAATACCATAATTGCATAAGGTGTAAATATATATATACTGATGGTAGATTGTGCAAATATCTTTGCTCCTTAAAACATGATTGAATACATTCGTCTTACCGTTTAAAGAGCACAAATGACAAGAAGAAATCCATAGCCAATAGTATTGATTGAATATAAATCAATTACTGTGTCTTAACACATGAAAAACGTAAGTAATATCTCAAAATATTGGCGGGAGGGGGGCTCGACTAGCACCATTGCAGCAAGCTGTCGACCAAGTTTTGGCGATTATGACTAGGCAGTGAGGTTTGCACTCACCGAGGTAGTAGCCGTAAGGCTGAAGCATGCAAGGTGGTTATGGTCTTCGAGACTGTACATCCAACTGATGTAAACTCTGTCAGGTCAAGACATTTTGGATGCTAAGTAAAGTAGAGCACTCAAAACATCAATGAACCACAGTCTCAAACCAATTCGGAAAGCCAAATTCGTTAAGTGACAGTAGTAGCTAATGTGCACACCGAGGTGCTCACCCTTGTTAAGGTCTCCAATTTATTGGGGTCGTACATATAACCGAGAGTTATATAGCGGTCAAACGAGCTAGTTTGTTGTGAGGCGATGAAAAGAGCGGGGGCCCCAAAATAAATAAAACACTTCAACCACCAAACTTATGAATGTTATACATATGAGCAAATCTTGCAATCAAACAATTCTTTGGTAATATTTCATCTGCAAAAATAACGCATTGTTTTGTTCTCGTCGATGGTTAATGGTTTTAATGATCTTGCTCTTATATCATACAATCAAACTTTTCAAGTTATTAAAATTTCAGGATTTTTGTACCGCCTGTGCTCTTTAAAATACATGATACTTTTCAACCAACCATTTTATGGAACAACGATGGTATAGCATAGCATGTCGTACTGACATTCTTGGGTACAAACACTTTTCCGTCATTTTTTATTTGTCCTTGCTCGACGCAAAAATGTGCATTTTATTTAATGATTTTATAATTTTAATCTAGTTATTCTCTTAAAGAGTTAACCATTTTAAAATCAGTTATGTCAAGGATATAGATTAAGCTTAGAAATAAACTAAGATAAATCTGCTATCGGAAGGTATAGCGTCGTCCAGTTACAGGTTACTGCATGTTCAGCGCTTCAATGACACCCTCAAAAGTACCTAGATCTCTTTTGTCCGAACAAAAAATATAGCTTATCTGTAAGCTGCATACTACTTAAATACATTTTCAGGTCCAAAGTTTGAAACTTGGTTTAGCCATTAAACGTTGGAATTTACGGATTTGGGAAAACGTATATGGAGAGGCACATCTAGAACGTAATATATACAATCTGTGAAAAGTTTAGGAAAATTCATCCTGAAATGACGGCTGTAGAACGCGGTCTGCCTTTGGTAGCTTTTGAGCTCACCTGGGCTTTTGTGATCCGCCCGTCGTGCGTCGTCAACAATTTAAGTTTTTACACTCTAAAACCTCCATTTCTTAAGCAATCATCTTTAAAATCTATGACAATGTATATGACCTTAATATCTCGGATAAGTTTGATTATGGGTGATATCGGCCGATTAGGTCAGGAGTTATGCCGCTTTTAATATAAAAAATGTCAGATTTCACATTGTTTACACTCTAGCATCTTCACTTCTTCAGCAATCGTCTTCAAACCTTATGACAATGTTTATGACTATAATCTGTCGTATGGGTTTCATTAAGACTGATTTAGGCTAATTACGTCAGGAGTTATGTCCCATTTAACATAAAGAAATGTCAGATTTCACTTTGTTTACACTCTAGCATCTTCATTTCTTCAGCAATCATCTTTAAACTTTATGACAATGTTTATGACCATAATCTCTCGGGTGATTTGATTATGGCTGATATCGGCAAGTATGTTAGGAGTTATGCCCTTTTAATATAAAAAATATGTCAGATTTGCTTCTATCACCTTCATTTCTTAAACAATAAACATTTTTGAATTTGAAAAATGAAGGCATAGGTGCACATCTACATTCTAACTTACACCTTTTCAAGAAAATTTCAAGACAATCCGACCAGAATTGACAGCTGACAACCTAAATGTCATGTGACTTAACTTGAAGACAAATATTGTTGCGGTCAAAAGGGCCAAAGTCACTGGGCATATTCTTAAACTTTCATGTTTCTGGCTTATCGGCAACTTGTTTTAATTTGAACCTCAAAAGGAAGAAGAATATAGAAACATAATAAGAAAAAACTTTACAAACCCAATAGGACATTGCTGTGGCAGAAAATCCTAATACTAGTAATACATATTTTCAATCAAAATTAGTTACGATATCGACACTAAATCGAAAACAATTTTATAAATGAATTTAATGAAAATGTATATCAACAAACATTTTATGATTCAATGTATGTATTTCTCAAACATTATCAACAAAACACATATTCAAATTCAAAATTAGTTGCATCAAACACATTTGATATATACGTTTGAATTCAACACAATGTGAACTTACACTACAGGCGCGGGACGCGGAATAAAAATGTTTTTGGCCAATATGTTAGTTAAATGTAACATATTAAAGTATAAGAAAACACGTGATCGGAAAAAGCTTTTTAAGCATAATGTTATATGATAAAAAAATATATTGTCATTGCAAATGTGTGTTCATACGTTAGCGGAACATTCATACCTAGGACATCAATTTTCATAATTCTAAAATGTTTAGTAAAACTCGGAATTGTTTGTAAGAACATTAAAGAGAGTGTGTGTGGGGGGGGGTGGAACTCGCTATTATATTCATATTTATTCAACTGTTAATATGTCACTTGATTTTTGCATCAAACCCATTCTCATTTGGAGGATAGGACAGTCTCTGACTGTATCATTTAAACATTACCTTGACGTACAGAATTTTTGTTAATACTTTGTAAAAAGTTTATATCTGCGTCGTAATTTACTCCTGTCTTTCTTTGATCATTCATATGCCATGATATCCTAGCGCGTGAGATATCGGGTGTAAGTGAGGGGGTGTCTAAATTTATTGGCCGCAGAGCAATTTCAGTGGAAATAAATGGTATTTTTGTAATAAACTGTATATTTCAGATATTCAGCCCGTGGCATTCCAGGCTATGTTATCACAAAACACGCTAACGCTTGCTCAAGGGACAAAGGTTGTCTTCGATAATGTTTTCCTGAACGTTGGCAACTGTTATGACCCACATCATGGTGTTTTCACTTCCGATCGTCGTGGTGTCTACTTCTTCATGGCCAAATTTTCTTCTGATATATCAGCACAAATATGGATTGTCAAAGGAAACGGGTCAAACGTCAATTATGATTACAGCTTCCTCACGGGACAGGATTGGCGGCCGAGGGTTGCCGTGACAACTATGGATCTAAATAGTGGAGACAAAGTCTGGGTGGAAGGAAATTGGGTGATTAAGGGATACATACCATACATTTGGCCGACAGAATACCGGAAGTGTTACCATGCAACTTTACAGGGCACATGGTTTCCGGTATATAACCGAGATAGAACAAACGACCGTACAGGGGACAACTTACGTCCCTAAGTCTGGTTCCGGAATTTGAAATGCGAAATTTAAAGTCTGATCAAAAGCAACACAGGAGCCGACTAGATTGTTTATGTTTATATATTTCAAACGAAATTGAATAGGGCTGCGTATTGCATGCAAAACTGATGTTGCAATATATTGCGATATTTAAACCTAATATTGTAATTTATTGCTTAAAATCAAAACATACATCAAAGATGTGGACGCTTCTTTTATTTTAATTTATCTTAAAGTGTTTTCATGTTTTGAGCTTTTAGTGTAAGGTACCAACTCAAATTTCTTTGCCTCACCTCTTCAACTGGTGTTTAGTAACCATTACCACTTAATCATAAAAGCTTGTTTATTCTGCATAATCATTGTGACACTGTTCTCCTGAAGTTGTGAAATTTATTTTAGAATAAAAATATACATACATCTAATGTTGTATAAACATATTTGCTATTTGTTTTTATTTATTAGATCTTCTTATTTTTTGTATATAATTTAGGATACTTATGTTGTAAATTTATGATCAATCATTCGATATTTTTTCACAAAATTGAGAGGTACTTCGGTTTTTAAAGTAGGGAAAGTAGGTAGTGTAGTTATGGTAGTTATGAGTAATTGACGTCACACACAACAAAACCAGATGCGATATATCATGTATATCAATTAAATTAAACTGTATACACATACACACATGTATGAATTAAAATTATATATTGGATCATTATATACACATTTCTTAACATAACATATGAACTTGTTAACATGTATATATAAAATCGTATTTTCTCAAACATCTTAAATCATTTACCTCGTTTTAGCACGTTACCAAACAGAGCAGACGCAGATTAGACAGCTTCCTTCCAGAAGCTGAGTGATGAGAGTTGTCTCTGTTTGATGATACACTATTTAAGCACGGCAAATAATATTTTTCATACACAATTTAAAATTTAAAAAATAGATTCGTTAAAATGTACATCAAGTCATAAATTTGTACATGAATATTCATGAGGTAATGGGTTAATATTCGTAAAGTCATACATTTGTACATGGATATTATGGTT
The DNA here is from genome assembly GCA_021229015.1 of Solen grandis. NCBI lineage: Eukaryota > Metazoa > Mollusca > Bivalvia > Adapedonta > Solenidae > Solen > Solen grandis. The sequence goes on from CM037787.1 coordinate 7,357,879, forward strand.
TTCTGGTAAAAATAATCACATTTAAGGTTTGCTTTTGGAATTAAATGCCTAAATGGCGCAGTAATATTAATATCGATTATCACACGCGTGATAAACATAGAAATATGAGATGGTTATATTACGCTTAAAACAAGAACATCACGAGAATAATATTTAAACCAACAATGAAAATAATGTTTATACGTTATTAAAGAGATGTCGTTTAGGTCTTAGAACCCTAAAAGCCATGAATTCCATCAAAGCCATTCATGTAACTTCACAACATAAGTTTTTAAAATGTCAAACAATGGAAATCTAAGGGGCAAATCGACGTGTTATGACATGTGACAGAAGTTATTTTATTACCCCGCCCCCCTTGATAATTTTGCTGTCGTGAGTTATCTCCACCGAAGACTAAAAACAAGTTTTCTAAAAGTTTAGTTTTTCATGACATTTGAAACAGAATCTTACAATGCATCTTTCTACCATGAGTATATCTCATAAATCAAATTCAATTTTTCATGTTCACAGAAAATGTCCCATATTTCATATAGACTTCAATATTAACTTAAATACAAATTTTCTTCCCCAAATTATATATAAGTGGAAAAACTCTAAATTTAATGAAATATTTTCATTTTTAAATGTCTTCAAGGTGTCAAAATTTCGTAGAAATATTACAATCCAGTGGAAAGATATGGAATATGGCTATAAGAGTGTTAAAACCTTAATACGTGAGACATTTCATTTCTAAAGTGAATGCTGCTAAAAGAAAATAATCATAAAGCAAAACAGAAAGGGCAAAATACTACCACAATACATTAAAGTCTCCTATAGCATAATGGCGTACAAAATCACTAAGGGGTTATTGTAAGCACACGATTCGATTGCGGGGTTGTAACCAATCAAAAGGGTATTATTCAAAATAGAAGGGGATTGCATCTGTAGTGCCAGGGCCATTGTACCAGGGTAATATATTTGCTCTTGATAGTCTTAGTAATCCAGTTCCGAAACCACAGAAGTTCGCAGGTGCAATCAAACGGTTTTTCGCTCGGGCCTATGCGCTTAAGAGTCCTTAAAAGGTTTATTGGCAAATCATTCTTTTCTATTGTTGAAATTAAATTTCCAATTAAGTCGATGTGTTGAAGTTTCTTAATATAACGAAATGAACCATGAATATCTTTGATGGAATATCCATCGGCAATTATTGTAGTAAGACGAGAAAACAATTGCAGAAAATCCCTATGTAAATACCTGATTTTTACTGCACTCATTTTGAGTTTGTCTATATTATTCAAAGTTTTGAATAATTGAATTAACCTTGAATTTTCCAGATTAAACATATTATTTCCGGATATACCAATTAATTTCAGACCAAAAAGACCCTGGAATAGTCCATCATCATGAAATCTGTACGTTTTTCCCGAAGAAACAGCCTCTGTAGTTTAGGATTATTGAACGCACCTTTTGCTATCTTTTTTATCCCATTATTCATACCTTGTAAGAACAAATTTGAGATGCAGCGAAACAGCGAAAAAATATTTTCTTCTACTGTAAGAATTTGATTTTTACTCAAATGTAGTAACTGTAAACGAGATAAACAAGTTATATAATCCTGTTTTATATTCTTTATATCGCTAGATTGGAGGTGTAAAAACTTAATTTTGAAAGAAACAAAAGAACTGTAAGGTTTTTTTGTATGGCAGAAGTCTGGTATATCTGGTGATAGCAAATTCTCATTCAGATATCATGTCTCAAGTGATCTGAGGTCAGGGTTCATCTCAAAATTTTTTAAGGTTACAACGTCTTACATATAAAGTCTTCAGATTGGGAAAGAATGAACACGCTATAGTATATGGATGCCATAAAGGATTAAACCCGATGTATAGTGAGTTCAGTTTTTAAAAGCGTAATCCATGAAATAGTTCCTCAGTACTTTCAAGTTTAATACTTTTCACACCTTTTATATCCGTGAGGTTTTCTAATGCTACGCGAAGTTTTGCTTTGTCTAGATTTATGTTACTGCTAAGATCTAGGTTCACAAAAAAATCGTAACGTTGAAAGGGCATCTCCAGTGATACTTGTAACACCGTAACTATTAAGGGACATTACATAAATTTGGTTATTAGAAATGTTTTCAAACGTTTCTATTGACAGTTAAGGTAATTAATTTCCTTCGAAATATAATTTGGTGACATTTTTCGGCAACGCCGGTATATACTGTAGGAGATGTCCACAACCTCTACAAGTTGCTTTTGTTGAACTAGGCTTATGATTATAACAACAACACCAGTTATCTCCACATAGCATCCAGGAGTCGTCACAGATGGGATCGGGGTCCAGCTGTTTGCAAAAAAAACCTCAAAAATGACATTGAACATTATGCAAATTAGAGAAATTCGGAAGTGTACAGTCGTCATCTCGTAGAAATATCAGGATTCAGTATTTACTGAGACTGCAATCTATGAATAGAGACTGTGACGTCACTAGCTTGCACTAGTCATTCAGACCGATGTTGACACATTAATTGCTAAGTCTGTAGTTATTTCTTTTTCTGTGGTCTTATCAGCACAAGTTTTATACTGAATTGGGTATACATCAATAAATCCTTGTTAACCAGAGCTCGTAAAACATTAATATTTTATTTCATTTAATATAGATACAGATGTATATGTAATGATTTTCAATACATGTATTTGTATCACACTTTTAGCTTTATCGTATACGCAAGAAAGATTCAACACATCCTGTTATAAAGATACAGTCAGCGAAGAAACGGAAATAAAATAATATCGGATATACATGTAACATGAGGGTGACCCATTGTTTGCTTATGTAATACTAGTTATACCATATAAGGATCACATGAGTGTTCTTTCTTGGAAGTCCGGAACCGAAATTGTCTAGCAGTTCGATACGCCTTTTTTGACATGTATTTTGAGAAAAAGCCAACATTCATCATCAAAGTGTGTTCATGGTCTGTCAAGTGACCCGTTTATCTAAAATTTATATGATATATAAATAATAGTTTGTCCCAAAGCTGTTTAGCTCACCTGAGCACTTGTGCTCATGTTAACCTTTGTTTGTCGTCCGCAGTGCGATGTGCTTCGTCCGTCGTAAACAATTAATTGTAAACACTCTAGAGGCAACAATTTGGGTCCAATATTCATTATAGTTGGTCAGAATGTATGTCTAGATGATATCCCGGATGAGTTCGAAATTGGGTTATGTGGGTTGAAAAATAAGGTCACTATTTTAAATCTTAGAAACTCTCACAAACAAACTTGTGAATACACTAGAGGCCACACTTTTGGTCCAACCTTCATAGATCTTGGTCAGAATGTTTATCTGCATGAATCCTCGGATGAGTTCGAAAAAGGATCACAAAGTAAGTCACCAGTTCAAATCATAGAAACTGTAGAGGTTACATTTTTGTCCCAGTCTTCACAAAACTTGATAAGATTATTGGCTGCATGAAATCCTAGACGAGTTCAAATTTAGGTAGGGTCAAATGTTAGAAAAACATAGCAAACATCTTAGATGCCACATTTTTGGAGTTCATGCCTTACAAAGCAATCTTACTCAGGTGAGCGACACAGGGCCATCTTGGCCTTCTTGTTTAAAATGCGAGCTGATGAATACGAACAAGAAACTTTTAAACATTTCTTTAAATTATTTAACTAAAATTTTGTGTTTTCTGAACAATATCATTTATGTATGATCAAATTTTGTTGTAAAAATCACATCTTTTTATAACAATAATAAATTGTGGTTCATATAAAAATAAAGAAGGGAAAAAAGTATTTGATGTTCATTATCATCTGTTTAAAACCTGGCTATTTTTAGATCCATTCTTTCTCAAAAAGGCACCGTTTCATTTGCTTTTCTTGTTTTCAATAACAACTTCAAAGTGTCAGACTTAAATGGTAAGATAAGAAAAACAAATATTAATTAAAATCAAAGCGTTGAAGGCACTGGAGTTGTGTGTGTCTCAATTGAAAGAGGATTTGATGGGCTGCACTTAATGAAACTTTTCGAGACTTTCCCAGTCTGCTGCGTTACTTTAATCTATGTACTAAGTCGCAAAGATAAAATCTTTCCATACCTTTCATTTGCCGAGAGCTTGTATCCAGTATCCGTTGCATACTTATATTACTTTGAGGGAATGTGTGTGCAATAAATCGGCATCGCTAATTATGCAAATCAACCATGCATGTTTTGCTGCAAATCCATACAATGGAAGGTTAGTGTTACAGGCAAAGGGGTTCGTAACATGCTTCAGTCATATTATAGTGTAACAATAACCCATCGATGTATCTGAGGCAGAAAGCTTGAATCTGATATAAACACGTGATGCATACTACTATAACCATATCTTGATCAAGCTATCGACCTCAAATACATCCATTTAACACCATAAAATGACCGAAACACTTATATCTACTATGCAAAAAAGCATGGGAAATGCGCAGGAATTGATCACGTGATCAAAGCAGTTACCCCGCATCAGAATAGGAAATATAGTTCTATAATGTATTATTATTCACTATTGACACAAAATTGTTTTTTAACACTTTTGCATATATTTCAGCATACTTATGTTGTAAATTTATTATCAATAATTCGATTTTTTTTTTCTCAAAATTTCACAAAAATGTAAACACAAACATATACACATACATGTATGAATTAAAATATTGGATTATATACACATTTATTAAGAAAACATATGAACATGTAAACATGTATATATAAAATCATTTTATCATACAATTATCATAAATCTTGAAGATTTATCTTGTGTATACGTTATTAAAGAGATGTCATTAATAGGTGTGAACATTCATTTTAAATGTGAATGCTGCTAAAAGAAAGTAAGCATAAAGCAAAACAGAAAGAGAAGCAAATTACCACAATACATTAAATTTTCTAAAACATATAATCATACAAACAGTAATATAATAAATGAATGCTACAAATGTAAATACATGATATTGATCCTGAAGTTAATTTACATCATTTAGCCCTATAAAAGACTTTATTTTTTGTTCAAACAATTCCCACTTAATATCTCCACTCTCCTTAAACCAAACCGCCGTCGGTGATTTTGTCAACATCCGGCACCAGTAATTGTTCAGTGCCCGGAAGTCAATATCCTCTAGCAAGAAGGACACATTCCCTGTTAAGCTGAACCTTTCTATCCATCGCCACTTTTAGATGGAACTGGCATAATGATCTTTCAGAGAGTTGCTGAAAATTACAGCCAGAACATTACGACTGGAGTATATGGCGTCAAACATAACTTCAAGTTTGGCCCCGAATTGCGCATCACGATGCCAGATGTGAAGATTTTGCTGATACCTCTTTTCTATGACATCTATCATGTCTTTGTGTTCAAAGTCGCTGTCATCATCGTGAAATATGACATACAGGATGTCAGAATACCCAAGCAAAGTCTGTCTTTTGCCCTGTTTTCTCAACTTGTTAATCCAATATCTAATATACCATCGTTGTTTGTAAAGAACAAGACTGAAAATCACAAGAACAACAATGCTACTGCTGAGAATGGCGTACACAATTACTAAAGGTTTTATGGTAAGCACATGATTCGGTCGTGGTGTTATAATCAATCAAACAGAAATTACTCAAAGAAGAAAGTGACTTGCATCAGTTTAATTGCACTCATTGTGAGTTTGCCTATGTCTATTTAAGGTCTGAATAATTGAAATAACTTTGAATTATTCAGAGAAAACATAGTATTTCCGATTATATCAATAAATTTCGGACCGAATAGACCCTCAAATATTCCATCATCTTGGAGTTTGAAGTTATTTTCCTAAAAGAGAGGACCTCTGCAATTAGGATTATTAAACGCACCTTTTCTTATCTTTTTTTTCCCATTTTTCATACCATGTAAATAAAATCTTGAAATGCTTGTAAAAAGTGAAAAACTATTTCCTTCTATTTTTACTCAAATTAAGTAACTGCAAACGAGATAAACAAGTTATATAATTCTGTTTTATATTCTTTATATTGTTAGACATGAGGTATAAAGACTTAATGATGGGAAAAACAAAAGAGATATCAGGTTTTCTTGAATGTCAGAAGACTGGTATATCCGGTGATAGCAAATTCTCATTCAGATATAATTTCTCAAGTGATTTAAGGTCAGGGCTCATCGTAACCTCTTTAAGGTTGCACCGTCTTACATTTTAAGTCTTAATTAAGATTAGTAAAGAATGAAAACGATGTAATGAAGGATTAAACCCGATGTATAATGAGTTAAGTTCTTGAAAGCGTAATCCATGAAATAGTTCCCCAGTACGTTCAAGGGTAAATTCAAATTTAGCACGTTAATATCCGTGAGGCTTTATAATGCTACGTGAAGTTTTGCTTTATCTAGATTTATGTTACTGCTAAGATCTAGGTTCATTAAATATCTTAACGTTGAAAGCGCATCTCTAGTGATACTTATAACACTGTTATATTTAAGAGAAAGTAAGTTAATTTGGCTATTAGAAATGTTTTAAACGTTGCTATTGACAGGTATGGTAAATAATTACCCTTAAAATATCCCCTGCCGACATGGTTCGGCAACGCCGGTATATACTGTAGGAGATGTCCATGACCTCTACAAGTTGCTTTTGTTGATCTAGGCTTATGACACATAGCAATACCATTTGTCTCCACATGGTAACCAGGAGTTGTCACAGAAGACAGGAAGGTGATCCAACTGAATTCCATCACACGTTTGCAAAAAACACAACAATGCCACTGTTATGAAAATGAGATAAATCCGGAAGTGTACGGTCGTCATCTCGTAGAAATATCAGGATTCAGTATGTACTTAGTCTGCAGTTATTTCTGTGTCTTTGATCTTATCAGCACAAGTTTTATACTTAATTGGGTATACGTCAATAAGTCCTTGACTGTTAAACCGAAGCTCATTATGTGCACGGGTTATCAAAATATTTTATTCGTAAAGTTTAGCATTAGAAAATATTCCATTTCATTTTGTTTCATTTAATATAGATGTACATGTAATGATTTCAGTATACAAATACATGTAACTGTATAACTGTATCACACACTTTCGCTATATCGTATACACTCCCACTGCCATCCAACTGCAAGAAAATTTAACACATCCTGTTATAAAGATAAGTCGGGACAGCGAAGAAACGAAATTATATCATATCGGAAACACATTTGACATGAGGGTGAGCCATTGTTCGATTGTTGATACTAGGGATACCTATCAGGATCTCATCTCGGGAGTGTTCTGTATCGGAGGTCCGGAACCGAAATTGTCTAGCAGTCCGTATACGCTTTTTTAAACATGTATTTTGAGAGAGAAAAACAAAACTGAAGTTAATCCACCCATCATTAATATGTATTCATGGTCCATCAAGTGATCATGGGAATTTTATTATAAATCAGGCCTTAAAAGACTTTGAGCAAAATTTACTTCAAGTCAATGGATGCTTGCATATGCATTGAATTATTTTTAAACATTTGAAGGACCACGATGATGATTTAATGATGGATGGTAAATAACAGTATTCAGCTTACTTATTAACTCGTTTAAATTCCAATAGATGCAGGCAAACCCTAATAAATTCCAGGATATAGCTACGGGTTAACAAACCGGTTTTACACTTTGGAGATGTCATATGATGAGATGAAACAATAAAACGTGAAAGAATTGAAATTGATTTTATGTTAAATTTTAATGACCATATTGCAAAATTATATAGAAAAGCTTTACAACTAAATGAACTTTAACGGCATGGCAAATTTCTTGATCCAGAAAACAATGTCCTGATTTACAAATCCTTTATTAGGTCTAATTTTAACTACTGTCCTTTAGTTTGGCATTTCTGTTCCCACTCTAATACTATGAACATTGAGAAGTTACAGGTTAGAGCTCTGAGAATGAATCATTTCTATTGATTTTAGTTCATCATACAGAGACCTTTTACATAGGGCTAATTTGCCTACTTAACATCTTAGTAGAACACATGGCATCGCCATAGAAATGTTCAAATGTTTATATAGACTATCACCCCCATATCTACATGATCTTGTGAATTTTAAACAAAATTTTCAGGTATGTAAATAATGTAGTGAATCCAACAGAACAGACCACCAGCTATACGAAAGCCTTCAGGTTTGAGGCCCCCAGCGTGTGGAACAGTCTGCCGAGTTGAAAACTATAGGGAATTTCGCAAACTGATTCGCACCTCGACTGACCCATCCTGCAAA
>CM037787.1:7366222-7416222 GCA_021229015.1 Solen grandis
ATAAGCACCTTGAGAACGGAAATCACGATGAGAACTATGTGTTGTTTTGTCTGTCCGTCGTATCGTAACGTCACAGTGCTGTATCATCATTACAAGCAGAGGAAGGCATCAGGGCGTCAGGGAGAAGGCCTCGGCTTCGAAAATTCCTTGGTAGTTTCTAGAAACTGTAATTGTAAGAGGTCCTCTTTAAGATACACCAGTGTTCAATAACCATATAGATATGTTAAAGATCGGCTTGTTGCATATCTTTAGCATTAAATACAATAAATTAAAATACTTGGATATTGGTAACGAAGTCAATTGAGTAAGCGACTATGTTGTTATTTAGTTTAGCAGAAATAAACTAGACGTACTCGAGGAAATTTCATTTCCCGACTGGAAGTACATGTAATTGTATAAACAGAGGAAAAAAACACCTAAATTGTACCTCAAACTACCCGTACTTTGGTACAACTAACTTTGGCAAATAGTCATTTGAATGAAAGGGTTTAGAATATGTCCAATACCCATGTTTTTTTTCTCTCTCTCTCTCACCCTCTATCCCCCCTCTCTCTTCTCTTTCTCTTTCTCTCTCTCTCTCTCTCTGCGCATGTGGGGTGATGTTTGTTCTTATCGTTGTAACGTGTTATTTTCAAAAAAAATATTGTTATTTTCTCCTTACTTTGTTCTCCATCCCTCGTGTGTTCCTGCAGACTTGCATAAAATTGTGGATCTCCTCACATAATCCGATATAGACTGGGAGACAAGGCACTGGAAAATGGTTGAATATAATTATTGTGTACATCTACCACTGGCCATCTTTGTTTTCGGGACTGTGGTCATTTAGAAATCGACAAAGACTGGGGAAGAGGGGGGTGTCGTTAAATAGAACAGAAGTAGAGACACAGAAAACACAGACATCTGTTTGTCTTTTCAGTATTTGGATTAGCGTAAGGGTAGGGGTTTGGGTTAGGGATAGGGTTGATTTGGTTTTTCGGTTGGAATAATGAATAGTTTTAAATTTGAACTACATGCCGAAGTTCAAAATTGTTATCTTAAATGTTATGTTCAAAAAGCGGGAAACTGTTCTCATTTCTTTATTTTAGTTGTCAGATTAATAAAACTGCATTATGATGTTGGTCAATATATTGTCATTTTATTGTGAAAAAAAAAATGTATCCCTCTCGTGGAATAGAATATGGTTTCTGTAGTAACGTCATTGTCGTTTTTCCGGCACAAAATTTAGTCGTGTTGATGAATATAGTCTCAAATTATAACGTTTCAAATGTACAAATTTTACCGTACGCCTTTCAAATTACATATACGTAATGCATAGGCATTTGCATTGTCGTTCATGGCGTCATTTTGATTTCTGGCGTCAGAAATATAAACAAACGATGCATTATTTGCTGACAGGTGCAAAAATGAGTGTTTAGCAAAACAGCCATCAAATTTCGTGTTCTGTGTTAAATTTCAAAGACTAAAACTATTAAAATGATACGTAATGCCGATAGTAAACTGCTGCAAAACTGATATTCAAATGGTACAAGGGATTTGAGTAGGACAGGGCAAACAACACTGATGACGTGCGCAGCGGTCGTCAAGTAATGAAGACGTCGTCACACGACGCCGCCGTCTAAGAGTTGCTTGGCAGAGATAAGCGCATTGCCATCCCTGAAATTGTGAGTGTATGTGCTTTTATATATACAGCCTTGTATGGTAGAAATTTTGTTTGTTTGTTTGTTTGTTTTAACGTCCCACCAACAGAATTTCGGTCGTTTGAAGACTATGTTTACTTACTGCCATACTGCAGTATCACGTCGTAGACATGTGGCATGATACCACACCCAGTCACATTATCCTAACACCGGGCCAACCAATCCTGAAACGGAGCTATACCAGTACCATCTTTTTACGACTTTGGTATGACGCGGTCGAAAATCGAACCACTCAGCCACCGAAGACGGTACAAGTTTTGTACCCCGGTTGTTTGGGTCAGGGTAAGGGTTTGGATCAGGGTTCCTGTTTGTATATAGTGTTTATGTTTAGTTTGGTATTGGAGCTGAAATAAAGGTAAATGTTGAACTACATAACGAGGTACGCGTACACCTTGCAATGAAGTAACATTCTGCATACAGATTGGGGTACAAACCGTAGCAGTGAGGTATGAGTAACACGTGGGATACCTCGCTATGACTCTGTGTGTGTGTGTGTGTGTGTGTGTGTGTGTGTGTGTGTGGTCTTTTACTTCTCGACATGTACACTTCGCGAGATGTATGCATGATGTGATTTCTTATTCAAACCCGGTCTCAATAGTACTATAATAGTTACATGCTACTGTGTGTTTCAGAAATGTGTTTGTGTTACACCCTATACTTGTGCAGTGTGCGATGCGTGTGCGATATAGTTATCAGGATCCACCATTATCATTGTTGTTATTATCATTATCAGTAGTAGTAGTAGTGGTTGTAGGTGTAGTCCTTGTTATACTATTATATAGGTGTGTGGCGTGTGTAGTAAGGCTGTGTGCGTGTGACCTCAAAACTGACGTATTTTCACTGCTGCCGGATGTGTGAATCCAAGACTTAAGAAGGTACATATACATGTATGTATAACAGAACACCATGTTGTCTGAAACTTGGATATAATGTCAATTACTTGGCTCACAAGAGCAGGGGTCATGATACCTCCAGAGATTGACAGGCAAGCATCTCAAACCATGATTTATTTCAGAAACCTCTTACCTTCGAATATTAGATAGAAATAATGAGACATCTCGCAGTTTTATTACGATATCTGAAACTTGAAACGAAAGAGAGAAGATCAAAATCAATATTTTGTCACTTCATTTTGAATCTCATTGGAAAAGATTGTTTGCCCAACTTTCTTCTATAGGGACACGGAAGTTCTTAATCATTTTCAATAAGTATCCTTAAAGTTGATAAACGTGACTACGTGTAATGATAAAGCATGAGCAAATACACGCAGCTGAAATTGTCTTGCAGACGTCTTACAGGAGCTATGTTTGATATATGTTAAAAGCTAGTCTAGACTCCGGTCTGCATGGCGTGCATTTTAACACTTACAGTAATCGGTACAGTATGGCATTGAATTTAATTTCCATTATTTGGCGATAAAATGCATGGGCATGAAAAGACATAATCCATAACAGCATATCTCCCCGTTGGTGACAGCGAGCAAAGAAAATTAAAGAACTAATAATTTGATCATAAATCATATCCTGGTACCAATTCTAGACCCTACATAACTATAATCTGGTTCTAACTTCTAAGGAATGGGCTATGCAATATATAACATATGTTTGACAGGGGAGTAATCAGGGTTTGATAAGTGACCGAAGTGTAATCGCCATACAGTACAGGTTAACACTTTGACATCTAACAAACATTTTTTGAAATATGGTTCTCCGTAATTGGTTCCTAGCGTCAAGTTAAGAGCGGATGAAGGTTTGGTGTTACATGCTTGTCACCTTAGTAAACACGAGGACGTATACTGTTGCCTCCTGTTGAAATCAAAATTGTCGGACAAACTCATTAAAAAAAAGGTGAAAAGTCGATTCATATTATATATCAAACCGACGGTAAACATGAATACTGGAACGAAGTTATATTTGTTACTGTTGTAGATTATTAGTATAATAAATATAAAAAAAATGAGATCATTAAAATAGACTTCTCTCTAGGCCTAGTGTGCTGTCTTCATTATTTTTGTATAATGGTATTATAGTTCTCAATGAAAAAAACAACGTCTCCTTACATAAATCCTAGATCAAATTGCCGCAAAATGAGATTCATTCTCTTCAAAATCGTTCACTCTCGCTAAATGCAAGACATCCATTATTACTGGTATCTCATATATTTAGACAAAGTTAGAAGAAAGATATTAATATCGAAAACAAATGATCGTTGTACAATTCATTTATACCCAACTCTGTATTGATCTTATAAAAACAGGGTGACTTTGGTATTTTAATACATACTTTTGTGTTTCAGTCAAAGCTTGTTGTGGTTTAAAAGTCATCATTTTTTTAACCAATGATTTCTACATATACCACGATGTCTGAGAGAGTACATACATATCAAAACCCGCATCTTTAAGTCCTGCTTAACATTTATTATACGTCATAAGGACTTCAATAAAAACACTCGGCCAAAAAAAAGTACTTATCATACATTTCTATCTATATACCGGTACTTGGAATTAACATATATTTGACTCATTGTTCTATCTGGAGTAAAGAACCATTCCTTTCTGATATATAACGTGTAAAATTTTAAGTCGCTACGAAAATTCATTTGTTGAAACAATTTGACTGTCATGACTTAGGGGTCGATTTCAAAAATGGCACTTACGTCGATAAGCCTCGGTTATACAGCATTTACTAACGTACCTGTATTTAGCATAATATTCAATCTTGGCATTTTTGTTGTTTGACTTTTATTCAAACCGCCAAAACAATGCAGTCAGATACTACCACCGGATCTGTGCTGCACAAGGTGCACGTGCAAAACCACTGAATTTGGTCAATAACCGAAACGCATGGTTTACTGCTGATATGATAAAACTGAAGTGCACTCCAACGATTACATGTAACTTATTTAGTGTTAACATAATATGCAAAAAAAAAAAATTTTGGCTGAGTGTAGAACTAATTGTACCATGAAATAAAAACTTTATACAATTATTAGTAATTATTGGTACAAGGGCTTCTAAAGCTTGAGTGATCTTAGTGCATGTAACATATGCGAAATTTAAAAAAATAAAACAATATCCCTCATATATCACTTGTTAATTGCATCCTTATATCCCTGAAAGCGCTTTTTATTCATTCACAAACAGGGGAAATGAAAATCGTCACGTATAAAAGAAATTTGTTACACTGTTTTGAAAACATTCTTGTTATGAATTAGTTTTGTTTAAATTTGTTTATTTTATGCATCTAAGTAGCATGTAAGCAACTTTTCAGTGGATTAACTATTAAATGAAACCACCTGAACTAAGGCGCAGTGTCAACCCTAAGACCCGATAACATTTCTTGAATGTTATCAAACGTTCAGTTTTATCAATACAAATATTAATCCCACAATATCACTGTAAGTTAAGAAAAATATCGAAGATACTGAATAATTGGCTCCGGTCTTCCTATAGGCGCTCTCAGCATATCGCGCGGAGAGTGAAGCTCTACACGAAGTGCAGACGACACTAGCAACTGACGCGAAATTGTCGTCTGCTCTTATTTAAGCGTGCTGAGCATCTTGCGTTAAGACTGCAAAAGACCCCCAATATAGACGTAAAGTTGTTCAGTAACTCGCCGAGGAGGATAAATATCCTTAAAGGAAACCTGGATGAATTAAACAGCGGCAGTGCGACAGAAACATTCAGTTTTGGATTAAACAAGCTAGCAGATGAGGTGTCTAAATCATAGAGGCCATTTCCTGCCACTTGTTAATTTAAAACAAGGGCAAACCGCAGTGTATCTCGACTCAGAAAATTGTAGAAACAGCCGTATATCAAAACTAAACCAGAATTGGTCAACATACGGGAGATAAACAAACTTGATAGATAGTCATATTTAAACAATTGCACAGGTATTTACAGGTGATAGGTTCAACAGTGTTGAAATGTGTACACGTGAGATTTAGTGACAAACTTGTGATTCAGTATCAACAAATAATTTATATGACACCAGTTAAGTGTGGATGTAATAGAATGAATAGAGCTTTAGAATCAAACCACTAAACTTTGGTTACTGTCCTCGGGAGTGAGGGGAATTGTGCGGAACATTGTGCTAGGGATTTAACGACAAGGTTTCAACTGGTTACCGCGGTCTGAAGAAGTTAGGATTCTGTCTCGGTAAGTCTCGTTTGTAAACCACACACGTATTTATTGCAACATTTTAAACCAGCTTCCCCTCGTATCTAGTAATACAATAAAACCATTTCAAAATGATGCAAAAAAAATACGAAAGAATGAGTTCTTTTTAACTTTTTTTGAAATGCAGAGTCTGAAATGATGTAGCACATTTTTTTTATTTGGCGATTATGTATATGTTTTGCATGATATTGTGTTTTGAGATTTGGAAACACAAAGATTGAGGCCGTGTATCGTAGTTTGACACGGTGTCATATCCTCGTATAGCTGATAAGCGAACGGATACGAGAAACGATACAGCTTACATGAACTATCAACGTTGCTCAAAAGCAGATACGTACACTATATGATCAACCGTCAAATGATAGAATTCTGAATGGAGATATTTCAGACCTATATGATTATATGCGTATGCTAATTTATGGAAAATAAGTCTGTCTGCTGATGATTGAATAATAAAGTGGATTTATTGTGGCATATGTGAACTAAGTAACAGCCATCAGAATGGCACATATTTTATAATTATGTAGGTTACAGATATTTTGTAGCCTTGTGTATTGATAATGTATTTTGCCCCCCTTCGCTGTTAACTGAGAGCTTGCTAAAAGCTCTTGTCGAATTAAGTGTTACAATATGTTATACAATGATAGCGAAAAAAAAAACATCACCAAATATGGCAATTTCCGATGAAATTGTCAATCACTTGAGTGTCTGAATTTGACCGAGTAACCTCGTGAATGTTAGTGCCCAACTCTGTAAATGATAAGTTGTCGAATGTCATGGTGCACACTGTACTTAATCACTGAATTTTGTTTATAGAAGGGGCCGTATCAAACGAATGTTGGTTCGTCTCGCTAGGCTAGCTACGTCTAGTGTACCGGATGAAGAAGATAGTGTTAGGGGAAGATTGATGTCTCCCCATAAATATATGTACACCAACACGAGAAATGGCTAACAAATTGTTTCTGTCTACGTCATAACATCATGTATCAACCATATGTCTAGCCTACAGGTACTCGTGTCAGTGTTTCAATTAGTTTCGTAATATTGTTACAATACATCTGATATAACAAAGATTTGTGATGAAAAGCCAATAAGATCAAAGAATACGTCATTATCAGTGGATAAATATGTTATTGAAAAGTTAAGAATGTCGATGATATCTGAAGTAAACAACTCTGCATACATTTGAATACGTATAACTGTAAATAAAAATATCCTTCCTTATGGTGGCATATTTCTGCCAGCCACTTATCCACTTAGCTATGTTGAAACTTTTCTGAAAAATTGTCACATAGTCAGTTAGTATCTAGCAAGTAGCAACTTTTCAAGTTATCTACTTAGGTATCATAACAGGACTAAACTGTCTGTTAGTGCCCACTACTGCCAAACACATATTCACTTATTTTAACTAGATACCATGCCTTTTTCCAGATAATTATGTGAAAAAAATGCTTGTTATCCTTATAATTTAACTGACTAACTTGAAAAAAGGCGAGATATCCAGTTAACTTAAGTGAATATATGGCTGGCAGTAGTGGGCACTAACATACAGTTTTGTTCTGTTAAGATACCTAAGAGGATAACACGAAAGTTTTCTACTTGCCAGATACTAACTGACTATGTGACATTTTTTCTGAAAAGTTTCGACATAGCTAAGTGGATAAGTGGCTGGCAGAAATATGCCACCATATTCCATGGTAGGGAAGCTGTATATTTTACGCAAATGAATATGATGGCATATTTCTGCCAGCCACTTATCCACTTAGCTATGTCGAAACTTTTCTGAAAAATTGTCACTTATTCTTCAATTATCTGGCAACTAGAATTTTTTCAAGTTATCCACTTAGGTATTACTAAGGTATCATAACAGGACAAAACAGTCTGTTAGTGCCCACTATTGCCAATCACATATTCACTTATTTTAACTGGGTATCATGCTTTATGTGAAAAAAAAATGCTTGTCATCCACATACATTAACTAACTTGAATAAAAGCGCTATCCAGTTATCTTAAGTGATTATATGACTGGCAATAGTGGGCACAAACACAGGCTAACAGGCAGTTTTGTCCTGTTAAGATACCTAAGAGGATAAAACGAAGTTTTCTACTTGCCAAATACTAACTGAATAAGTGACATTTTTTCAGAAAACTTCTGACATAGCTAAGTGGATAAATGGCTGACAGAAATATAACACCATAAATGTATGATATTATTTAGTTTATCATTTGAGGAAAAATATGGCTGCAGAACGACTGTTTTCATGTTACACATGTGATTTTATTTATCCAATTATCTACTGATTACTGGCATAATTCTTGGCTTACTCAGTGAGACTAACAGTGCCCCCCAAAATATCAAAAAGGTTTTGCATTCATGAAAATAGCTGCTCTGTTTCAATCAATAGTTTAATTGATGGAAGTCTTATTTTACAGCCACTTTATTGAGGTTGAGGTACAAGGTGTTTATTATGATGGCATATTTCTGCCAGCCACTTATCCACTAAGCAGTGAAACTTTTCTGAAAAAACGTCACATAATCAGTAAGTATCTGGGAAGTAAAAATAATCGTGTTATCCTCTTAGGTATCTTAACAGGACAAAACTGCCTGTTAGTGCCCACTACTGCCTGCCATATATTCACTTAAGACAACTGGATATCTCGCCCTTTTTTCAAGTTAGTCAGTTAAATTATGTGGATAACAAGCATTTTTTTCAGAGAATTATCTGGAAAAAAGCATGATATCCAGTTAACATAAGTGAATATGTGATTGGCAGTAGTGGGCACTAACAGACAATTTAGTCCTGTTAAGATACCTAAGTGGATAACTTGAACATTTTATATTTGCCAGATAATTACTGAATATGTGACAATTTTTTCAGAAAAGTTTTGACAAAGCTAAGTGGATAAGTGGCTCTGCAGAAATATGCCACCATAGTTTATGTATTACTTAATGTTCTATTATTATACAGCACCTATAAGCTTGTTTTAGATCTTTAAATTACACATCGATTTTTCAATCAATTTTCATGATGTTTGTTCTCAAAAATAATTGAATGTCTTCACAGGCTTCCCTTAATGTTTTTGTTTTGTTTTTTGTTTTGTTTTTTCAAACAAAAAATTAAGAACGATTAGAAAATGAATACCACATTTCGCTATTTGTCCAAGGCAAGTCTTAGGCAGACTAAGAAATAATTTGTCTTGATTCATTTGTCGTTTGTATCAAAACAACCTTTCATATGAGTCATCCTTAATCCTTCTTGGCAAAAATATCGTCTAATCTGTTTCGTGAATAAATGGAATAGTTAAAGCAAATCACATATTTGTGCCTAAACGTTTTTTTTTTTTTTTTTTTTTTTTTTTTTTCAGTCCTACAAAAACTCGGGGAACGGTGTGTTTTATTTCATAACAAACTGATTTTACATTCATTAAACGGATTTAACATCCCACCCACAGTATGTACGCTGAGTTGATATATATAATATATATCAGTACCATTTCTTTCAAATTTCTATTCTGGTTAGAAATTAGATTTTTTTTTCAGGATATGACATACAGGCGCAATAAAAATGCACGTAACTTGCGTGTTGTATGCTTAAGACATTTGCTGAAAGTAATAACAGGATTTTTATAGATATGTATCAGTCAGTATTTCTGTCGACTTTCGGAAATCTTCGCAAGAAATAACCACTTGGGGCATGCCTCTAGGTGGTTATCAGTTCACAGTTATTGGATTATCTGTGTCACAGCACCTGCCAGTTTTCTATCCCACGAAGGATGCGGGCATATAAGGGACTCGAGACCACTGCTTATTCCCAACAAGGGAGATATTTTACGGGTCGTGAAGTGTATTGAGAATTTAAGGAGAGATACTTAGTTTATTACGTAAACTTAACTGTCCCTTGTAACAAATTTCATAATACAGATATTTAACATGGCTAATTTACATACATGCGTAATTTTTCAAATACAACACTCATAAAAAACGGATTTGAAGAAGAAAAACATATGATGACGAATATATCTTACTTAAATGTTACAATACAGATATGAGAGGATAGACACAAGGTATAAAACTAGAATGTGTTAATTTAAAATTTCACATGTAAAATAATTACCGCAACAACCATATTGGATATTTTATAAATATTTAAAAATATTACTCGGTCTCCTTCTAAAGGCTTAATACAAAAAATACCAAAGTCAATGACAACAGATTTATTATTTTACTGCATTAACTCATTAAAAATACACTTGGTTTATTAAAGTAATATTTTTTAATATAATGTTTCCTGAGATCCCTATAGAGAGGGGAACAGCACACGGAAAGGAGGGAAAGAATTGACTGCATATTTCAACCTGGAAAATTTCAGTCCAAGTGTGCATGATATATCCTCTTGTTTATACCTATGGTTAAAGACATCCTTTTGCTGTCCCCGGTGCTGTGTATTCAGAATTCTTTAAAATTCGTATATGAATATAGATATTAGGTCATCAACTCAGTGAAAGTGTTTTTATATGCTATATAAAAAGCGATTTGTAATAGATAGAACATGTAAAAGTAGCTTTCAACAAACAAACAAAATGAAATCTTACATGTTTATCTGAATATAAATTTGATTGACGTGATAGGATATGAGGTCAGGCAGTAAGACATTATGGTCCGATTATTTGTCTTACATATTGTGTTATTTGGTACCGTTATCAGTTGGTGTATTATAATTATATCATAATTACATTGTTACATTACGGGTTGTGACTTCATCATGGATTGAAGGCTTCTCAATGTTTTTTTTATTCCTTGACCGAGTTCCACACACACCAGGGTGTTTCTCCTTGATTAAGTAGGAAGCCCTGGCCCAGTTGTCCTGGCGTGATATACTAAAGGGAAATAAAATGCCACAGCAACCTCAATAGAGAGATTCATGAGTTTACCATCTAACTTTTTGCCTGACCACATATTAAGTTCCATCACATTTTCAAAGGACTAATTTCTTTCTTGTCTTTATATACTTTAATCAACATAATTTGAATACCGTCTAATACATTCCACCGAACTGAGAAAAAATGTTAAGCCTTTTTTTCTACACTGTGTGTGTGTGTTTAAATTTCTATAACATAAATTTATTGAAACATGTTTTGCTTTTCAATCTAAACCAGAGCTTCTAACGTGCCTTTAATTTTGTCTTAAGTAACTGACCTATGGTACAGGATCGTTCATTGAGTTGCTGCGAGAAGTTTACACACTATTGTCACATCGCGATATGGTTTCCTTTGCTGAACCACTGATAGACTAAGACGGTGCTATTAAAATGTCTAGAGATTCATTATGTTTATTTTAGGAATAATGGAATGATACGCAACAACCCTTCATATTCTTGAATGTATTTATTTTTATCAACTTTCATTTTCAGATAAGACAGACAAGTACTTATCAAGTATTGTGATCTAGCAAAACTCGCCTGAAATCGATAGAATTCCACTTATCAATGCCCTCAACCTAGAAAACTTTGTAACATAAACATGCTTTTTTTGGCTGTCATCTGTACTGCCCTTTTTCACAGCAGTGACTAACTGATCTGCTATATTAACCTTCGTGTCTTGAAGATTGCATAGTTGCTTGAATTATATATATATATATATATATAAGGTTATAAATGATAGATCAAAATCTAATATGAAAGGTTTAAAACATCATTTGTCTGATGTTTTAAGTTTTTTTATTTTTGTTGTTGTTTTTTTTTTCCTCATTGAAATATCTATGATTACGATTATGAATAACGACGAGCCAAGGATTAATTGTCATTTTTGTCGAGGCCGCTTGCGGTGAGCTCGACTCAGTTGTCACAATGGCGGTTCGGTGTATGTATGTGCGTGCATTAGTGCGTGCGTGTGTTCGTGCGTGCGTCTGTCCGGATTTGTCCGGGCTATAATTTCATCATGGATTGAAGGATTCTCCAATAATTTGGCACAAATGTCAAGTTCAGTGAGATGGAGTGCCATGCACAAGAACCAAATTCATAGCTCAAAGGTCAAGGTCACAGATGGAGGTCAAAGTTCAAAAACATGTACTTTTTTTGCTTATCCGGGCTGTAACTTCATCATGGACGGAAGGATTTTCAAATAATTTGGCACAAATGTCAAGCTCAGTAGACGGAGTGTCATGCACAAAACCAGATTCGTAGCTCAAAGGTCAAGGTCACACTTAAAAGTCAAATGTAAAAAATGGCAGCATAACCAGACCGTTAATCTTCAAAATTGGCGGGGGGGGGGAGGCGGGGGATCTTCAAATAACTTGACACAAATGTCAAACTTAGTGAAATGTTGTGTCATGCACAAGAACCAGAATCGTAGTCCCAAAGTTCAAGGTCATACTTTGAGGTCAAATGTCAAAAATGAGTTCATTTTTGCATGTCCGTGCTGTTACTTCCCCATGGATTGAGGGATTATCAAATAATATGACACAAATGTCAAGCTAAGTGAGACAGTGTGCGTGCCAATGTTCAAGTTATACATAGAGGTCAAAGGTCGTGGAGTTGGATTTGCTTGTCCAGGTTGTAACTTAGACATGGATTGCAGCATCTTCAAACAGATTTGCAGTTATGTTAACCTCAATGAAGCGCAGTGTCTTGCAGAAGAGTTTGGACCCTAGCTCAAAGGTCTAGGTCTCACTATGAGGTCAAAGGTCGTGGTGTTGGATTTGCTTTTCTGGGCTGTAACTTAGACATGGATCACAGGATTTTCAAATAACTTTTTTTAACCAATTGGACCTAACTAGGCACAAGAGTTGTGACCCTAGCTCAAAGGTCAAGGTCATATTTAGAGGTCAAAGGTCATTTGCTTGTCTGTAACCTAGACATGGATAGAAGGATTTTCAAATAAGTTGGCAGTAATGTTTGCCTGAATGATCAGAAGTGTTAAGCACAAGAGTTGGGTCCATAGTTTCAAGGTCAAGGTCATACTTAGAAGTGAAGGTCATCACACTGGATTTGCATTTTTGGGCTGCTTTTTTTCTCTGGATCAGAGAATTCTCAAATGATTTGGCAGTAAGTTTTGCCACAATGAGATGATGTATCACACGAAAGAGTTGTGTTCCTAGCTCCATGGTCAGGGTCACATTAGAGGTGAAATGAGGTACCTTAGGCCGCGGGCTCGTCATGTTGTCCTTGGGCATCTAGTTATTTGATAGCATGAGAGGGAAAGTCTAGTGTCAGAATTGTGTTAATCAAGTGTGTATGACGTCTTTATTCCATTAATACTTCACACAGACATCCATTGTGATGCTTGTGAGGAGGTGAGAAATGAATTTTTGGATGTAAGGAAACATCTACCATCTGACAGTGACATTTTAAATTAGCTCGTCTGTCAAAGAATTGATATGACTGTTTGTTATCACCTTTCAATGTACATCTCAACAGTTCACGTCAAATGCAGATACTGCGTGCATGGCGTTCTTCGGAAATCAATTTTAATGGCTAAGGGTTATATATGCATGTGAATCGACTTTTTTACACGAATACATTTTTCAGCCTAATGCGTGTAATGGACTTTCTGAAAAATCTGCCTCACTGGCATACGAAAGCAGCTTAAATTTCAACGAGATTCTATTTTGAAAAAAATAATATTGTCTTGAAATACTCTTTCTTAAATGACAACAGGCTTCGTAAAAATGAATAAAGTTTTACTTAGTTTGCTAACTATACATATTTTAAATACATTGTAACCATTGATTCAGTTTCACATAGCCGTGTCAGTTTTGCTCATTGACAAAAAGACTCCAAATGGATGCCAAAAATGATAATAAAGAGTAATATTGAACGCGAAACCCTTGCTACTAGATTCTGAGGTTAGTGAGTGAATTCCATAAAAGACAGATCTATTGAAGGATCAGATTTCCTTGAAGACAAACTGCGGTCGGGAATTCTATAAATCCCTTTCCCTGTCGTAGCCATGATCGGAAATCCTCGCATATTTACCTGTGTATTAAATCGGTGACACGAGCGATAATTGACCAAGTTATTGTCGTGATATCGTCCACCTACAAAGACAATTCAAATTTGCCTTCAGAGTTATCTCAGTTTGAACTTTTATGTACATATTAATAAAACTTTAAGTCGAACTTGCCGAATAATCAATTCAATTTGATGTTCAGCGTTAATCTCCTCACTGACAGGATGTTCTAACATTTCTTTGATCTCATTGCATTATGGGACGGCCACCATGTTTACCACCTGCCTATAGGTTGTATCGATGTGTCCTACATTATATGGCCTCGAAAACATTTCAATAAAACATATTTAAAATCATTTATCGATACAACCAGAACAATCTATGATGTTATTATTTGATGTAGTAATGAAAGCATTAAGAACTAAATGAATAATACGTCGGTTTTTCGCTCTGTATTGGTAAAAATGTTAAAAAAATATTAAGACATACGCTCATATTTTGAAAAAAAATCTACATTCTAATTAGATCCTCAAATATGTGTGTATTTTGTTATTGACGCCGCGTTTCCACGCGGCGTTAGTATGGAATAGGTTTTATTTTTGCCAATGGAGCTGCATAATCAAAACAGGGAGCAGCCACTGTTATTATTGTAAAATAAAAACATGTAATATGTTTGAAAGAAACACTTTATGAATCAATTACTTGCATTAACTGATGAAAATAAACAACAAGATTCAAAATATGAAAGTCTTCAGTCGTTAGTAAGAAGAAACTGGACACATATAATGTGTATCTGATGATTCTCTCCTTCGTAGGCAACGGGTTTTAAAACTTGGTTGACGTACCTTGCAAGCAACCAGATTCATTAAAGCTCAGATTTTTTTTTCTAAAGATGTTTTGAGATCTTAAAATATTCAAAATTCAGATACAAACCGTCAACTTGAAAAATCAATGAAAAGGCAGTTTAATATAATGCATTACAGCATAATGTAGAAAGAGTAAAAACACACAAACACATATGGCCGTAAGCGGACATGTCTAATTTATGGCCCCAGGCCCAATCTGCGGTCCCAGTATGTATTGTGCTTGAAATGGGTAAATTTATCTGAACATTACATAGCTTATGTTGTAAAGCCTAGTAAATATATATTTAATTTAATACATATCATCAATAAAAAAAGAGTGCCATACTCCTACGTCACGCTACATTATCAAGGAAAGTAGATTGTTAATTAATACTGGGACTTGTACTTAATTCCCTTACCAAATAAAAAAAACTTATCTGTGCTGAATTTTTCGTCATCATTGTCCTTGTTCTTGCTGCTGCTGCTGCTGATGCTGCTTCTGATGATGATTTTTTTTTACATTGACATAAATCCCGCCTAAGTAGCTTACTGTCAGGATTTCATGCATCGTGCAGACCCTAACTTATTCCAGTAATAATGTAAGAAATGAATTACCTGTTGTAAAATGTATCTTCGTTGATCTATAGATTAGTTAATTTATTGCATCTTCAATCATCATCACATATTTGTGTCTACTATAATTTAAGTATTTTATGTACATTTTTGTTCTATATTTCTTAATAATTTGTTAATAAAGTTTTTTTCTTTTGTTGTTTTTGGACCTTTTCTGTATGGTTTTGCTTTATTTAAATCGTGCTTCTAAAACATGCGCGGCGTCTTTGATGCTTTGCATCAAAATTTGTCTTGTATATTTAGTTGGGACACTAAAATGTCGAGATCATCACATTTATGTTTATTTCTTTACCATGTTGTATACCACGAAGTTGTCAGAATGAGCTCGTTACACGATGGTCATTGTTATTGAAATAAACATGTTAATTGTTTTTGAGAGGCATAGTAAATGAATTTGGCAATGTTCTTCGACGTTCATATTATTACACGCCCTCGTCTAAATTCAACGACGACTGACTTCGCTCCAACAGATATTTAATAGAGACACTTCAAAACAGATCAACAGAAAAGCAAACAGATGGACGGACAGACACAGTCTCAACCTACGTGCGGACTGCGGTGTCACCTGTTTATTTTCAATTAACAATTCAGAATAACACAGATCTTGATCGTGTGCTTAGCAAGTTTCTCTCCTAACCTTTACGTTCCTTTGAACTGGTACCACCACAAAAAAGCAGACCTCCTGCATTCCATCTCATTGTTGACTGCAACAGTTTTCTTTCTGTGTTAAATTCGACCTGACGTAAGATGTGAGAGCGTTTATACCTTACGGGATTAAAACTGCAACTTTGAGCTGAATTGTGCAAATATTGTGTCGCAAGAGATTAACTGATTCGAACAGCTAGCGTGACTTTCGTGTACAGACATCTTCGTGGGGTTGCAAGAGGTGAGCAAGCAGATGAACAAGTTAAGCGAACAACTGACAACATATATAGACAAATTTACAGCTCTATCCTTCTAGCGTTGAGGAGGAAATCATTGTGCTGATAGCGGTGAGAGAACAATGTCTTTAATGGGCTGATGTGGAATTTGTTTTGTTTATCAAAATATTTAATAAAAAAAGGATCAAATTTTCAAGTTATGCCAATAAACCCGATTTAACCTTACATGAGTACGGTCATTACAAGAAAAGATTTAACACACCATTTGATTCAGTGTACTACTAAAAATAAGTACATCGCCACTGGTACTTTCCTATTTATCTTGCCTACAATGTATACGATTACTCATATTATCAACATGTGTGTCTAATCTCAAACAATACACTTTCATGATTTTTTTCATTTCAGTTTATATACACACGTATTTAATAGTGATAATATGATAATATTCATAATCACTATATATATATATATATATAATTTTAATGTGCTTGGAATCGAACCCACAACCTTCTCTGGCAACGCCCAAATGTCAAGTATTCAAATTATCTTACCAACTGGACCCAATGTGACAACAGTTTTGTATTCAATTATATTTGTTATCTGGAGTTGGAAATTCAAGCAGGTGATGGTTCAAAATATCTCTGAATTATTTGCGATTTATTCGTTGCGCATTTACTTTTTTATTAAAGTTTTTTAAACACGTTATCTTCAGCTTCGATTATCAACACATTTTAATTTGTTTTCGACTTCGTAATCCAATCGCCTCAAAAATTGATAAAGATCTATACGACTTATCTCGAACGTCTGCTAAACAATAAGTAGCCAAAATCGAAAGTTTGTATCAGAATCGTAAGTATAACTTTAAAAAAAGTAAGAAGGCCTCCAAATCAGGACCATCTCAATTTCGCGATCACTGTTTTTACTACTCATTTCCTTTTTTTTTCAGTTTTATTATTACTTTGACCTGTCCCA
Source organism: Solen grandis (assembly GCA_021229015.1). Taxonomy (NCBI): domain Eukaryota; kingdom Metazoa; phylum Mollusca; class Bivalvia; order Adapedonta; family Solenidae; genus Solen; species Solen grandis. Next base: position 7,383,378 of record CM037787.1, read on the forward strand.
TTGCTAGTATCATTAGTTTGTGAGATGTCAGCGTCTAGGATTTGCTAGGGACTGTGGAGTTTCTCAAGACAGAACTTCATAGTCAGATTGACACGCTGTGGATACAGGCGCTCTTAAAACAAGGTCAAACTCTCCCAGTAACAAATTGTCATTTTTTTCTGTCTGTATCCTAAATTTAAAAAAAAAATGCAATAGACGTTGTTCTTGTGAAGATTAATTCTACAGACCGTTGTTGCCAACAACACTTGTGGTTGTTAAGGGTAGCTGTTCCTCCTTCTTGGCTCTCGGAAGCAATAATTGACATATCATTTCCCAAATGATATCTGACGGCTTCCGCAATGGTGCCTGTTTCAAAGTGGAATGCTACAAATTCAATGAGCCATCTTGTTTTTAACACCACTTAACATCGGGTCAGAAGGCGATACGGCTAGCTACAGACACAATTGAATCAACCTCAAGTAGGAGCATCGGGAGATGGCGAATCGGGAATGTTCAGGCAGGCAAATTAGAGGATGCAATTGACGGTCTACACATGCGAGTCATAAAGCCTTCTTGTTGCTGATCTAATCTGCGATTCTGAGATGAATTGAGGTCCTCTATAATGAGTCAAAGTACACACTTAACACGGGACAGGCTCGTTATTTATTCCAACAAGTGGGCACAGTCCGTGAGGAACTGTACTGATTCTGTGTTGGTAAATGGCGGAAACTAGCAACAGTCATCTTCGTTGTTTTATCTTCGAAAAAGGAGAAGCTGACTGAAATATATTTTTCTCCTACCCACATAAATAATATTATGGAAGACATTTATATCACCTTGCAGTTTGAAATCATTGGGAATAAAATGGCGTCATAAATATACTTTATATTATGTTTTCATCAATTTAATCGCAGGTGTTATTTATTGAACAATTAAACTCAAAATAAACTAATATAGAAAAGTCAGGGTAATATGTTTTCATCAACTGATTAAATTGTGAGATGAATATGTTGTCGGGTTGCCATGGGAGGCGAGATGTAAAGTGTTTTATGTCTACCTGGACCGGAGCGCCGTGATTTCCACTCGTGCTTTTGTTAAATTGTCCACGTTTTATCTCCTTATTTACGATCTAGAAATATTCGCGGAGATAATTTTGAACGTAAATATTGTTCCATGAAAATAAAACTGACATCCTGAAATCCGTACTCAATAATCATTTCCGGTGCTGCGAAAAGCCTCTTAATAACTCGCTCTAGAATTTCGGTTTTGATTTTCATTTATTTTGGCAAAAACTGCAAGTCAGTTTGTATTCAAAGAGAATCAAATAAAGTTCCCGTTTGAGATGTTTTGGAAGGAATTTCTTAAGGATAACGATTTATCTAAATGCGAGTATCTAGAAATAGTACTGACTCCGTGGCCGGATTGTTATAGTCTCTACATTGCCATTCTTTAGCCTGACAACTTAAGGTTCTAATTCCAGGCCTGTCACTCGGACCTATTAATGCCATCTGGTTTGCAGTACGACGGCAGTGATCTTGCTCCACCCATAACTAGCTAACTAATTTAAGGTAAAGTCTCTGTAATGGTTTCGCTACGTCTTGGACCACTTAACCTCTACCAAGATAACTAAGTTACCCAAATGAAATATTAGGAAAAATTGTTATCTCCGTGAAAGGCCATGAGGTCCGAAACGTTGCGGAACCATTACAGGGACATTACCTTAAATCCTACTCAGTATTTAGTACCAGGCATAGACGCTAAACCACTTGCTTCATATAGATGTCTTTTTGCAATCAGAGTTGACCAGGGTAGTTCAAATTCTACATTGTCTGCTCTGCAGAGACAAATCAATGTACCGGATACCATATAAAGCTCAGTAAATTAATATTCATAATGTCATAAATTTGAATATCCATGAGGTAAAGGGTTAATATTTAAATTGAAAACGTTTCCGCTTAAGTCCTTCGATGCAATTTCTATTATTCTCAGAATCCGGGAATAATTCCAGGATTTGTAGGCCAGATTTTGGCTAAGGTGACATCGTTGGCTTCTATTATTTGTGTTCTTTGTTAGTATATAATACACGTGTGGTATCTCTTCTATTGTTCTAGAGTCCAACAAATCAAATACTGTATCAGGTAAGAGGTAATGGCGTTTTCAGATTCGTCTCGAAATCCACCAACTATACTTAGCGCTAAGTAACACATATTCTTAGATTCGATTAAACAAATGCTACCATTCGTGTTTTATGAAATATTCAAGTACATGGCATGAATTATTACATTTGTAAGCCACAGTGTGTTATAAGAAATGAGATATGTGGGTAGTTCATTACAGAATAAATACCGAAACTGGCGCCTTGGTACTTAAGTATTACTTGACGCTAAGTATTGTTATTGGAATTCGAGTTTGATCAATATAACATTTATCTGAAATGCAATCTTCAGTTACTTGCAAAATGTAATGAAAGTGCGTTCTTATGATATTCGTATAGACATACATTCCCGCAGGTTCCTGCATAGAACGAGCACTGGTAACCCAAAATCTAAGCTAAAAAGGTTTTAGAATGAACTTCAACCCTGGAACTCTAGTTCCAGTGTTGTAATATTAGTCTCCTTGTCTCTAGAAGTGGAGAGTCATCTGAAAGGAACTCTGGGGTGTATAGCACTTTCGAAGGACACCGTGATCGAGCGGAACCGAAGGTTGTGGGTTCCAACGATGTGGGGACTTTAAATGATCTTCCCTGGCGCAAAGTACTGCTCCAACCCAGGAACCGTGAAGAGGGATTAGTATACGTTGTACTTTCCCGAGTAATATGGAATAGTAGAATAACTTGTTAGACTCGTTGTTTTTGTTGTGTGTGTGTTTTTGAAGGGTCTGTTAAGATAATAGGGGTATCATATAATGTAACAGAGGAGATAATGAGGTCTTAAATAGCGTAAGGCTTTAAAGCTCGTAAAATTGCCCGTTCAATATGTCTTAATTTAAGGAGAAGCATCCCTATTTTTCTTTGATTATGTTCAGGTTACAACTGTATCTCAAGGATATGTCATTTCTTTTTTATGCTCACCGAAGGTGACGCATATAGTCGCCGCTTCGTCCGTCCGTCCTTCCGTCCGTCCGTTCGTCCGTCACACTTTCCTTGTCCGGACTATTTCTCAGGAAATAACGGCTTGAATTCAACGAAACTTTATGGGAAGCTTTATTACCAAGAGGAGATACGCATATCGTCAGCATGACCCGGTTCCTAAATTTTTCAAAGAGTTATGGCCCATTGACTTTTCGGCCTATAGTACATATTGCATGATTCTTGTCCGGGCTATTTCTCAGGAACTAATGGCTTGAATTCAACGAAACTTTATGGAAAGCTTTATTACCAAGAGTAGATACGCATATCGTCAGCATGATCCGGTTCCAAAATTTTTCAAAGAGTTATGGCCCATTGACTTTTAGGCCTATTGTTCATGTTGCATGATTATTGACCGGGCTATTTCTCAGGAAATAAAAGCCTTAATTCAACGAAACTTTATGGGAAGCTTAATTACCAAGAGTAGATACGCATATCGTCGGCGTGACCTGGTTCCTCAATTTTTCACAGAGTTATGGCCCTTTGACTTTTATGCAAACGGTATATCTAGTATGATTCTTGTCCGGGCTATTTCTCAGGAACTAATAGCTTGATTTCAACAAAACTTTATGTGAAGCTTTATTACAAAGAGTTGATGCGCATATCTTCGGCTTGACCCAGTTCCTACATCCTCCCACCCATTGACCAAGGTCTTATTTGTAACAATGACGTTCTTCGGGGAGCATCTGTCAGTTCTACTGACTTTCTTGTCTTTCTTTCTTCTTCTTTTTTTTAAAGAACAAAATGATAACAGAATACATTATCGTTCTTCCATTTATCTTACAATTCACGTGGGCTTTTAGACATTTTATATCGTAAAAACACCTAGTTGTACCATGTACGTACAATTCTACAGGCCTCCTCATTCTACTATACTGTCTCCTCTTGTCAGATAATTCTCTCCCGAGATTGGGCGTGACTGTCGTTCAATGCTTTTAGTGCAGCTAGACATGCTTCACCTACACTCAACGATATGACTTTAAAAGCTAATTGATTCCACTCAGATACTGTTGGAATACATTTGTGGAAAGTTTGAGCTTTAAAATCATTCCATTTTTTGCTACAAAACACTGTACATACAAACCTGTCTACAATAGTCTTTTTCGTCTCCCTGTGAACATGCAGGACCCACCGTGTGGCATTGTCGCATATGTTTCCTGGGTTGGGCCAGTACCTTGCCCCTAAGAAGATCAAGAAAAAATATTTTCAACATCGAGGTTCGAACACGCAACCCCCGGATCCGGACGGTACCACTCGACAACTGCTACCCGTTTACTACGAAGATCGCCTATTCTATGTGATGCTGTTTCACAGATCGTCGCTAGACTCTTTTTTCTAGATTATTATTTTAGCCTTATTATGTAAAAGCTGGGGGGTTAGACTGATCAATCCAAATAGGGTTTCGTTTCGTTGCGTAAAAGTTTCTTGTAAACGAGGATAACATTGATTTTTTCATATGTTCTGCTTTGAATAAGAGTCTACATTGATGACTAGGATGAAACATGTCAGTAAACATTGCGCATGAACACCTTTGCGTAAAGGATAGGGTCTATGAAGACATTTCTACCGACAATTTAAGGTCGAAGCGAGTGTATGGAGTACATGCTACTATTTTCTGGAGAAAAGTTTAAATAGATCCCATTCTATTTGACTTTGAAGTCATCCTCAATTTGTGGCAAACACTTGGTTATATCAAAGAGATTTATCTTTTTTATATATTATAAAATGGAACTATATGTTTTGGAATTTACTGCTGATAAATTCGAATTTTTAGAGCTCTGATTGGCCACAAATTTAGAGTGACCTCTCAATATAAATAAAAGACAGAAAACAGTGATTGTTAACAAAAACAGTACATCAACTTGTGATAAAAAAAACAACATAAGTAGTGCATGCACCTTACATGACATCTTAACTCACAATGACTTTAAAGTTGCCGTTGTTTGCCATAAAGCAACGTGATTGACATTGCATGGATTTATTGACCCAATGTCTGCATAAAGATTACTTATCTTTCCTATCAACACCGTAAACAAGGAACCAATTAACCTATCAGGCGACATCCGAGGGCTAGCAGTGTCAATATTCAATACTTGTCAGAAGGCGAATCCCAGCCTCACGGGAGTACCATCGCACTATGAATTCAGATGTTACAAGACGGCTGTGTCGCAATACAACACAAAGCGACCATGAGTATACTGGTCGAACTAGTCAAACGCCAAAAATGTTCGTATTTCGAAATATAATTAAAAAGTAACAGAAAAAAATGTTGATTACGACGATAATATAGACATACTCATATTTATTTATAACATTGCCCTTTTGTGTTTATAGTATTTCATTTCCAAAATTATATCCGAAACCATAACTCGTGATTTTTTTCCATTTTAAAAAAAATAGCATCAAGCTGTTTTGTAACAGATTACTGCAGCGGCAGTACCCATTCGGGTATTTCCTGAGAGCCATACACATATTTATAAATAAATATCAGGATTCGTTCGTTTATCCACCTTTTGTGTCTTGCATTATCTATATATCGCCTAGTATTTGAACCATGTCGTCGCGAAAAGTACAATAGCGCAACCGTCAGTCCCCCCACCCACTCTACTTAACGCGACCTACCCCACTCAAAGTTACTTTACTTAGCAAGTCGGCATAGCAAGTATAACCACATTGCACAAAAACTAGCTTATTCTAATTAGTCTTAGCTTGGCCTGTGTCACCATATTACCATGGAATCAACATAGCATCGTTTCATATTAATTTGCAATTTCCTCATTAAATGTGTTTTCAGATATTCATGTTATAGGTAACTCAGAAATAGTAAGCAGAATATTTTTGGCTATGAACTTAAAGGTTTCCCCAAGCCTCAACACAATCAAAACCAAGTTCCTTACCTCCCCCAAATGCTCACAGACAATCCAAGGTACATATTTACATATTTCTTCATTTTTTTCTTTTCTTTTTTATTTTTTTATTTAATTTTTTAGAAATATGTTTGAAAAACTGAATGTCATCTGTCTAATACACCAACGCAAAACGTGTTATTCACCGAGTTAACATAGAATCGTTGATAGCAATGGATCATCCTACATCCTATATTTATTTGAAACAATACCCATGTATTGCAAGTAAACAAAATAATAAATCATTGTAAAAACAAACTATTTTGTTTTGTATCTCATTATCATGGATACGATTTCATGTATGATAGAAGAGGTACCTTGAAATTTCTACCAGCCACCGAGTATTTAAGCACACCATTGCTTAATCGATTAAGCAAAAGCTAGACTGGGACACTTTTCGTTTCTTTAGGGTTTAGTCTAAGATCACAGTCAATATTTGAAATGGAGTCTCTTCCCCCTGCTGAAACTGTTTTCCAAGCTTCCGTCTTCTCTCAGCTTTTATCAGTAGATAATGAACTTAATTTTAACACACACTTTTATAGCAGCAACTTGTTTAGTTGAATATAAATCAACACGTACTTTCAGATTTATATTAAGTCTGTAGATATCTTCAATGACACGTCTGATGGTTCCTTAACAGTAAATTCTGCTGCTTGTCCTGGACATGAAATAGCGTAATAGGTCTGTGGTAGAGAGTCTGCTTTGCGTTTAGAAGGTCTGGGGTTTGAATCCCAACCGGGGCACTTTCCTCCGGTGACCGCGTCAAACCAAAGACGTGTATAATTGGTACCACATGCACCCTTGCCTGGCACTCGCATAAAAGGGGTTGTTATGGGAACTCGGAGAACACAGTACTGGTTCTACGCAGGAAGTTGTCTCCCGGGAATCGGCGCTATACACCGGTCACGGTTAAAAAACAAAGGGGTTTAATAGTGATTTGAGCTAGGGTATTGCATCCGCACTAGTTGTATCCTACCACTTCTCCTCTGATGCTGTCTCTTCAGTAAAAGATAAAAAAAAATATAAAAAAAATAAAAAAAAATTTTAAAAAAAAACAGGACCCCACTCTGGATTATCCCCGACCGTAAGGTCAAATATAGCCATAATTATCAGAAAATGATTGCCAGCCATTATGATAGAAGAAGAAATGCAGGTACGCCTTAAAATACTATTTATTGGAAATTTAAGAGTCATTCTCGTAAAGAGAACATGACTAAAAACAATACAATATATTTATTAATACCACATTTTAGCGGTTTTTATTCAAACATTTCTTGTACGTCGACTTGAAAGTACGAGTAAGACAGCCTTGAATTAATCCCTCTTGACGGCTGAGATTTTGACTATTCGTTTGCGCATGAAAGCAGTTCCATCTCAAGATGCGTAGTCTCGGAGCACTACTAATGTACCAAGCAGTCATCACTAGCACACCGACAAAGATGAAAGAGTTGTTGTTGTCGTCGTCGTCGTCGTCGTTGTTGTTGTTGTTGTTGTTGTTGTTGTTGTTGTTGTTGTTGTTGTTGTTGTTGTTGTTGTTGTTGTTGTTGTTGTTGTTGTTGTTGTTGTTGTTGTTGTTGTTGTTGTTGTTGTTGTTGTTGTTGTTGTTGTTGTTGTTGTTGTTTGCTTGCTTTGTATTTTAATACTGGCGATATAACACGTTTGCTACTGCGCTACAGTCTCCTTCGGCGAATTGCGGTAACCTTAAAATGAGAAAGGTTGAGCGGCATCAGGATGGAACCTGCTCCTCAGTTAGGTAGTCCCAGTTTGGATTTTTATTGATTGATGGTGTTAATCATTTGACTTTTCCATGAGATATGTTCTCTTTTGGGAATGATTTTTTTTTAGTTCTGCTAAATGAAAAATGTTAAGATTATAACAAGGCACTCACGATAAGGTTTTATAATTGTTTCTTAGAAAATGATAGGTACCCAATAGCACATCTTTCGTAATTTATAATTCAAAAACGTAAAATAATGAACCTTTCCAATGTTTACAGAGGTATTTGAATTGACTTAAAGACTATGCAATATATCTACACTGGGATAATGAACATTTCCAGTGTTTACATATATATTTAAATTGACTTTAAGACTTTGCAATAGCTCACTGGGATAATAGGTAGTCAATGGTTTAAAAAAAACATGGTGATATTGTTTGTAACCTATAAATAAATATGAAAGTCGTGGCTAAAATTTTCATTGCTAGAAAACTATTTTAAATCAAAGGACTGTGAGTCCTAATGTTGCGTTAAGCATAAAGGAGAATTTCACGTGGCCTTTAAATGTGAACCTTTTTTTATTGTCTTTTCTCTTCAAATGGATCTTATAGCTAAAATATCATTTTTCTTTGCGGGCATAGCATATTTCAATGAAAGACATAATTTTATGTGCAACATATACCTATTTAAATTAATATAGGAAATATTACGTGCATGGGTGCGTGAACTGCTGCACTTTATATGTAGCATACCACTGGCTTACGTTACACAATTTTATTCATGGTATTTTGTTTCATTGATTTTTTTTCCCGCTTACGCATCGCTGGAGTGTTATCGTTCGTTGTGTGCCGTGACTAATTCTATATTCAAATGATAAATAAATTATATAAAGAAATTTGTTGTGCATTTTTATTCGTGTAAGATGTATAAAACAAATGTCATACGCCGCAATAAGTGTTCATCATAAGCAAGCATATATTTTCTATTGTATATTGTATTTTATGTCGATTGTATAAAGAGTTACACGTACAACTTGCTCGCCAGAGGCATTGAATTTGTATATCTGTTATTGAAATCCCACGGACAGTCGTAATATGTTGTGTTGTAAACAATGTGCAACACATAAAGTGCATTATGGAAGTAGCCTAATAGTAAGCTTTACTTTAAATAGTGTATCCAGATTTTTAAGAGATTCGCAGTTACAAGGTGTATTCGATTGACATGCACACCAACTACATGTATAAACTTTGCCAATATTATTTACTATCATCACATGCAAGATACATGTTTTAGTTTTAGATTATTTAATAGCGGTATAATATTCGATTTGAGAAGTATTGATCTTGTTCAGCGGCTGTGAGGGAACAAGACTAAATTAGAAAATGATATAGTTGGTTATATCCACATAACCGTGGTAAATTGCTGTCATTTATCTGTACGATCATTTAATACCTCAGTTCATAAAACAATTAAACGTATTTAAGTAGTTGTGGTAAATCAAGTACCATCTTTAAAACATTTCAAAATTTAAAACTTAATCATTTTTCGGCGTAAGCTGTATAAAATGTAGTTTGGCCTATTTTTTGAACCAATCTAATCTTGGTTAACAACCGAAGAATTCGGAAAAGCACTCGTTTCATTGGTTGGCATTAATTATTTTAGGATATTCCATTATAAAATGGGAGTTTCAGGATGTATATCTCTCTGTATGATTGTCAATTGGTAAATAACAATTTAATCTACCTTTTTAAACAAAACAAATATCCTGTTGAAAAATTCAAACATAAAAACCACCCAGTTGAACTGTGAGTCTTTAGAAAACGCAGTTAACGTTGATAGTGTAAGTCACAAAAAATCGCAGTGTATAAGTAAGCTAACATAAGCTATATATACTAATTGCAATAGCCTCCGTGGCGCAATTGATTGAGTATTCGTCAACTGAACAGATCGAATCCCACTGACGGTTTTGTTTGTTGTTGTTTTTTGTTTGTTTGTTTTTTTGTTTTTTTTGTGCTTATGTTATATTTTTCCCTTTCCTTTTTTATAATAGCTAGTATATTGCATTTCATAAATTTAGCGACAAATACGTTTTCTAGCATTATTTTAAAATCACAGACCATTTAAAACTTGCCAGCATTATTATATAAATATATTGTAACACTTAATTTCTTTAACATTCAAATCTTTGTTGTTTTTTCTACGCCGAATATCTTTTTTTAAAGATATTTCTTGTTTAAACTGATGTCAACAAAAGTCGTCGCTACCATTTAGTTGGAAAGCCACAGTTGAAGAAGATAAAGTTATTTGCAAATCATATTTTCTGGTTTGAGATGTTTTGATAATATATAGCTGTAGCTTAATAAAATCATAGAAGCTTACTTTCTATATAGATTAGAGGCACACTTAATCTTAATCAAACAAACAGAGCCACGTTTGACTCTGGGATCAACCCCTTGTAACATTCTTCTCGCTATAGAAATGTTATATGGATCAGGGATCAAAGATTTCACGGCAAGTTTTTGGAGAGGCCCCTATAATCTTAATAATATCAAAGATGAACACAATTTTTGTTCTTGTTTGCACAATTGATAATTTTTCCGAAAAGTGTATATACCAAGGTATTATAGAACACATCCCAATATGTTAAAGTTTATACATCTTTCACGTACAAATAACAAGAAAATATATCAAAAGTGTATGAATGATTTTAAACACAGGAATTCGCATTTATAATACTATATCGTTTGTTCATCACATATTGTTGTAGATATTTTTTCCTTTTGTACGAACATTTTGACAGGATTAATGTACATTTAGAATGTCGTATGCACAATGTTGGTATCCGAAATAAATTGCTTCAGTTCTTGTGATCTGTTTATATGTAACTACATGTATGTGTTTTAGGTTGATATTTTATTACATTGCAAAGTGGAAAACAATTTATATATTAAAATAATAATCAAGATAAGTGAACATTTCTCTCTCTCTCTCTCTCTCTCTCTCCCTGTATTTATAAGAGTATGCCATAATAATGAGATAAGAACGTCTATATACAGTATGATTTTATAATATTCTCACATACATTTTCAAAAGTATCAAAATATAATGCGGAAATAGATTTTTCGATTCGATTATGTTGTCTCCGAATGCCTGTGAATATACAGACGGGAATGGCGATGGTCCCACGATAAAGCCATGCTTTATTATGTTATCGATTATCTTTGTATGTGTTTATCATAGCAATAAATTGTCGTAATATGCCTCACTTAATCAGAACTTCATACTGAAGTTCTTCACTTCAAAGTACATTATGATTGTTAATAACGGAATCGAATGTTTCGTCAGCCTTTGTTACATTAATCAATGAAAAAGTGTTAAACTCTATATATATTTGTTCAGAGCCAGGAGTTTCTTAGACTATCACCGTGAGAAATATCTCAGCAAGACACTATCGCTATGTTTCTGTCTGATATATGAAGTGTCACAAGGTATTAAGACGTAGGTCTAATGATGCGTGATCAGAGAAGCATGATGTCGGTCTAAATCCACCGTATATTACATCAATATCTCTTTATGCTGGCAGAGCATAAGTCTGCAGATTCGTGCTAGTTTACATTTGCACTGGAACTTTCTATCTCTATGTAAATGCTGTTCATTATATGTTGTTGTTGTTTTTTTTTCTATGAAACGCGTATATAAGAATTAGCTTTTTTTCTCAATATGTCTAGAAATTGTAGACTTCCCTTGTGTAGCTTTGGGGATAAACTCATTGAGCTTTTCCTTTTAAAGAGAAAAAATACAGTTTCTCATTATGGCTTATAGAACTTACAGAGGAGTGCCTGCTATACGTCGATAATTATGTTATAAGACAACTGGGACCCTTCAGATATAATGGAAAAGACAAACGAGGCAAGACTCAATTCAGTGGGTGACATTTATGGCGTATCTATTTTGGACTCTCTGACGAGACGTATGACATTATGCCAGGCAATAGGTCAAGGGTGGTGTAAAACTAGCAATACGATTAAATAGATTTCAACGGAAACCAAGGAACCAATCAGGTGACTACATTCGGCTGCATTTATGATTCATGTGTCATGTGAAGAGCCCGGGTGTTTGCTATAACATGTCTCTGGACCTCGTAACCGTGTTGCATTCTGGTCGTAACATGTCCAGTTTGAATAAAGTGAGTCATCATCCAATATCAGCAATACAAAATTAAAATATTAATGAAATTCCTTCTTTATCCACAAATATATCTTCCCTAAGGATAGTTAATTAATTATTTATTTATTAATTTCATTTTCATATTTTGAATGTTTTTAAATTATAAAAAAAAATCGTTATAGAGAGTGTTCTAGGAATACCATTCATAAAGACATGAAAACATAAATATACATATACATATATTTTAAATCCTGTTTGTTGAAATATTACAATTAAAAGCCGCCTCACACTTAAGCGAATATAAGGGGACGAAGGGGAGCGAATGGGGAAAATGGACAAATGCGCGCGAATTCAACGAATTCAAATAACATTGCCTTCAAATCATTCGATTATAAACTATTGTCAAATATGTTCAACGAACGGTAAGCGAAGGATAAATATGACTTGCGAAGGGTCCCGATTTTTCGGTTCTCTTCTTTGAGTAAATTGTAGCCGAAGACGAGCGAAGGGTTGATATGGTCCGATAAAACGAGCGTAAAATAAGCGATGGTTTGCTATGGTGTGCGATTGGCAACGAAGGCGAACGAATAGATCCGGCGTTCTCGGACGTGTGTCTGCGCTCCTCGGGGAGTATAAAAAGGCGACCAGTTTCGTCCAAATTTCAGTACTGCCAGAGAAATTACACTATGAGCCATTGCCAGTAAATACTGGACTCTGAGGCGGGCTGTATCTTCCATCTTAAAAACGAAATGCGATAAACTGTTAAATTTTGAGGAGCTTTAATGCAAACAAGTTGAAAATTTGGCCGGGACTGAAGCAAAATGATAGAGATGGACCTTACCTTATATGATGCGTGACAGGTCTGAGAGGCCCAGAATTCACCAAATATTTCGTCTTGCAACCCGCTCGTGTTCGTATCAATTCGCAATCCATAGTTTGTTATAGTTTCTCTTAGTCATGCGTTCGTTGTGTGCATCGCTATTCAAATTTAGTAAACGTTAGTCTTAGTTGCCCTTCGTGTTGCTTCGTTAGGGTTCTTTCGAGATCGGTCCATTTTTGGAAGAGTGCGATGAGGGACGATGCGTGACAATAACATACGAACGATAAACGAATTATTACCGAAGACTAAATAAGAGATGCGAATTCAATCAGATAATAAACTATTTTTCAGTTCGTCGGGAAATTTTAAACATGTTCAAAATTTCAGCACGAATTTGAATAATCGCAACTGTTAGGTCAGAAGGTGTACGAAACCAAAAACGAAGGATAACTATGATTTACTATCAATTACCATTGAAAACGATTTTTAAAAAAAATGCTTTTCGTCGGCCATCGCAAGGCTTATTTCAGGCAATTCGTATTAGTGTGAGGCGGCTTTAAGGATTACAAGGTATTCAGTAGCCCGGGAAGCCTGACAGTCTTACCCTTTTTAACCCTCCACGCATGACCAAATGTTTCACTATTGAACGTTTGCTTATCGTAGACGAAGAAGAAGACGAAGAACTGTTTAATGATAAATTTTTATATCATTATTCTAATTTGACATAAAGTACTTTCATCGTGAGTCTTTTAAAAGTGGCCGAAAAGTGCAACTTACAGCTAGCTACTTAATTTGTTAGATTGTAAGTAGAATGCCCCTAGAATAGAGTAATTTGTCGATTTAAGGATGGCAAAACATATTACGTTTAGTAAATTGCCGTTGGGAATAACGTTGTGCTGTAATTGTTAGATACAAGGGGTAATTATGTTGACAGAAAATTCAGACCAGCACATAAATACAAAACAACCGCTGCACTGTTGCAATGTTTTAATGGTTCTTTGATAGATAAAAAATGTAAAGAAGACCATGACGTTAAAAAGCAAATGTTCCTACTTCTAAAAACAAGAGTATTCAACGTGGTAAAACCTTTTTTGTCCTTAGTTTAAACTTTAGCTTATTTAGCGTCGATTGAGAAACGAGTTCTTACACCTTATTCTTATCCCTCTCGACGGTACTTTGCGCATGTGAAGGCTATGGAAAGTCTTTCCTTGATGGGGTCCAAACCCACAACCTTCTGCTTCACAGTCGGTTACGTTATTAATGTCGTTTTGTCCTTGTGAAGGATGTCTCCCCATCTGTTCTCCTAAAGTGGGGTATTGTTTAAATTATAACAACTATTTGTCTATTTTTAGTCTAAATCCACTGACGTTGAGATAAATCTCCACATCAAAACCTGATTGTTTGTTCGTCACACAAATGCTAGTTCAATTATAATACAACCCAATCCTCTTTTGACGTTTTGAAGTTTCCAGTATCATTTAACTATACAGACATGATATTGCTTTACATTGTAACATGCAGGCATTATCAATATATTTCCTGAAATATGTTTCTGCAATAATGATGATCCAAGCAGGTGCTTGAGGCGTTACAGGAGTTTGTCATATCATCACTACATGACATTGCAGTTCCATTGATTTGTAAAAAGTCTTGCAAAGATTCCTCAGAAAATGATTGTAGCACCTAAAACAACAAGTTACGAGATTATATTCAATCGTTGGTAAGCCCTGCTTTCATTTTCATTTCAGAAAATTATTTTCAAGAACATCATAAAAGCATGTAATCAAAAACTAAAATAAAATATAGCATTTGTTTCATAGCTTATGGACAAAGGGGATGTTTAAAATATATAAAACAATATCGAATTTCCTGGAGGAATATAAACTCACTTTGTTTTCGACATTTCGACTTTGATATGCGTTTTAGCGAAATAGAAAACAGAAAATAAAAGACATGAAAGACATGTTTGTGTAAATATGAACAGTAAATACCATAATATTACAGAAGTAATGCGTTTTAAATTACATGTATGTCCTTTTCAGCGAAATATACATAGCATAAAAATAATGAAAACAAAAAAGCTGTTTTTAATATTCATTATAAAATTTGAATATTAGCCCATTTTTTTCCCTTTGATCAATAAACAGTTAAGCGCCTTACTATTTCGGTAACTTTGAACATAAATGAATTGATTCTTGTTAAGATGAAGAAAATTGCCTGTTTTAATAATCACATACTTCTTATTTTTCGGCCGTTAGGCCGTTTATTTTCACCCTGACTTTCTTTGAAACACACAGTAATGAAGCGGAATAAAATTAGGCTTTTCAATGATTATTATATACTTTGCTAAATTCCCATTGGTCATTGTAAGATTAGTGAAAAGAAAAGAAATGAGTTGCGGAAACGAGTTCTTTAGATCTCTGTTTGTTTCAAAAGAACGATTTGTCCCGAATAGTAAGACACTACACCTATTTAGGTAAACTGAAAGAGTAGAACGCTAAAAATTAGTAAACACATAGATTTCGGAAATGATTGTTCGACCCTGACAGATCTTATATTCAACAAAAACGTAACATCCGGTTTCGTTTTGTAGCACGCGAAACAAAGTCTAATGCGCAGATGTTTTAAGGCTGTAAGTGTAAACCAAGATTGTACAAATTATTTGGATCCGTGGTATTTCAAAGAGCTACACTAACACAGGAATTACACGACTATTAAACCAACAACAAAATCTTTTACATGTTAAACCATTCAGACACTAATTATCAAGCTGGTTACCACGGCCGAGTATCTTTTTTAAAGATATTTCTTTTTTAAATTATTGGTTGCTTTATTAAATTTCTTCGCAAACAAAATCTGAAACATCATGACGCCTTTACAAACCTTTCATTTCTTTCAATCAAATATATCGATATCTTCATCTGACAGATCCAAAATCAGAATATTTAAACTGAAGTGACACGACTGCTTTCATCCTGTTTGTCTGCATCGTCGTGACTGTTATCGTTTGAAATGAGGATTAAGATTTACTTAGATGAGTTTTATTTCATCTTTTGATGTCAGTGATATCCTCTTTGTAGCTATATTATTGTACAGCTTGGAAATAAGTCACCGTTATCGATACCAGGGAGTGATAAAGTTTATTTTATAGTTTATTTGAAGTTCATTTGAAGAATCTATCTGACTTTTCTGTTCATTGAAACATGTCAGAAGTCGGAGCAAATTGGCTAAATCTCATACGTAATGATATCAAGAAATGCACAAGAAATCAGAAATCATCCTGTGTACAGACTACAGCCGTGTTGTCAGCTCACGTCTAAGAATCGTGCCCTTCTTGACAAATGAAAACTGTGTCTCCGTCGCTTTTCTCTCGGCGGACTGACAGCCCGTGTCAAAGGATGACTGTGTAACATATCTGCCAGGCAGGCCGGATGTTATCTGGTTAATTCATTATCGAGGTCTTACAAGTTACAAGACCAAAGATAAAGTTATCAGATAGAAGTGGTCAGTAAAGATATAGCCGTGTTCGTTTCACATGATTATCTCGGTAAAATATTCTCATATATTTGTACTTGTTTTACGATATAGTCCTTCAACTTTGTTTTGACCCGTGCCATTGTTCTTCCGGTAGATGAAGGTGCCATATCTTACTCTCGGCCGATATTCATGATTTTGCCCTTATTTGTCAAAATGTTTAGTTTATTTAAGATATTTAAATAAGTTGAAGCAATTCTAAAGTGTACCACTTTAAAGCGGCCTTTTCTCGTTTAATATAAGGTAAAGTAATGTTCAAAACACTGAATTTAATAAAGACATATTTAGACACCATTCCGAAATTTATCATTTCTTGGTTGTTGTGAAATTAATGTAAACAAGCGCTACTTCGACTGAACGCCATGGCCCCCGCGGGTGAGGTGGGGTCAAGGTAATTTTAGGATCAAGGTCACCTGGCAGGTAAAGCTCATTAAGATGTTTGCACCTGTGAAGTTTATATGCTGTAAGTGGAAGGACTTTTGTTTTATGGTCAAGGTTTAAGTTTTGTGACAAACAGACAAAAAAGAAAACAGACTGATCAAAAACATTATTCCTCACCCACCCCCTAGATCTATCGATACGGGGGCAAAAAATTCGCTAAGAATTACGTGGCTATGCACTGAATCGTTAAATCCTACCGCCTTAATTACATTACGGTAATATAGCTAACTCTTCAAAGCATATACAATTGATGATAATCCCGATAGCTATGTGGATACGATTGATTTTAAAAGATTCAATTAGAAGTATGAATCAAAGTCAATATAAAAAGTGATTGTTTGCATCACAAGCTTAAGCACACAAAGATATGTTCGAAAGTAATGTTCCAGACTGATATATATCATACATTAAAACAAATGTGAATCTTATTTCTTTAAATTAATCAAATAGAGAAATATTTTGTTTTTACTTTAACCTCCACATATCTTTCATGCTCAAGGCAAATTTTAGGATGTAATAAAAAAAAACAATGTATTGCAATACTTTTAGGCCCTCTTCATCTTGATTTTGCTTTAAACGGTCAAAGGTTCTAAGGTGATTAAATTAGAATTAAGGAGCCAGTGAGTACAGATAAGAACATGTGCCGATGTATTTGCAATTTTTTTTACATGATTGTATCAATTACGTAAGGTGCTGGATATATATGCCATTGATGTTTGATGTTAAATTCCTTAGGCCAGAGGAGGAGACGAGACCTTGGACCTGCCTCATAAATTGCCAGAGGTGCCTCGTAAATGGCGAGTTTCATGATGCATATGGCCGTAAAAATTTGATTGTCCGAATCGCTGTGTAACTTTCCAGTGTCTCCGGGACTTCATTAGGGTACAGCAGGCCACGACATTAGACAATGGAGTTTCTCTATAAGTGGCATTAAACGTAGACCGTCCATGCAGTTCTGTGATTATTGCTATCGATGTTTTAAGTTGGTGATCTCAGTATGACTACCGCAGGTTTTATCTATAGATGCTGTTAGACTTTATAAACGAAGCCTTTTTACCATGCTGTCGTCTGACTGTTTGTCTACATCATCTGTCTAAGCTAGATTACCACTAGCTTAAGGCAAATGAGAGATTTCTCATTTTAAGAGTAGGCTTTCAACTTAATTATTCCAAATTATGTGGAAAGCCGTTTATGAACACAGTGTGAATGCTTCTTACACTGAAGACTGGCCAATGTTTCGACTGGGGAGCAGCAGTTAATACACACACCACGTCATGGTCATGTTTATATGTGTTCTCCAAATTTTGGTATGGGTTCCTTTTTAGCTCACCAGAACACAATGTCCTCAAGGTCAGCTATTGTGATTACCCTCCGTCTGTCTCTCGCCGTTAACAATTTGCTTGAAAAAATTATACAGAACTCTTGTTACCATAGCAACAAATAGATTTTTAAATCATCAAAGTTTTAAGATTTTCTTTTCTCAAACCAATGGTCAGAATTTGAAATTATTTGGCACAAATGGTCACTTCAGGACTCTTTAGGACTCGTCCCTTAAATCTCATATATAAGCCAACAAATGCTATATTTATAAACAGCTCCTTGGCGCAGTTAGGTAAGTGTTCGTCTGCTGAACTACGAACGAACGAAGAACGAATCCTAAAGACGATTTTTTTATGTTTCGCTTATTTTACATTTTTTGTCCCTTTCTTACCTTTTCCTCTTTGGTTAGTGCATTACATCGCCTAAATTTAGCAACAAATACATTTTCTAATATTATCTTAAAATCACAGACCATTTAAAACTTTCTAAGGTTATTGCAATGTATTATATTGTAACACTTTTAATTTACTTTCAGGACTTTGTTTTTTCTTACTCTGAATATATTATATTTCTTGTTAATTCTCTCCTTTGAAACCAACAGTCATAAATTAATTTCAATCGGGCACAATGGTCACGGCACTCTGCCATAATATTTTTAAAACAAAGTTAATAGAGGGTCATGAAAAAATGTTCTGAATAAATCTTGTTT
Organism: Solen grandis; assembly: GCA_021229015.1. Lineage (NCBI taxonomy): Eukaryota > Metazoa > Mollusca > Bivalvia > Adapedonta > Solenidae > Solen > Solen grandis. The sequence goes on from CM037787.1 coordinate 7,402,098, forward strand.
TGCACTAATGATAACCTCTTTGTCATCTACCATTTCTGAAACATTGTTTCTTTTGAAAAGTGAGGCCTCCAGACGGTTGACTATTCGTCTAATTTAAGAATTTTGTGTATCTGAATTTGGTTTTGTTTGTTGCTGAAGATACCCAGGTAAATTCGAGTGACCTGAATTGTCTTAATAAGACTTATGGTACTCTTGGGAGCTTCTCAGGCTATCGTGGCTCTCTAAAACTTTCATTTTTAAATTAACCATCTGAAACAAAGCTGCTCCCAGAGAGAAATGAAATACAGACAACATTCGATTTAAAATTTGTCGGCAACGTATACACAGCTAACTACGGGCAATTTGGTTTTTGCTTTAATCATTCGTTGTCTTAAATATGAAACATGAAAGTAGGCCTTTCACTTTCAACACAATGACTTCAGAAGCGACATTTTATCCATTTTGAAAATATTTACATCATTTCTATCTCGTTCGTATTTATTTGTCCTTTCCTAGTTCCTCAGAGATTTCAAAAATTTTATGACAACCATATTTAATACGAGCCTAGAAACTTCAATATGGGCTTATAACTTATCATGATGGACCAATACAATCCTAGAAACTTCAATATGGGCTTATAACTTATCATGATGGACCAACACAATCCTGCTTACATTGGCTTTATGAAACCAATTATTAAGATTTATGACATGGATAGACATTGATATTTTATCAGACTTTGTGAATCCTAATATCCCCTCGTTATTGTACAGCTTATTGGAAACTGAGCAGCAAATATATCTCATCGCGGGAATTTGGATGGTACCAACATCATAAAAATGGTGAGGATATTGTAAACCTAATTTAAAGGACTTATCTCTAAAAATGCATTTTAAAATAGTGTTTAAGTTTTTTCATCAAAGCTCTCATATCAGTGTCAGTAAAAAAGAAATATGTAGACTATTTTCTTCACTGAAAGTATAGCATAGCATCCCATTATGAAAATTCACTTCCTGGAAGTTGAAAAGGTTAAGGTCATAATCGAAATGCCGTTTTATTATCTTTAACTTACATATTTTTTATTATATTTACATATATGCTGTTGGCGTTATAGCGGTTGTTGATGATAGACCAGCCGTTTTACCTTAATTTTCCCTTTGTATATACTGAAATGAACACAGTAATAACAAAAGATAATGAAAGAAAACAGTCGCCTACCACAGTCGTTCGCCACTATAAGATCAAAGTAGGAGTCATTACATATAATGATATTGGTTAGCCTTTAGTTTGTCTGCATTATAAGCTCACCTGGGCACCTGTAATATTTGACTTCATCCGTGTCGTCAACCGTTGCTTGTGAACTCACTAGTACGTCTTTCTTCCAAACTTATTGGAAATTAGTTAGCATGTTTGTATATTACATGGAATCTCAGATGATTTCAAGTATGATTCAAATAATGTAGGTCATCCGGGAACCCTTGGGAAACTTCTAGATATGTCATAGTTTTCCTCCAATCTCCTTTTAAAGTACCGGTAATACTTTCACCATGGGACCTTTAACATCATTCTTTCTCAGAGGAGCAACACAGACTCATCTTGACGCTCTTGTTCGTTCATCGCAGAAAGCGGTGGTGCATTTAGAAGAAGTTATCAATTTCTCGTTCAGTTTATTAGTCAAAGGCTCACATAAGCCACATGGTGACAGCAAGTTTGTATTACACATGAGGATGGACATGAGTCATCTGTTCAGCTAAACTTAGCATCGTTCATGATACAAATTGAATGGTAAATAATGACTCGACGTAAAGAAGTCTTCGACATAGACATTCTACTATTTTCAGGAAACTCATTTGAACGCTTTTGTCTAAGATTGAAAACTATTGCAGCAGAAATATGTTTGTTAGAAAAAATATTTTTATCAGTATATATTTCTCCTCCATCAGTATGCAATAATTCCGTCACCCAAATTGCTGTAAAACAGTTTATCCCTTTCCCTCATAGAGGATACCATTAAAGGACCTATGCGAACAGCATAAAACCAGATCAGCCTGCGAGTAACTCGCAGGCTGATCAGGTTTTATGATGTTCGCTGCTCCTCAGTGGTCTGAAAATGAGGATTTTGTAATTAAATTTGGTAAGGTTTAACTGTGGTTTTCTGCAGATCAGGCTTTATGTGATACCTATTGAGTGCGTCAAAATGAGTCTATGTGAGGGAAAGGGTCAAAATGAGTCTATATGAGGGAAAGGGTTAAAATGAGTCTATATGAGGGAAAGGGTTAAAATGAGTCTATATGAGGGAAAGGGTTAAAATGAGTCTTTATGAGGGAAAGGGTTAAAATGAGTCTATATGAGGGAAAGGGTTAAAATGAGTCTATATGAGGGAAAGGGTTAAAATGAGTCTATATGAGGGAAAGGGTTAAAGTGAGTCTATATGAGGGAAAGGGTTAAAATGAGTCTATATGAGGGAAAGGGTTAAAATGAGTCTATATGAGGGAAAGGGTTAAAATGAGTCTATATGAGGGAAAGGGTTAAAATGAGTCTATATGAGGGAAAGGGTTAAAATGAGTCTATATGAGGGAAAGGGTTAAATACCCAATGATTCAGTTTCTGTTAATATACTGTTCTACGTTCTACGTTGTACGTTCTAGTTTAAGGCGTTGTAATTTGTCGAATATTGACTAATTAAGTTTATCGTCGCTTCGACAGTATTTCAGTCATAAAGCGACGTCCAGCTAATTACAGTTGAAATTTGTAGTGGTGCTTCTAGATTAATTGAGTTCCATGTAATTAGGTGTAATTAACTGTTGCACATTATGATGCCATTTTGAGTGTGAAGTCGACTTAATATGGATTACATTTATATACTGAAGTACTTTGAAAAAGCATGCTTTGGATAAGTGTGTTTTCGCAACGAAATAACTTAATATAATATTTTTAAAATTTATGTTTTATATAGTAAAATTATGATAAATGAAAATAAATACTGTTTATGATCCTAGTCGATTGCATACTTATATCGATTTACAATGTACTCCCATTTTATTGTATATGTTTTATGCTCTGTTAACCTGAGCACGAAGTGCTCAAAGTGAGCTATTATGGTCAGTCAATGTCCGTCGAACGTCCGTCCGTCAACATTTTCTTGTGTACACTCTAGCATCTTCATTTCTTCAGCAATCTTCTCCAAATCTTATGACAATGTTTATAGCCATAATCTCTCGGCCAAATTCCATTATGGTTAATATCCGTCTCTTAAGTCTGCAGTTATGGCCCATAAACTATAAAAATGCCAGATTTCACTTTGTGTATATCTAGCATCTGAATAAATTTTCATCAAACGTTATAATAATCTCTCGGCCAAGTTCGATTATTGCTGATATCTATTCATAAGGTCTAGAGTTATAGCCATTGAATGATAAAAAATGCGGATTTCACTTTTCGTACACTCTAGAATCTTCATTTCTGAATCAATATTCTTCATGACAATAAATATGGCTATAATCTTCTCGGCTAAGTATGATAATTTCTGATATCGGGCAATTCAATCAGGAGTTATGGCCCATGTATAGACTTATACAGGAAAATACTGGAAAAAAATTTTCTTGTCAGAAACCACAATAGTCTGGAGTTAAGAAATTTTGGTGTGTAACATGACCTAGTGGACCTTTTCCAAATGTGTTCAAATTATGGCCCTTGGTTCAAAATTGACCCTGCCTAAGGAATCACTTAATTCTATATAGACTTTTACAGAACTTTTTTTCGTTGTTGTTGTTGTTTTTCACACACACACACACACACACACACACACACACACACACATTTTTTTTCTCAATCCAATAGGCCTATAGGCCCATGAGGTACAATGTTTTCTTATAATTTAAAGGCATATATAGGGAGCTACAACATTCACTTTTGGAGCACAAGTGCAATTTGTTTTTGAAATTAACTTTGACCATCGGTGACCTTGAATATGACACAGTGACCTACTTTGATATTTTAATTTTGTATTGAACTTTGACATTAGATACCTTGACCATGACCCAGTGACCTACTTTTGTATTTTAAGCTACATCCTTCATGTTGACCGCAAGGTAGGTAATGATGTCTGGAATTGAAATGACCATGCTGTATTATTTACTGTATGGATAATATATTCAGTTTGACTTCTAAAGTATAGTAACTTGTACAGGCAATCAAGACAATGTTTCTCAGGTAAACGACGTCGGGGCCATCATGTCCCTTTTGTTGTTGTTTTTTATCCTATCTATGAGTGTTAATGCTTTAAGCTTTGAAAAATGGGGTAGATTTATATTTTAAAGCGTTTCACCGTTTTTTAATGGACATTTTTATACTAAACTTTTGCTCATCAGTACTTTAGATTATAACTAAAAGATAAATGAAATAAAAAAGGGGGGTTCATATCACATATACTCGTTTAAGAGGTTTAGCTTGTGGTAAAACATTACTATTTGCTCAAATTTGTTGAAAAATCATAGCATTAAAATTTGGAAAGATTGCAATAGCATATCAAAATAATATTTTCAAAATATTTTATCTTAATTTGTAACTTATGAATGTGTATAAATAAACTAAAACCGATTATTTATTTAAAAACTCTGAAATGTGACTTTTGGATCCTCAACATTTGGAAAGTATACATTTAATCATGTTTTAAACAAGAATCTTAATATTTTGGGTTTCCTCAAACATTCTATTAAAGATAAACGAGAAATTCAGCAAAAAAAATACCAAAATTAAAATCAGTGATAACCCGCTGAAACCTCCTTAATGATTTTAACTTTGCCAACCTATTATCTCATAGCGAATATTAACCACTGCTTTAAAATGGTTTACCCTACTTTTGGACTTGTAATCGATTGATTTCAGCTCATTTCAATCGACGGTTTCAATGTTCTGAACACCTCCTTTACTGTTTACACTTATTAGATATGTAGACCTTGCCCGATGTCACTATGAATCAGTGTTTTTTTAAGTCAGCCAAAATAATAATGGAACCAGCTCTTCAGTCATTTCCGTACGGGAACCAGTATATAAGATATCAAAATCCTTTAATTATCACTCGTGTGTTCATATCCTACAATAATGTGACTGTTTATTTAAATGCAAGACAGGTCGGCTGTTTGACAATGGTGCCAAGGAAAGCTTTATGGTCAATACATGAAAATATTCAGACCCGCGTGCTGGTGCGGAATTAAGGATTCCGCTGACGTTTCGATTATGTACGAAGACAAACTAATTTAGAGATGTGGTACATCCCATGGAAATGGAGATCAGAGCGAGTTAGTTCCGGTCTAACTCTGGACTAAGTCATTACTTTTGATTGAGTCCTACACACCACTGCATTGCTGTGAGGCATGTTGATCCACCAATGTACATTTACAAGATTTTTTATTTCTGGAAGGAAATGTCTCCTCATTACTAATTCTAGAGGAATGGACGATATTGACTGTATCAGGAAAAAAACACAAGGATAACTCAACATCTCGAGCCAACTGAGGTCAGCTAGATAAATACGGAGGATTCCAACTACTAAACTTGTCAATTACGCCTCTCCATAGACAAATACTGACACCCAAGGGACGCTGAAATGCAATATCCTCTATAGTGTTCTAACGACACAAGCTGGTTCCCGCAGAAAAACACATGTAGGAATAAGTATCACCCCACTCAGCAAAGTAAAATGGTTTGATGAGTTACTAAAGAATATAATGTAAATTACATTTACCCTTACTATTCATGTTGTTCATGGTATATATACCGTTTTATTATATACCAATAGCTGATGCTAAAACAGATGTTAAACAACTTGACGGGTTTCTGGTTATCGCTGTACTGAATTTTGTGTAATTTTATCCACACTTGGCATTTGAAGTATACACCGGGTCTTTCAGAATGCTTGCAAAATGTACCTAACTTACTAGAATTTATGTGTATATATACATATCTAAGTTTTCAGCTTTACGAGGAGAGAACTAAAAGAGAAAAGGGGGCATGACTAAATAATATTGTATAACTGTATTTATATTAAATTAATCTTCTTCTTGTTGGTGTATCAACAATAATAAATTGGATATTAAAACTTCGATAACAGCGTCATTGTTTACATTGGGTTTGTTCATTTATTATTTACTTGTTACAAACTACCCAACAATCATGCGGCAGTACTGCTTACTTCTGAGTAAAAAGAGCAATCGTAACTTCTCGGCCATATCCGTCGGTCCTCGGAAAAGCGAAGTGTTAAAAATATGGATGATTATACACAAGTTATTTTTTTAGCTCACCTGAGCTATAGGTGAGCTTTTGGGATACTTGATTGTCCGTCGTCCGTCGTCCGTCAACAATTTTGATGTTTACACACTAGAGGCCACAATTTGATCCAATCTCCTCAAACTGTCAGAATGTTTGTCTTGATAATCTTGAACCCTTTCGAAAATGGTCAGTTGATCCAAAGTAGTCATAGTCAAATCTTAGAAAATCTTGTTTACACACTAGAGCCACAATTTTGATCAATCTTCCTCAAACTTGGTCGATTGTTTGTCAGATGATATCTCGAACCAGTTTGAAATGGGTGGGCTGACAGAAAAGTAGGTCAGTAGGTCAAATCTTAAAAAATCTGTTTAACTCTGAGGCAACATTTTGGTCCAATCATCTCAACTTTGGCAGAATGTTGTCATGATGATCTTTGTGATGGGGTCAGAAAATTCCTGAACATTGTTTCACCTCATCATCTTTATTCTTAAGCAATCTGTTTTGTACAGGCTCAGAATGATATTTTTCTCAGGTGAGCGATCTAGGGCCATCTTGGCCCTCTTGTTTTATTTTTTTTTATTCAGAACGTTGTGTTCGGTGTATTAAACAAGAATACAAAAAGTGTTGTTAAAAAAAGAAATCAGACTGGTCTAGAGGGTTGAAATGTTTACATAAGTGCTAAATTAAAGTTGTTAATAAAGAAGTTGGACTGTTCTAGAGGATTGAAATGCTTACATAAGTGCTAAATTAAAGTGTTAATAAAGAAGTTGGACTGTTCTAGAGGATTGAAATGCTTACATAAGTGCTAAATTCAAGGTGTTACTAAAGAAGTTGGACTGTTCTAGAGGATTGAAATGCTTACATAAGTGCTAAATTAAAGTCGTTAATAAAATAACTTTCCAGAGCTTAATCTTGTTGACGTCTATTACCCACAAAACAATAAATATAATTATATAATAATAAAAAGGTATTGAATAAAGTAACAATAACAATTCTCTATACCGACGCATTCACTATAAATGCATATAGTAGGACAGAGCGAGAAAAAAAAAGGAAAGAGAGATTATACGAGAATAATTACATCGCCCTCAAGTTACGAATAATCTATGATCATTGTCCCGATTCCAAAATTGCGCACGGATCAGCCTGGAATTGCACTAAGCATTATTGGAGCTCTCGGAAAGCGCACAGGACAACTCTAGAATCGGTACTTATTTTTATATTCCGCAAAACTTATGCATATTTGTTACTGTTAAAATATCGTAAATGGTTTCTATTCAATGCTTTTTTAGAAAACAGCAGAAATGTATATTACAAAAGTATTGTCTCGTATAAAATAACGGCATCTAAGTAGAATGACTTATTTCACATGTAAAACAAAGAGTTCTGCTTGTTCTTTCCACTTTCAAGTTAGTACAATCATTTTATTATCTTGCATTGTATTCATAACTGTTTATTCACTACATTTTGTAATCATATGAATAACATCTATATGCTGACGTCATCAAACTTAACAGTGTGTGAAATATTTGCCATACCTCACAGTTAATAATAATAAATAGTTCATTTCAAATAAAACAAGTTATTTCTTCCTCATAAATTTATTTCACAAAAATCTTACCAGAAAGTCTAATGAAGAATGTTTTCTAACGTTCCTGATCTGGCTCTTATGGTAAAATTCGACTTTTTATCTTGCACTGCAATGCTTTCGTTTTTAATTTGATTTCTCAAAATAAATCAACGGTATAAAACGTAATTTAGATAGTGCAAAACACATTTTCCTGGAACGAATTTCAGTGTGTTTTTTAAAATTAGTTTTTGCGAGAAAAAAAAAATGTCAATTGAGAATGCTGCTTATCGACATTGTGAAATGTGGGTGACATTGAGACGTACAGAAACTCTCCTGTTTAACTTCATCTGTCTAGACGTGTCGTGTGGGATCCGTCCCTCTACAGTAATGATGGTAAATGCATCGGGAAGTTTTTGCTCGTCCCTCAAATGATTGGATCTGAATGATGCAATCCCAAACAATTTATGCGAAATTGACCCCAGCTTGGGAAATGTCCTTCTGACTTTTTTGGTGGGTCAGCCGACATTCTCAGACAAATTGTCCTTCTGACAGATACGATGGATGACACTCATTAAAGAATACTAATTTGCACCTAAAAAGTTCCTACCTAAAGCTCGATAGCATTCGAATTGCTTCGCATCTCATCGTGTAAAATATGAGTATTATTACTACTTCAATTCTTTCATATCTAATATTTGTAAGGCAGTAGCAGTTAAAATAAATATAAACAATTTTAACACATATCCTAGAAGAAAATATGATTTTCAAGGTTGTATTTATTTATGTATGTATTTAAAATAATATCACCCATTTTCTTTTCGATTTAAAAATGTACATGTGACCAAAATTGTGTTGTTTTTTATGCAAAAAAATATTAGTTTTATCATCACATCGACTTCTACCGACGATCTTTTTATTTGACGATATGAAGAACGGATGTTTTAGTGAAATCATTTTTGGCGCTTCCTCACAGTTCCGCTAAATTATAACCCTCGTGTAGTAAAGCCAGTACTGTTCTGTAGCTTTATGAGGACATTTATTTTAGCGCTTCCGACTAGAACCGCTATTAAAGCCAAATTAACCCACCTTCAATAATTTTATCTTTCATCTTGCTCACACACATCTCTTACACCCGGTATCCATATACATGTACATCGAAATTTAGAAAATATGCGGTTGTCTCGTTGAATTTATTAACAGAAAGTCTTTGTTATCTTTTCAGCACCAAATGAGACAGTGTACCTTTAATAACGCTTTCCCTCATAGAGGACACCATGAAAAGACCTATGCGAACAGCATAAAACCAGATCAGCCTGTGAGTAACTCGCAGGCTGATCAGGTTTTATGCTGTTCGCTGCTCCTCAGTGGTCTGGCAATGAGGATTTGTAATTAAATTTGGTAAGGTTTAACTGTGGTTTTCTGCAGATCAGGCTTTATGTGGTACCTATTGAGTGCGTCAAAATGAGTCTATATGAGGGAAAGGGTTAAATGTCATCTTATGGATATTTTTACAATGTCTGGAGGGCACTCTTTTACACTGCCACGAACATGCGCAGACTGCGTATTCTTCAACTGCCAATAGTGTACTCAATTTAACTGAATTTAAGATACGTAAAGAAAAAATATATGCTTACAACAGAAATTGTGATAATGTGCACATGAAATAAGACAAATTGAATAGTAGATAGCGTCCCTGTTACACTAATACGAGAGTCATTTGCTGTCATGACTGATATAATTATCATGTATTAGAAAAATAATATGTCATTATTTTAACCCTTTCCCTCATATAGACTCATTTTGATGCACTCAATAGGTACCACATAAAGCCTGATCTGCAGTAAGCCAAACTCAATCCTTACCAAATTTAATTGTAAAATCCTCATTACCAGACCACTGAGGAGCAGCGAACAGCATAAAACCTGATCAGCCTGCGAGTTACTCACAGGCTGATCTGGTTTTATGCTGTTTGCATAGGTCTTTTCATGGTATCCTCTATGAGGGAAAGGGTTAATTTGCCCAAAACTTATTTAGGAACACAAACCCCACATTGGCCTAACTATAAACGGGTCTCCTTCGACAAGGCGAGTCATTAAGCAAATGAAATTTGAGACGTTGTCTTTATCTCGCACATTAGGTTCATACCATTGCTTAGGACATTCTATCATTTTCATATCATCTCATGGGGAGCCGTCCGGTGTCGGTTATTGGAAACAGTAGATTGGAGCAAAGACTGCTCCCAGTTCGTAATATGGCGCATGATGAGATGCCAAGAGCACATGGTCTCCCGGACCTGATACGGGATGCCTTATCTGGAGACTTGCTAATACAAAACACTTTGTAGACATTATATTTCTATCGCAATGTCGTGATATGTTTGATATAAAATATTTATAAATAGTATTTTCCTGTCTTAGTCGTACGGTTACGATGATCAACGATTTTTAGCTGCAGTAATTTATATTTTATTATTCTTTCAATATCTCCCCTAAGGTTAAAGCAGATGAATTGAATTAAGACGGCCGTAGATTTCGAGTAACGTTTTATAAAGTTATACTAGAATCATGACTGTCTGTCTACAAGAGAAAATTGGAAGGCCTTAGTTCTTTGCTGTAATAAAATTTTTATATTTCCCAGATTGGATAAGAGATAACTTTTTAAATGAATGAAGCATGAACAATCATATCGTTAGATAGTCGTGGAAAGAAAGGAAAAATATTTTCAAGAACCTGTTACAGTGTTTGCCATTTTGTGAGTGTTCTTATTTGATGTAGAATATCCTGCCAAATTACTTTGAGATTAAAATACATCACTTGTTTATTATTAGTCCCCTACCGGTGTTCACACCGGAGGGGACTATAGGTTTGCCCTCAGTCTGTCCGTCCGTCTGTCCGTCCGTCTGTCTGTCCGCTCAAATCTGGATTCCGCGATAACTTAATAACTAAGCAAGCTAACTTGATGAAACTTGGTTTATGACTAGATGGAAATGTGTTGATTATGCACGTCATTTTATTTTTGTTCTTCGACTAAAATTGTGGTTGCTATGGTAACGGAAATAGTGAAAATATAGCAAAAAATGGGATCCCGCGATAACTAAGCAAGCTAACTTGATGAAACTTGGTATATGACTAGATGGAAATGTGTAGATTTTGCACGTCATTTTATTTTTGTTCTTCGACTAAAATCGTGGTTGCTAAAGTAACGGAAATAGTGAAAATATGGCAAAAAATGGGATCCCGCGATAACTAAGCAAGCTAACTTGATGAAACTTGGTATATGACAATGTGTAGATTATGCACGTCATTTTATTTTTGTTCTTCGACTAAAATTGTGGTTGCTATGGTAACGGAAATAGTGAAAATATGGTAAAAATGGGATTGATTACCATATTGAGTCAAGGTGGAGCCGGTAGGGGACTTTATGTGTTGCATACAACACCAGTTACTTGTTAAAATATGAGTTACGGAATGATTTGCAACAGGTCAAGAAAAATGGCTTTCTGGACCTTCTGTTGAATGTATTAGTGTATCAAGGTATTGGCAGTTTGATCCATTACCGGTTTCCGTCATTCACATGGGCGACAACTGTAGATCAAGAGTTAGTGTGTTATCGTTTGTTTTACTGTGTAGCTGAAAAGACACCTGGTTATGAGGAGCTGGAACAGTGAAGAAACCTAGCCATACAACTCGTAGAAGCGCCTTTCTTGGGTGTAAAACACTGTTTCATGGGCTTAAAGGCGTATTTCACAATAGCAGTCTTTTTTACTCTATAGACAAAGAAGAAAAATCAATTTGCAACTATAGTAAAACATCTGTTGCATAGAATTTCTACAACTTTTTCACGATGACAGGGAATATAGTACCAAACATCGAGTTGAAATAAAATGAGGTGTTGCTAGCCATAATATTGAGTTATCTGCCCTTGAAAATGACAGAAAAAGGCTAAAAACTCACATTCTGTGACAGATAACTCAATAAGTAGCATGGAGACCCCCATTTTTATCTCATAAATTTCTTTCAAGTGTGATTCTCTATAATCATGTCAAGTTTAAAAAAATGTTCGCTAATTTTGATTTTCACTCTTTGTCTATACAGTAACAAAAACTGCAATTGTGAAATACACCCTTAATAAATGTATGCTTCAATAACTTGTATTGTGCCGGTTTCAGGTTATTTGACATGCATTTTGATTGCGTGAGTGATACAATTCAGCTCTGTTCTACTTGACACGAAATGCCATAGCTGGATTTATCGAATTCTAAGCATTTTGGTAACAAATCGGCCTAGTTCTATGATATTTAATGGCTTTCTTTGGAATGTGTTGTTTAAATTATAATGGTCTTTCTTAATTGGCTGGAATATATCACCTTACACCTAAGACCGGATTATATCTGATACTGTAGAGCTACTTGTATTTTTTTTATTTTTTCAAACGTGAAAGTTTTAAGGAAAGCAGTCCATCATTAGATCGTGGAATTTCGACAAATATCGGAAATTTCCGTCAAAAGATATTCTCTAAATCGTATCTTCTCTAACTGAATGTCAGCGCCATAATATTTTACGCTTATTTCTCTCAAAAGTGATTAAATTATAAATTATTTATAAAAACTAGGGGAAACGACATGATTTAACAAAACGGCGAATTTAGCGTAGGGACTTTTTCCGCTACAACGGATTACAAACGCGGAAGATACATAGAAATAAGACACAATTGAAAAGGACACCATATAAAATATTTGTTCATTTAATGGCTTTTGTGTTCATCTTATCAAACTTTTGCATTATATTGTTTCCTACAAAATTAAATATTACTTTCATCTGATTGTTCTTTCATGTGTTTCCAACCTATATAATGAGCAAAGAAAATCATTTCAAATGTTAAATTTTTATTCCATAGAAAGAAATTTGAGAAGACGCTTCAAGATTTCCATATTGTAATTGAGCAAATATTTTTTGTACTGTCGACTCTTACAAATAAAGCATTAATTCTGGAAAAAAAATGTATAATTATGTCCTAGACATACAGAAGTTGCTAAAATGTTTTATTTCAGACTTGTACATAATACATTGTCTACAGACAATTTATATGTATCAATTTATAACACACGTGATTAAGGCATATCGTCTTACGTCTTTATAGTTTACATTGTATCTAGTTCATAAACAGTATGGAGAGAGAAGTAAAGTTTTACATATATAACGTGGATCACCACATATTTTCACATAGTATGACAGAAGTATTGGCTACTGAATAACAGAATTTGCACTATCTCTAATTTTAAAGGCTTCCTTCGTGAAACATGCAAAATTGTATAGAACTTTTTTATCATGACACAATTCATAGAATTTAAAAACGGATGGTCTAACATAATAACGGCGATCAATAAACTTTATCCTAAGACTTTCATACTTTGGACATAAAATGATCACAAAATGATAAGTACCTTCTACATAATGTAAATTACAGTTAAAACATAGTCTTTTGTTTCTATGTAATCTGTTTTTACCAAGTTTATGTAACATTTTAAAAGAGTTGACCAATTTTTATTGCATTTTTATACTTATGTAGGTTTCGATAGTCTGTTATTGTTATTTTTGTAGACGTCCCTTTTTAAGTTGTGTTAATATTAAATCAATATAATATCATGTCTGAACAATTTGCACATAACCTATTTCTACAATTTACACTACAATTTTATTTTCCATCCATTATACTATACCGAAACTTGTTATAACAGGGGTTTCAAAGGTTTGAGACAAAAAAAAGTTTGGGTGTCCATTCGATTTAATGCATTTTCTGAAACTGGGGGAGGGGGTGTCACGTTAGCAAAACAGTCACTACATGGTAAAATTTCTTCTTAAAATTGGGGATATACTCCCTTGAATACTTCCGCCGTCGCCGTGTCTGTGTGAATCCTACCTATTACTTGTCTGTCAGAGGCATTTTGTTTGAGTAATAACGTAATCATATGTGCCCATTATTTCATATTACAGACAAATAAAAACGTTCCTGTGCCAAATGAATAAGTTTGAATGCTTCCAACATAATGCCAAGGCAGCTAATCAAAATTACTTATCTTGCGTTGATGTTTTATTTATTCAGGACAAGCTACTGTCTAGTAATCTGCTGAAGGTCTACCTCTCAGACAACACGGAAGTATACATTCATATCAAACGATCGGTAAGTCACACAGTTTCTTTCTCTATCCGAATTTTCCAAACTGCAGTGTTCCCAAAGACTATTGTTTTTCTTTTGGTTTAAATCAATGCCATTCCATGTCACTGTAGGGCCTGACATGCGCTACCG
>CM037787.1:7416322-7466322 GCA_021229015.1 Solen grandis
TTTTATCTTTAAATTTAATGGATATTTATACGAATTATATTGGAGCAGAAATTTCATTTCTTATATTTTCATTTCTGCTTCAAAAAAAAAAAATAAAAAAAAATGTAAACACCATTTAAAAGCTCTTGAAGTTCGTATTTTTAGGATAAAATATTTCTAAGATGGATAAATGCACATAAAAAGTATGGGTCATCATAAAACGATTTAAACAGTTTAACTTTTTTTATTATAAAGTTTTTTCCTTTGAATTTATCAAAATAGTATGTCAATATTTAAAATGATTAATTAAAGCTGTTCATTTAGACATAGATCTGAGACACATAGACATAGAAATTATAAGCATAGTAGTTATTTAAAAACAGAAAGTATTCTCAGATTTCGGCCTGCATTAACTATGGCTTCCACAAAGTATCTTATCAGTGCCTATGACATCACACGGGAACTATGTATTGCTTAAACTGTAGCATCGCACATTCGCAAACGTAACGTAATGATTTCGCAACGCATCGCCGTGACCTAATGTCGTACCGTCACATTGTCGATTTGTTCAATTATAAAATGAAATGCGACATTTTTAAACATGTCTTTTGCGGTCAGTCAAGGGAACAAGAGAATGTGACCGCATAACAGAGATGGATGCTAAAAGAAGGTCAAACATATATAAAATTGCTAGATTGGTATTATTGAATTTGACCGCTAAATACAGGTTGACCGCTTAATACAGGTGGCCGCTAACAAAGGTTTAACTGTAGCTCTAACGGGATGCCTTGTTTTGTAGTATCAACAGGTCTTGTTGATGTTGATATTTTAAAATTTGACCGTCGTCTCAATTATATTTAAAGCACATGGCAACGGCCGGCTAATTATAGGTACAGGGCGTGCTGAGGGCGCCAGGGGCACCCAGGTAGAACCACCAACATTAAAAAGTAATGATAACATAAAAAATGCGATATTTCAATGTGGCCTTACCTGGATTCCGTAGCTAAACCTGTTACCTTCATTAGGCACGGTCTAAAGTCTTGACGTCTTTAATAACAAAAGAATTATAATATTTTAAGACATTTATTTTCTTATTACTTTTAAAAATGATAAAATAATCTGCTATCACACACAATATGATTAATATCAAAAGGACATTCTTGCAGCAGACGAAAGTTACTGTAACAGCGCAACGTAATGTAAGATAGGTATAAAATTCCCCTACTGTGTTATCATCGTCACATTCTTCCACTGATATAAAATGAACGTCAAGTCACTTGCGCACAATAATCAAAACTGCCCTAAATTTATACGTGATTAATGTTACAAAATCTATCGGGGTTAATAAAATCGAAAAGCGTGGAAGCAACGGTATGTATGATCGGAAACATGTATATTTGTAAACAACAGGGTGCTTTCAGTGTATGTACTCGATAACTTGCATATCGAAGTCGTAAATTTAAAATGAAGTGAATTATAACTATGTCATGTGCAGTGTTGCACTGATAGAGAACGTAAGTTCATAAAGAAGACTCAAGGAATTTCAGTTCAAAGATTAGCTAATAATATCGAACGAATATATATATAATATACTAAATTGTTTGTTGTGTATTGGGTTTAACCAGTCCTGAAGCTACCCTTCCATGCTGAGCACCAAGCAAGGGAGCTATACCAGTTCATTACCATTTCTCACGACTTTGGTATGTCGCGGCCTTGGATCACACTCATGTCCTTCCGATTCCGGGACAGACGATCTAACCACTCGACCACTGTGACCGGTCAAAACTAGAGTCTTAATGTTGGGTTAGGGATAAACAGTAGAAGTAAAGGAGAAAGTCACGTGGCTTGTAATTTGGAACTTTTTTTTTAATGATTCTCTACATCAAATGGATACAAATTTCAATTAACAACGTAATTTTATTTTGCATACACCTATCGGATTAATCAAGTACATATTATATGCCAAATGTACGCGAACTTCATTTATAGGCGTCACACAATCTCATTCATAGTATTTTCATTGATATTTCCCCAGCTTGATTCAGAGTTATCGGTCGATGTGTGTTTTGACAACTTCTATAATAAAATGATGAATAAATCATATAAAAAAGATTGTGCATTTTAGTCATGTAGAATATATAAAAAAATGTCACTAAACCGGAGATGATTATGGAAGCATATTTATCTATTGTATAAAGGTAGTACGAGCAAACAGGTGCACGTATAGCTTTCCCGCTTTAGGGCACTGAATTTGAAAAACCCGTGATCATTTATAATATGTTGCATTGTTAACAACGCAACATAAAAATGAAAATAATTATGTAATAATTATGACACTTAATCCTTTTTGAGAAACAAGACAATTTTTTTTTCATCCATATCCTTAATTATAAAAAATCTCTCATGCCGGCCGTGTAGTTTCTACGCCGTGTCCAGGATATCGCTGGGTCGATCCCCGGCTTGGACATACCATAGATCAGCGTGTAATTATATGACGACAAGATGTTGGTGTAGTGTGACTTGGTGTGGTATCATGTCATTTTTCCAACCCATGATATCGCAATTATATCGCAGCACCATATCTGGCTCACGTAGAAATAATAATGACTGTCGACGGGAGTTCAAATTTCTACGGAAGCAGAGAGGGGACATTTGAAAAGAAATATAAATTATCTCGTGGCCACGAGATAATAAAGAAAAATCGTAACAAAAAACACAAAGTTATGGCCACGTGGCCACGAGAAAAAAAAAGAAAAACAAGAAGTTAAAAATAAAAAAAAATAAAAAGGGATTGCGTGGCCACGAGATAAACGACCAATGAAAATCTGGCACTTATGTCGTGGCCACGAATGAATTGACCAATACGAAGCTGCGTTCTATGTTAACAATGTAGTACGGGGGCATAGAGGTGACATGCACTACTCTTGTTTTATGTCGAGGGAACAACTTAATATTTCGAGAAAACGAGATAATTTGTCAAAGGAACGAGTAAGTCAACCAATCAAATATTGCAATCTAGTGTTCGTATGTTGACTCTGTGTTTATTTGTTTATTGGGATTAAAGTTCAAACGACAGTATTTCATTCATTTGGATAATATGTCTACTTGAGACAGATAAAGTGCTGCCACACTGCAATATCACGCAGTAGGCACCACACCGAGTCACATTATCCTGACACCGGGCCAATCAGTCCTAGAACTACCCTTATATGTCGAGCAATAGATAAGCGACTAATTTTATAAAGGTATTATTGCTGCAGTTAATAAAAATGATAATAATAACGTTAATAAAATACTTCAATAATAACGATATATGCCAGTGCAATTCTGAAAAATAAATTTGCGTACACACAACAACGTCAATCTAGCCAGTGTATAAATTATGAGTTTACAGATGGGTTATGCATAGATTATACAGACATTGCTAACAATATGCGGCCAAATGACCTTTATCGCATTTTTATAATGCAAAAAAGAAAAAAAAAAGGAATCTTGCAATAAAATGGGTCAGATGAGGGTAAACCTGACCTGGGAATATTTCCGCTGAAGGCTGCAGGAATAAGATACATATATGCAAGCCTTATTTTATAAGTAATTCTTAGAATTGTTCAGAATCTAAAACACTAGCCGGGGGTCGTGCCTCTACCCAACTGCCCCGTCTCGCAAAATTCCTCAAACTTTTCTCCTTTCCAAATCAAAAAATTGCAAAATTCTATGTAAATGGCTTTACGGAAATGGACACGGCATGTGTGTTCAGCATAAGATATCTTATTTGGCGATAAGGGTCGTTCTCGAATATATCTAACAATATGATCGATTCTGACTATCATAAATGACAATTGTAACATGCATATATGTATTTTGATCTTTTGACTAACTCGTTCCCTCGAGTTATTTACTCATTCCCTCGACTTATTATCTTGTTTCCATGAAATATTAAGTCGTTCCCTCGATATAGAAGAGTGCTGTGCATGTCACCTCTATGCCACCGTACAATATAGTAAACACAGAACGCAGCTTCCTATTGGTCAATCAATTCGTGGTCACGACATAGGAGCCAGAATTTCATTGGTCGATTATCGCGTGGCCACGAGATAGCTTTTTTTTTCTTTTCTTTTTTTTTTTTTGTTTTTCAGTATCTCGTGGCCCCGAGATAATTTTATATTTTTTTTTCACATGTCTCCTTTATGCTCCCGTACATTCCAGTTAACAAGTAAGAAAAAAATCCCAGAGGAATTGTTCATTTCATTGCTTATCATTTTATTAATTTGTTAGTGAACATCCTGAGAACTGCGTGTTATTTAGTATATTCCAGGCCAGACTGCTCAGGGGTCAGCCGACAGGGATGTTTTTATTTTCATAATATTCTCTCTCATAAAAACAACAAAAATATCAACAACACAACTGATTCTAAGTGGAGAATGTATTTATAATAAGGAACGTTTCATTTAAGTAGCCGAAGTGTTTTTATTTATATTATAATTCCAGATATCGATTTTGCCCCAGGCTATTTAGTTTAAGGCTTGAAGGAAAACTATAATGTCATTCAAACTCATCATCAGCAGCAGTTTAAGAGAAGAATTTTCAAAGTTGAGCGACTTTACAAATGGACGTAATGCACACAGACGCGAGGTTTATAATGCATGGCTGGACACTGCACGTAATGTTGGTGGAGAAATGTTTTATTCCGCCATTGGCGATCGATTTTTTATGGTCCGAGATGACAGGCGGGCAGTGTTGATTTATACGAAACGGTCGGGGTTTTCTGTATTTAGGAACGTTACAAGAAGCAACTAGTGTAGGTTCATGTGTGCTTGGAATTATCGAGTCTGAAATATTCGGAAAAATGATTAATGTATGTGTGGACATACAAAGGTCCCCACTTCCGTGTTAACAAACACGGTTGGTCGCATATGGTATATCGAATCAGGAATCAAATGACGTTCATTGCCAAATGAAACAGTGTTCTTATACAAGAAATAAATCAGTCTACAAAATGTGCTCCGTTATGTGATGTGGTATGCAGACAGTGCTTGTGAATAATGGCAATGTGAATAAATAGGATTCCAACCAGTGACCATTATTCATATATAAATAACTTCGAAAGTGACATACCTTGATTAATTATTAATAGATCTAGTCGGAGCATTCTTTTGGACGACTGATATTAAATAGGCCGAAATTGTCTATGAATTTCTTGCCTCATTTAAAAGCGGGTAGGGATCGGTAATGAAGAAGCCTCCAAGATAAGAATAACCCCAAGTCGAATGAACAAATCAAGGTTCACGTGAATTTATAAGCATTTGTTTAACAGATAGGTATACCGTCCCCTGTGGCCGAGTGGTTAGAGATATCGCCTCGGGAGCGAAAGGTCGTGGGTTCGATCCCCGGCTGCGACACATTAAAGTTGTAAAAATGGTACTATCATGGCTCCCTTGTTAGGCACTCAGCATATAAGGGTAGTTGCAGGACCGGTTGGCCTGGTGTCAGGATAATGTTACTGGGTGTGGTATCATGCCACATGTCTACGGCGTGATACTGCAGTGTTGCAGCACTATATCTGTCATCGTCTCCAAATGATTGACGTTGCTAAATAACCAATTTCAGGCTAACCAAAAGTTATCATCATAGAGGCTGTAGACGATCTGGGGTTATGAAGCCTCCAACTGATTTTGAACAGTATACATGATTTAGACTACTGAAATAGCAATCCAGGCAGGAGTGGACGATTTTTCAATTCCTATATCTTAATTCAAATTATTTAGTTACACGTTGAACCTGATATTCCTGACCTTCCATAGTTAAAGGTTAACAAACTGCGGAATCTTGGTTGAAACTTTATTTATTTTTCCCTATATATAATATTAGTCCAGCATACAATTCTTAATTATCTCATTAAAACTATTCTTATAGCCCATCTGAATTTTAGTTTTCTTTACTACCTTGGAGAATTTCCGATGGCCAAGCGTCTACCCAGAACTATGTCCGCGATCGGCCTTAAGCTGGGTTCGCATTACAACGTTTAGATGGACGTTTAGGAAAAGGTTCAGAAGTTGTTAAAAGTTTAAAAAAGGTAATGTTCACCGGCGTACATTGTGTTCGTTTGCAATTATTAACATGCAAAAGCTTAGTCGAAGTTTAGAAATAAAGAAGTTGACTTGCGTCGGATGTAAAACTTCCATACTGTCACAAAAATATCTCATGCGTATGTAATTTTGCCGGTGTTTGGGCTAATTTTTCAGACTGTTCAAATGTTGGCCAATGGTATAGTTAGGTTCACAATGTGAACCTAACTATACCAAACACTAATATACATCTAGCATTTAACTTTCAACATTTGTTTAATAGCCAAAAGATAGTGTAAATAAAAAATGTAAATGAACCAATACCCTGAGGAAGTCTAATAATAATATTGTGAGTATTAACAGGATATATTGATTTGTACTCACATGATTTTATGTACAAATAGAAGAAGATATGGCAAATATAATAGTGCTGGATATTAATTTAAATTCTTGTGTACATTTATTGTTCTGTTTTTTTCTGTTTTTCCTATACAATAAACGGAACACATCTCTATAGCAAATTACAAAACATATTTTCCAAAGATTTAAAGCATCAGGTTATACACGGAAGGACTTGAAGAGTAAATACCTCTAGCAATAAGCCGATGAAAGCAATTAGATACAATCCAATTGTTCAGATTAAAATACGCTTCGGAAATGTTGCATTAATCTTGCCAATGGATTTATATTCTCTCACGACAAGAATCTCGTCTAATTTAAATATCCGGCATAGCTAATTGATCTCAAGATAAGAGAAGATTCGTTCTTAAATTTCCCCGCAGCAATATTTCAGAACGAAATCTTTGTCTTATTGCCACTATATTCAATAAAACTCTCAGCAATTTTCATATAATGTTGTATCTTTTAGTCGTATATACTCGTATGTAGGTTTTATCTAACACCATATGTACATATCAAAATGTATTTGGTCATGATATTTAAATATTTTATATCATATTTTAAGTGTTTTGTAAAGTAAAGCAACAATTTTCTTAGTTCAATAACACACACACACACACACACACACACACACACACACACTAAAAGGAGTAATAGCACATGTGGTGGAATTGCCTTGAGACTCCCCAGTAGTAATCAATCATTGACATCACTTTCCCCTAATTTTTAATCGTGCAAAGATCAATATTATTTGATTATGAAAACTGAAAGAACCGAATGATAAAAAAAAAAAACAACAACAAAGTTTGAGGAATACTTAATTACTGATAAGAACGATAACATATAGAAACCAGAACGTTGCGGAACTATAAGTCTGGCAGGAAGAGATTCCTCAACATTATGATTTTATTAACCCTTTCCCTCATATAGACTCATTTTGACGCACTCAGTAGGTACCACATAAAGCCTGATCTGCAGAAAACCACAGTTAAACCTTACCAAATTTTATTACAAAATCCTCATTACCAGACCACTGAGGAGCAGCGAACAGTATAAAACCTGATCAGCCTGCGAGTTACTCGCAGGCTGATCTGGTTTTATGCTGTTCGCATAGGCCTTTCATGGTATCCTCTATGAGGGAAAGGGTTAAAACTGTTAGCTTATTGAAGAACATAACATTTAACTAATCAGGATTTTATCAAATTCTGCAGATGACAAAGAGGATCATTGTTCGCTTTAAATTGTGTGTGACGTCAGTAACTCATTACCATACTACCCACTTTCCGAGCATTCGGTTCTCTATTTTGAAGTACCTCTCAAATTTGTAAAAATAATCGAATGATTGAACACGTCTCTACAACACAGATATGCTAAGATTAAGCAAAAGTTTTGAAAGTCTAAATGTTGTTTTAATGTTTTGTTCCTCGGGAGTGACTTCACAGATATAAGATAGCAGCAGATCTGCATCTCGTCCATCCCTCTTTCACCTGAGATACGAACAACTCCAGTGCCTTCAGCACTTTGATATTTGTGAGGCTGATGCAATTTTATTTCACCTCGTTTGCTTTCTTTCGTGAAAATACAAAAGAAAATTCTATCTTCCAGAAAAACGAAAAATTATCCTTATAAATTTTCTATTAATTTTATGGGTAAACTTAATTTTAAAGCACATTCGAAAAATTGCTTTTACTATCTGTTTGCCCCAAATGGTATCCCAAAATCTTGACCGAATCACTTAGTAATACGATAAATCGAAATGCACTCAAAAGAACATAAGAAGGCAATAATGATATTTTGATTCAACATAGTTCTGTTGATGACTTTATCAATATTGAATGAAATAAAACTAATTTGAATGAAAACAACAACAACCCCCCCCAAAAAAAACAACAACAACAACAACAACAACAACAAAACAACAACAACATTACAGAGTTTCTCAAAAAATCGGTTTTACCTATCCGGCAGAGTAATTTCCGGTCTATTCGTTCTTCATCTGTCAGCAATTTTTGAAATTTAATCGAAGCGATGGAAAATAACTTATGTATGTGTCGTTTTTCACTGGATACATCACAATTAACGCATTGAAATCATAGGAAAGTGTCAAAAAAAAGAAAAAAAAGACAAAAGCAATGATGATCAGATCTGGTACACAAGCATGGGAACACAATAAGTTTAATTTATCCCACTTGGCATTGTCTGTTTACCTTGGCCTCCTCTATAATGTTTAAGAGTAACAAAGTAATGTAAATAGTCCCAGTGATGTTACTCGTTGGAATATAAAGGGGAGTAATACTTCAAGAAAACGAGGTACAACAAGGGAATTTTTAAAGTAGCCACATCATCGAAAAGAGTGAGCTTATATTCTTGTAATTTTCACTATGAAATGATCAAAGAAAGTTATTTTTATTTATATCGCAGTAATCCACACAAGGTCAAAAGCATATATGAAGATATTATTATTATTATTATTATTATGTAATATGAATTATATTGATCATAAACAGTACAAATTATTAATGACACATACAAAAACCTATGACGAGTGGCATGGTACGACATCCAATCACACGATCCTAACTTCGAGGCAATCAATCGTAGAACTACTATTTGATGTTTGGTGCCAATCAAAGGGACAAACATATACCGCTTTATGTCAGTGGATCGAACCAATACCTCCAGGTTAGGAGGCGGATCGTCTCACCACCGGTCATTAATCACCACAACACAAGTCTGTATCCATCAAAAATGAAAATTGACGATTCTTTATTATTTAGCACTCTCAAAAGTATATCCTTCCACAAAAAAAACCCCCAGCTTAATCGCACCAATTATTAATAATTTTAAGTATATATACTCTACACATAAAACGTGCATAAAACGTGTACATGTATAATTATGTCTAATTAAATATCTAAACTGAGGGATTCTGTAAATTAACATATTCTACAACAGTTTATGGTTTTAAATGCAGCATTTGATGTGCTGCATTAATATTCAGAGCTTATGTAGCATAACTAAAATCTAGACATGATCAAAACACTTTCCATCATACTATTCTTATTTCCTACAAACTTGCATAAAAATGACTAAATTGGCTTAAATACAGTTACCGAAATGACTCAAAATCGAGCTATATATACATGTGTATGATGATTATATTTTATATAAGGAAACAAGTATTACTTACTGAAGAATAAGGATCAGATGTCATTAATAGGCAATGAATATGGCAATTACCATATATTAAGATATTTTTAAATTTATAAATATAAAACTCCTGGGTTGGACTAGTACTTCGTGCCTTGGAAAGCCTTGAAAATCACGCCCCAACGGAGTTCGTTATCACTGGACCACGGCACGTTAAGCCTTAAACCGGTTAATTATTACAGCTAAACCTTAGGAGTTCATTAACTAAGACTAAAATATAATCCAACCATTAAAAGGTGTAGGTCATGTAGCGGATGGTTCGCTGACTAATCCCTACATATACCTATGACGGGGAAAAAAACGGATCACTTTTAAGTGACTGAATAAATGCAGTTGTACATCCATCAGGAATGTACACGCAACTGTTTAATGGTTTTTAAAGTACACCAAACATACGAACAATTAATAACAGACAATGCATGATGCATTAATTGTTAAAACATTATCATAATTAGCTTTGTTAAAAAAATCGCGTTAAAAGCTTATATCTCAAATCTCTATGCCCGCCTCACCATTACACAGCCTCAATTTGTTTGTTATACACTTGACCGACACACACAGAGCCTAGTGTCTACCAACACAGGCGGAAGCTTTCACTTAAAACCACATTCTGTTTTTAATTGCCTTCTCAAATGAATTCATTATACTAAATACATGAACATTTGTGTTCACACTTGCCATGTGTGTAATGATGTATCCCGGAGCGTATATAGACCAGTACATAAACTTGAAATTAAAAAGAGACCTCAATATACCATACCATTTGGGTTAAAACCGTCACAAACTGAAGGGCAGCCAATCAGGGACAGGAATTGGGTTAGAAAGTCAATTGCATGTTAATAACCCATCTGTATGCGGGCTACTCTAATTCCTATTGTATACATGAGAAAACTCCAATAAAGACGAAATGAACCTCGTATTTCACAGTTTTTAATTGCGCCCTATTCCCGGGTTACAATGTATTTCTTTATTTTTATAATTCACGAGCTCGCCAAGAAAATGGAAAATTACATGAAATGTCATAATTTATGCCTTCCCTTTTCACTGAGATATGCATATTAAAACCCCAGCAAATGACTCTTTTTTCTGCATAACACCCCCTCCCACATACACACATAAACACACAAGAAAAAAAACAACAGAAAAAAACAACCCCCCCCCGAAAAACAACAACAACAACAACAACAAACGACGAGACGAAAACAAAAATCAAAGCCCTAAAGAATACACTATCATTACCAGGTATGTTTGAATCTCGGCGTTTCACATATCGAAACAATGTTAATATATTGATTTTGTTTTGTCAGTGAGAATAAATCACAAATAAATGAAATGAAAGAAAAATAACATCCGGGATTATGGATTTGTTATTGTTTTCTTAAGTTCTTATGTTTTAAGTCATTAAGCTTTCATTAGAGAATCGAATAATCTATACGAACACGAACAAAAAGATTTCTGTAACGTCATCGACGTCGTTATCGGGGCGTTGACGTGGGGCGATAGTGAAACATGTGTTGTTTGTAACGGACAGTACTCCTATATACCTGCACCGATTTTTATAAAATGTTCTCTTGAGATAAAGGACGTTTAATACATTATCGATATATAATTTTATAGGTATGTTTGATCAAGTATTAAAGATATTGAAGTAGTCTACAAACTTCTGGATCAACCCTCGTAATATTTTCTTTAGTTATCTATGTTCAAAGTCATTTAGGTATTCAGTTGATTTCTATTTCATCTCCTGTACTTGTGACCAAGGCGTTTGCATAGGGGTTTCCGAGGCCGAGTAATTACAGTAGCTGACTTAAAATCACTTAACCATCGCTGTCGGTTGGACTTCCGGTCTAGTCAACTGGATTCTTTTCATGTAAAAAAACAACAACTTTCCAGTTGGCTTACGATAGGTTGTTTTTTACCCATAGGCTACTGATTTTTATTAATACGTAAGGAACATTTGCCTGCAACTCGAAGTCCCCCCAAACCCTAAAAAAACAACAGCCCCCCCCCCCCCACACACACAGAGCAAAAAAAATAAATAAAAAAATACAGCAACAAAAGATTGACGCTAAGAAATGCTTGAATAGGCATAATAAGGAGCATTTTCACCATTCTTGTTTCCATATAATTTTAACATTCTGGTAGTACGGTAACTATCTATTTGAACAATAGGTCCCTATCTTCTGTAAGATTGTAAGTATTAGCACAATGCATTTAGGTGGACTTCAAACATAACACTGGACTTTAATTGAACAATAATTGCAAATGCGCTTATTTGGACACACGGCTGAATTTCTTTATTACTATACATTTTTTGCCTGTAATGTGTTTATATACATATATGTCACCACATAATAGCCGACGAATATCATGCTATCATTGGCTTGTTAAATAGAGGATTACACAAATATCCAAGAAGTTAGTATTTTCAATGTTTGATCACTAAATCGTTTGATATATTTCTAAGTTCTACACAGATTTGTCACGTTTTGGGAACAGTGGCAGATGGTATGGCTAATGGTTCAGAAAAAAGAGTCATACTTTCTCTATTTACTTGCAACGGAATCGATTCTTTTGTAAAGGCTTAGAACAGCTACAAGGACGCTTAATTTCACCTTGGTGCTTGATAATAACAGTGTCATTAGCTTCACGTTAAAATAAAATCTCTTTTCCGGCTTCAGGCCTCGGGTTCCTTATTAAAATGGGAGAGAGTTGAATTCAAAACTATGGATTCATTGATAATAATTTGTAACCACTGACAAAAATCATCGGAACAATGGAATTTAAGATAAACATGTATGTGTTTGTGACCGTAAGACTCGTCTTGCTAGTCACGACTTGTTTATTACATGTTGTGGGCGCTAGTCACGACTTGTTTATTGCTTGTCGTGCCCGTTAGTCACGAAGTATTTATTGCGTTGCGTGCCCCGCTTGTCACAACGTGTTTATATTGTAACGTGCCCCGCTAGTCACGTCTGTTACAAGGCGCCTACTGCATAGATGATTGTATTTAAGCTGCTATCTCCTTCATTAATTCAGAAATAATTCACCCAAGTATCAATAGGGTATGGGTATGAATGAAATGTAGTAAAACTCAAGTTTAGATATTTTGGGTTTTGAATGAATAAACAAATTACAGTTAAACCTCGCTTTAAGACCTCTTCGCTAAGCCCACTCATTTTTGGAACCAAATAGTGTTAAGTCCTGTTTTGACTATATTAGTAAAATTCAGATCACCTCGCTATTGAGGCCACTTTTTGCTCAAACCGATGGTGGTCTTGAGAGCGAGTTTTTATTGTACTTAAACTACTATCGTAACTTTCTCTTTCATAAGGGGTTACAAACTGTTTCAAAAAGTAGTGTCACAGTTTTGCATCCTTCTGTCATAAGTGCGTATATCCTGTTAAAGATTATATACATGCACAAGTATTTTGCTAACATTGAGACACTGAACAGGAAGATGACAGTACATGTATGTTGACGCCCTGATTCACGTATATACTCATATTATCTTAAGTAACTATGTAATTATAATAAATGTAATGATTTAAAAAATGATAGGCATCATATAAACTGATCAACAGATTTCTAGTATGGAATGCTTAATCTATGTAAGTAAAGTAATGAACAAACATTCAGATACATCCGAATTGTTTTGTATCGTAAATTGGGATATGCTTTTGACACATTCAGGTAAGCAGCAGTAACCCATTCTGTTGCGATTCATTTCGAATGATATGGTAATATTACATACGTGTTGGTTGTTTTCACTTTGTAGTGAATGTAAGTCCTGTTCACGTCATTCATCACATAATCCAAACACTGAGTTTTTTGTAATCAAGTCACGTGATCAGTTTTATTAATGAGCGCGTGTCGCGTCTATTCCAGATTACGGTATGTTGAACGAATGTACATCACTGCTTTAAGTGCACGCTCCCTTTGGCGAGCTCAAAATAATCACCCTCCGTACCGCACGGTGTATAAAGCGTGGTCAATTAATGATGGAATAAATAACTTGGCGCCATGATGTTGTAGCGGGGTCAATTAATGATGGAATAAATAACTTGGCGCCATGATGTCACATAAATCTGACCTGTTCAGTTTTATTCGAAATGAATGGAAAGATAAATAAAAAAGAAACAAATCACTTATCGCCCTTGGATTTAGCACACGTTAGTTTACAGTATCTGGACGATAGTCTTTTCTTACTTCCAGTTTATGCAAGCGTCTACCTGACAAAGACTATTATTAATTTTGCATTATTTAATCAATCACCTTTAACACGGGGGAGGAAATGTTACAACAAGGACAAAGTTATTCTGATAACGTGTCGTGTAATCTTCTGATGTCTGTCTGTTAAAAAGTTTCTGGAAAACATCATCTCTGATGCTTTTACAACTGTGTTGAAAACATTGGGCAAATTGATAATTATTTATCTCAAAAAAGAAAGAATTTGTAATATAATATTTGGCTAGCTCAAGGTGTTGGAAATATTGAACTTTTTCTGACTATTTTCAAACAACGTTTAAAAGACATAAATTTTCAATCATGGAATGACAGATTACAAAATTCTTCAAGAGCAATTTTTTACAAAGAAATTATCAAACACGAGTTTTAGTTTTATTTACTAAATGTGCCTATACCTTAGTTTAGAAATGCTATGTCAAAATTATTATTATCATCTCATAACTTGGCTGTGGAAACTGGTAGATGGCATCGGCCAGCAAGTAATATTGTGGAAGATGAGTATCACTTTCTGTTAGAATGTAAGCTATATATTAATTTACGCAAACAATTTATACCACGATTCTATTGGTTTCGCCCGAACATGCACAAATTAGTTCAATTATTTGAATCAAAAAATGAAAATACCATTTAGAAATTGAGTATATATATATATCGAGATAAAAGATTCCATTATTTGATATTGTATACGATATGCATTTGATATTGTATATGATGTGTGTATATCAGTTTCATGTATATGTGAGTTTGGATGTGAATTACATTTATGGTATATATGTATACAATTCAAAATCAGCGCCTTCTCCGCAAAATTGTGTCATGATAATGTCCGATTTATAATAGGTCTCGTAATATTACATAAACAAGAGCATTATTATTATCTACTTAATTTATTTTATAACTGGTCAATTAATTAATATATTTGTGTATGCATTGTCAAATCTAAAGCAGCAGTTTTATTTATATGCATTGAGTAATGTTGCCATGTTACGTCATGTACTGTTTATGTATGACGTATATTGTCACCTGGGCCCAAGGCCTATTGAGTTATGAAATAAACTTTCTTCTATAAAAGTATAAAAGTTGGCTAGTGTTTTGTGCTACTCCTAGAAAACAAATGTATAATCTGATTATCAGCATCACTTCTCTAAATCATGACATTTTGAAAATATTTTTAAAATATCGGAATTGTTTGCTTATTCACATGATATCCTTTCTAAATCATTTCCATCACCATATACAGACAATACATTTAAATGGAAAATTGCTAACGTGAAGACCAAGTTTACAGCTTATATTCGACTTTTCAAATGTCCAGGATTTCTTGTGATAACTCTGAAGATGTCACAGAGTTCAAGTGAAACTTTTGTTACTGCCGGGGATGCATCTTGTGCTATGTTTAGATACTCTTCTGCTAATTCTATTTTTCTAGAAAGGGTTTTATTTCAATTTAGGAAAATCAAATACATCTACGATAAACATTGTACATGCTAACGTCACATGTAAGTATAAGTTATAAAGTTAGATTCAATCTTTCTCGTGTGTGTGTGTGTGTGTAATCTTAGTTTCACCAGACTTATTTTTACCTCATTTAAATTCGGTTTTGGAAAATTAAATACTAATAGAAATACAATAACACATTATATTTGTTTATATTATAGACTAAATGTTAAAGTTTTGCGTTTTCCCAACATTATAAGAGGTGGGTCAATTGAAAACGTTTTTAAGTTCACGGG
The DNA here is from genome assembly GCA_021229015.1 of Solen grandis. Taxonomy (NCBI): domain Eukaryota; kingdom Metazoa; phylum Mollusca; class Bivalvia; order Adapedonta; family Solenidae; genus Solen; species Solen grandis. The sequence goes on from CM037787.1 coordinate 7,431,957, forward strand.
GGAAGAAATTTCAATATAGGGAGGGGATTTTGTTTTTATGTTCCCGTGAAGGGGAAATTGAAAACGTTTTTACCGCCAGTCTTTCGTAGCAGTAAACTAAATACAGGCATTATTGAATTGTATAATTATCAAAGTCATTTCCACCGCACTATAGCACTCCGCTGTCATACTGATGAAAAGGGTATGCAATTAATGAATGAAAACTAATGTCATATGACCTTTGCCTGTATGGAATTCAACCATGCTTAAAGGCTGGAATAGCTGTTCCATCGCAATTAATCCTGCCGACAGTCTTTCAGCGTATTGTGCGCTTTGATTAAGTTGCCGAGGGCGATCTTACACCGGAAGTTACACCGATATAGTTAAAAAACGACAACAAAAAAAAACAACAACAATTATATATGGTTCAGTTATAGGCAGCCAAAGGAGTAACACATGAAGAATTATACAAGAGCGAAAAGTCAAGGCTGATTAGCGCGTATGACATTCTTCACGTGCAGCAGTTCTACAATTTTGGAAGGTTGGAACAAAAACACACACTGGAGAACATTCTTTCATTTTGCCGTGTAGACGACAGAATGCTACGCCAGCTATGGTACAACAATATTACGAAAAACAAAAACAGTGACAATTTGTGATACTCTGCCATAGTCTTATCGGACGATTAAAGTTTGGGACGTACATGATCTATGCGTGATTCCTGAGACGTACATGGTCTAGGCGTGAAGCTTGAGACGTACATGGTCTAGACGTGAAGCCTGAGACGTACATGATCTATGCGTGCAGCCTGAGACGTACGTGGTCTATGCGTGAAGCTTACGTTACAGATGTCCTTTGTGTGAAGCCTGAAACATAGATAATCTATATGTGAAGCTTTAGACATAGATTGAGACGTACATGATCTATGCGAGAACTTGAGACGTACATGGTCTATACGTGAAGCTTGATACATAGGTGATCTTTGTGTGAGGCCTGAGACGTACATGGTCTACGCGCAAACCTTGAGACATACATGGCCTATGCGTGAAACTTGAGATGTACATGGTCTTTGTACGAAGCCTGAGACGTACATGGTCTATGCGTAAACCTTGAGACGCACATGGCCAATACGTGAAGCTTGATACATACATGGTCTTTGTGTGAAGCCTGAGACGTACATGGTCTGTTCGTAAACTTTAAGATGTACATGGCCCATGCGTGAAGCTTGAGATGAACATTGTCTTTGTGTGAAGCCTGAGACGCACATGGCCAATGCGTGAAGCTTGAGACGTACATGGTCTTTGTGTGAAGCCTGAAACGTATATGGTCTATGCGCAAAGCCTGAGATGTAATTGGTCTAAGCGTGAAGCCTTAGACATACATGGTTAAAGCGTGAAGACTGAAACGTACATAGTCTGTGCGCGAAGACAGAGACGTATATAGTCTATGCGTGAAGCCTGAGACGTACATGGTCTATGCGCGAAGCCTGAGATGTACATGGTCTATGCCTGAAGCATGAGACGTACATTGTCTATGCATGAAGGCAGAGACGTACATGATCTATGTCCAAGCCAGAGACGTACATGGTTTATGCGTGAAGGCAGAGACGTACATGATCTATGCGCAAAGCCAGAGACGTACATGGTGTATGCGCGAAGCCAGAGACGTGCATGGTCTATGCGTGAAGCCTGAGACGTGCATGGTCTATGCGTGAAGCCCGGGACGTGCATGGTCTATGCGTGAAGCCTAAGACGTACATGGTCTATGCGTGAAGTCTGAGAAGTACATGGTCTATGCGTGAAGCCTGAGACGTGCATGATCTATGTGTGAAGCCTAAGACGTACATGGTCTATGCGCGAAGCCTAAATTACAGATGTTCTATGTGTGAAGCCTGAAACATAGATAATCTATGTGTGCAGCTTTAGACATAGATGGTCTATGTGTGAAGCCTGAGGCATAGATGATCTATGTGTGAGGCATGAGGCATAGATGTATGTCTGAAGCATGGGGCATAGATGTTCTATGTGTGAAGCCTGAGACATAGATGATCTATGTGTGAAGCCCGAGACATAGATTATCTATGAGTGAATCATGAGGCATAGATGATCTATTTGTGAAGCATGAGGGATTGATGATCAAAGTGTGAAGTCTGAGTCAAAGATGATCTATGTATGAGGCATGAGGCATAAATGTATGTCTGAAGCATGGGACATATATGATCTAAGTGTGAAGCCTGAGACATAGATGAATTTATGTATGAAGCCTGAGGATAAGATGATATATGAGTGAAGCCTGAGACATAGATGATCTATGTGTGAGGCATGAGGCATATCTGTATGTCTGAAGCATCGGGCATAGATGATCTATTTGTGAAGCCTGAGACATAGATGGCTATGTGTGAAGCCTGAGACATAGGTGACCTATGTGTGAAGCCTGAAGTATAGGTTATCTATGAGTGTAGCATGAGGCATAGATAATCTATGAGTGAAGCCTGATGCATAGATGATCTATGAGTGAAGCCTGAGACATAGATGATCTATGTGTGAGGCATAAGGCATAGATGTATGTCTGAAGCATGGGACATATATGTTCTATGTGTGAAGCCTGAGACATAGATGAATTTATGTGAAGCCTGAGACATAGGTGACCTATGTGTGAACCAAAGACATAGATGATCTATTTGTGAGGCATGAGGCATTGATGATCAAAGTGTGAAGTATGAGTCAAAGATGATCTATGTGTGAATTCGATCCAGAGATGATATATGTATGAGGCATCAGGCATAAATGTTTGTCTGAAGCATGGGACATAGATGATCTAAGTGTGAAGTTGAGACATAGATGAATTTATGTATGAAGCCTAAGGCATAGATGATCTATGTGTGAGGCATGAGGCATTGATGATCTAAATTTTAAGTTTGAGACATAGATGATTTATGTATGAAGCCTGAGGATTGGATGATCTATGAGGAGTGAAGCCTGAGACATAGATGATCTACGTGTGAAGCTTGAGGATAAGATGATCTATGAGTGAAGCCTGAGACATAGGTTATCTATAAGTGAAGCATGAGGCATAGATGTATTTGTAAAGCCTGAGACATAGGTGATCTTTGTGTGAAGCCTGGTGCATAGACGGTCTATGTGTTAATCTTGCGGCATTGTTGATGATCTAAGTATGTTCACTGACATACAGATGTATCTGTTAAAAGCTAATTTATGTGTGAAGCCTGAGCAATAGATGATATAAACATGATGCCTAAGCAATAGATGGTATATGCAAATGTTTTAGAGCACATGGATAATGATTTTTTTCCATACTTTTGAAACTTCTGTGAAAATTGCAGAACACAGTAGCAAATTTGCATTAGACGATGTACAATGCATTCTAGAAAACTCAATATCGCCCACAGAATTTGCATGTCATTGATTTTTTTAACCTTGAAGTTGTTATAAATAAAACACTCGTATTTTCCGGTTATAAATCACCCTTTTAACATATTTGCAGCTATTTGCATGCATGGAATGTCAAATAACACATAAACATAGTGACTTCTATTACTCAATTTGACCATAGTTTCAAGTTTAAATCAAGACAAATGAAAACTTTCAAGATAATATTTGTTGTGTACTGACTCCCGGCGTACATCACCGCACTGTCTCAAGTAGACATCGTCTCCAAATAACTGAAATAGGGAAAAATTTTCCATACATTTATATGACTAGAGGTAAAATATCTAACATCATGAAATGATACAAGACAGCACTGAACTTCACATATACACTTGTTGCTCAGGAATACAATAAAACTTACCGAATCCAAAACCACTGCCACCACAAGTAAAAGCTATTTTTTTTTCAAAAAACAAAAGAAAGAAATAAATAAATTAAAGAAATATATTTTACTGCGAGTGTCATTTCCCTAAGTATGTGTTCTTTAATAAACATCAAATATCACCTTGTGGTTAAAAATAAATCATTTTAAAAAATATTTTTATTGTTGTGACAGCAGACGGAGACGCCATTTTGTTAGTTTACCATCATCACGTGGCATTTGTGACGGCAGTTACTTTTTTGCTTGAAAGGGAGATCACTGTGTGGAGTTTGTTACCGAATATGTGGTTCTTATACGTGTCCTCAGCAAAAACACTCGTCCGTGATGTTGCTTAGGACTTAACTCTTTACGAAAGGAACTAACGATGTATTAAATAGAGGATATCACTTACACACACGCGCACACACATACGCAAGCGCACAGCGGCTGAACTGAATGGTGAGAGTGCCAAGAAAACAACACAGTGATGCGTGTATGTAGATTGTTCCTCATAAAGTAAATGCCAAGAGAATAAGAGATTAGATATTGAAAATCTATTAGGGCCCCTAATTTAGTCAAGAGTGACTGCTTGTAGAAGTTGAGTAGGCAGTCAATATCCCAAATGATTACATACAGAATTATGAAGTGTCACGATTCCTAATCCATGTCCATCTTTACAACCCCTGTACAGCTTTTATTGAAATGATTTATGTCTTAAAAACATTAATAAATATATGTACACATACATTGTTTAAGATATTATTTTGAAGTAAGGTGTAAAACTCTTTAAAATGAATTAAACTAGTAGTTATAAAGACTTGCAATAAGTATACGGTGTGTAGAAAAGACTGTGAATACATGTAAAAAGTAAAAAATATGTTTTTACTGTAGTAACGATTCTTTTGATTGAACCTCATCATTGTGCCACCGGTGCAGCAAAAGGAGCCTTAAGTGAACGACAAAACAATGTTGGTGACGACCCAGAGGATGGTTGGACGGAGAAAGTTGAAAGATTATCCAAATTTCCTAGACAAGATATAGCATGACAAGTCATCATCGCACCCACGATAGATGAACACCACTGTTAACTTTATTATTTAATTTTCTTTAAGGTAGCAGCGTAGAACCTTCTCGTGATTTAACATTTTGATATATTTCACAATGTGAAACCCTATTATGTTTCGACATTTACAATTTTATATTATATTATTCATTTCACCCTCATATAGGATTTTGATGGTTACGGTGTATATATGAATCCTAGAGACACGTCCCATCACATCAAAGCGTCCCCGTAGGCCGAGTGGTTGGAGCGTCCGCCTAGGGAGCGGGAGGTCGTGGGTTCGCAACATACCAAAGTCGTAAACAATTGCACTGGTATAGCTCCCTTGCTTGCTGCTCAGCATATAAGGGTAGTTTCAGGACTGGTTGACCCGATGTCAGGATATTGGTATGGTATCATGCCACATGTCTACGAAGTAATGGAAAAAAACAACAACAAAATAAAATGATAATACCACGTTGATAACATACACCGATATATTGAAGATTTTTGATGATTTTCAATTGTCATTTTTCAGACCTTAGTATGGTGGCATATTTCTGCCAGCCACTTATGCACTTAGCTATGTTGAAACTTTTCTGAAAATTTGTCACATATTCAGATATTATCTGGCAAGTAGAAAGTTTTCAAGTTATCCACTTAGGTATCTTAACAGGATTAAATTGTCTGTTAGTGCCCACTACTGCTAAACACATATTCACTTAGGATAACTGGATATCATGCTTTTTTCCAGTTAATTATGTGAAAAAAAAATGCTTGTTATCCACATAATTTAACAGACTAACTTGAAAAAGGGCGAGATATCCAGTTATCTTAAGTGAATATATTGCTGGCAGTAGTGGGCACTAACAGGCAGTTTTGTTCTGTTAAGATACCTAAGAGGATAACACGAAAGTTTTCTACTTGCCAGATAATAACTGAATATGTGACAATTTTTCAAAAAAGTTTCGACATAGCTAAGTGGTTATGTGGCTGGCAGAAGTATGCAACCATACCTAAGTAATAAACATGAGTGTTCACTTTTAATACCTACACATTGTATAATTCATATTTTAAAGAGAACCCTATGTAAAAATGGCGTTGCCAAATATGTTATCCTCTAAAGCTAAATATCATGATTATTATTATTATTATTATTATTATACGACAGTGTGGCAGTATAATATCTGTCTTAAGGAGACATAGTCTCCAAATGACCGAAATACTGTAGGTTGGACCTAAAATCCAACAAACAAACATCACCTCACATCAAGTGTTTGTTCAAATTGCATCACAGATTTAATTCATAGTTGCATATTATATCACACTCACTCTAACCTACAATTCGTGACCTTGACCTTTATCTGGCATTAATTTTTCGAACCAGTTATAATTATGTGCGTCATGGCGCTGCAGGAGTTGTGTTACTCACTGTCAGTATATGGTCTTAGTTTATTTCTTTATTTTGCTCCTGAATTGTTAAAAGGAGCTTTTTAGTCATATGTTTTAGCGTTCTGTTTGTCAGGAACAAAAAATATTATTTTAAGCAAGGTGGTTGTAAGAAACAAAATAAGTGTACAGTATTTTATTCAGAGACGGGCATGATCGAGGTGCCTTCTGTGCGACACATGAGAGAACGTTTCAGCGACAGTTAGACATGTGATTTCTGACACTTCAAGTCAAGTGATTCTGTACGACGCCAGTTTGACTTGACTTGACTATTTGAGTTTACCGTCGCTTCGACAGTATTTCAGTCATATAGCGACGCCCAGCTAATAACAGATGGATAAAGACCTCATATGCACGGAGGCATCTGGGTAGAACCACCGACCTACCGCAAGCCAGTTGGAAGGCTTCCTCATATGGAAGCCTTCCTGATAATCCGAATGACCCTGCCGGGAATCGAACCCACGCGGTGTGGGGCTGAGTGAGTGTTAAAATCAGCGACTTTACCCTCTCGGCCACGGAGCCGCCCCCCTCTCTCCCAGCCTTGTTTATCGTTAAGTATAACTTAGACACGTTCGGAGGTACATCATCATTTTTGTTTCTCGGATTGATGTACCATCTTCATGTAAATGTAATTATTTATTTAAACATTCTGTTTCCACCTTAACTTAGCGCCAAGAATAGTTGATGATATTTAAGCCTGAAAAGCCCGAGAGGCAAAAGCTCTAACCAATGTGTCACCGGGACCGGCTATATTTGTTTGGTGTTTTTTCTTTCTTTATCCAGCAGAAACTTAAATTGTGCAGAGTAACAAGATATATATCTTAACAAAGTCAAGCGGGACCTGTTCTTTGGTCAATATCACTTACTTAGTAAAAGATAACTCTTGTTAATATAAATTTAGTTTAAGCCTGATTATCTCCCTTTAACTTATTAAAACTGTTTGCTTTAAGGATATAAGCTGCTAAAAAGTATACAAACAAAAAGTTTAAAAGTCAAAAAGGCCTTAAATCTATTTTATCAAATGACCATTTTTACGGTCACAACAGGTAAATCTTGCTGTCAAAGTCTGAGTCAATCATGACCCAAATTCCTGATTGTTAAACCTCCTTTACCAGTATCTTACTTTTCAGTCAATATACTCTACACATTTAGAAACACCATTGACAGACGTTAAAGGAAACCCTTACACTAAAAACTTTTTCCACAATCGGCAGATATTGTATACATTTGTATACATTTATACATACACTGTAAATTTTTGTCAAGATTTTTTTTCTATAATGATTTGGTGTATTCACTGGAATACATGTTTTTTTCTCTTTGTTTAAAAAAAAAAAACTCCACCAAATGTTGTTTTATTCGAGTTTTCAGTATATACATATAATGCTGGCAACATGGTGATGATGTTGTATACTATACGACCAGTTATCTATTGATATCATTGATACGAACCACGACGTAGCAACAAACTGTTTGGCCCAATAAAACAGTTGTACATGCATTACTACAGATCCGAAAGTTGTAGGTTCGAAACTCGTCGCGGACCAAAACCTTTCGTGGCCTTCCCGGAAGCAAAGTTATATGCGACAAGGCTACATGGTGGGCCCTGCATATTAAAGGGAAAAAAATGGTCATCGCCACTAAAAACCTTCTGCATTTCAGTGTCCATCACCAAAGTTGGGTTGCCATCACTGTGCGCTCCCATTTAATTATTGACATCTCTGTTCACTAGATACCGGCTACTAATAGCAATACTACTAATAAAGGTATCACATTGATATATTCCTGGAGATTGTTTATCAAGTGGTGTACGCTTGAACTATTGAAAACTATTTCTCGTTACTAGATTCGAAATCTTAGGAAACGAAATTCTTTTCTTTGTAAATCGGTCTTAACGTAAAAACGATAATAATAAAATAATAAAAAAAAAAAATTTTAATTCAATCAGTAAATATGTAGATATACTAACAGAATATAAACCAATGTATAACTTATAGAAATTAAGTGCGGAGACGTCGCTAGGTAACGTCATCGATATATAACGTCATTCACGTCAAACTTAATCATTGTCGTTGTTAACGCCGAGACAGAAAGACGCGTTTTTCTACGACACGCTATTTTGGAGGGAAACTTGAAAATTAAAAATAATTCGATATGTCAGACGAGAACAAACCAGGTGTTCATGTGTTTGACCGTCCGCCATCAGGACAACAGTAGGTATCTTTATAAACAAATCGCTTTGTAAATTACCATGTGCACAGGCTTTAGTTAATGTTCATGCAAAAAATGTCTATTAAAGATAAATAGTATGTACTACTTATTTTATTCCTGTGCATTAATAGTTAAACTGGCTACGCAGCTGAGAAAAAAAGAGATAAAAATATCAGACGTCTGACATTGGAAGATTGGAATATAAGATATGGAGTATAAAATATGGATGTATTAAATCGGCAACAAATATGCAGTCATTTGAAAGGTTGCTTCACCATTATTTCATCCAAAGCCTTTAATTATTATTCGTTGTTTCGGGTGTCGGAAATTAATTAATATAATTCATACATTTTTACGTAAGTTTGTCAGAATATTAACATTTAAAAGAAAGCAGATTCAATGTAATATGGGCTTTATAGTCCGTCAACGGACGACGAGATATAATGTATAATGTATATATGCGAAAACATTCAAATGATATAATACTATGTAAAATTCGTTTGCAATTAATATATCAAATATTACGCTTTGATTCTTGATGTTAATATTGAGTTTCTGCTTTGAGATTTGAAATATGTTCAATGCTATGTAAGCACATCCTCATCATCACTTTTTACATCATTCTCATTTTTACTATCATCAGATGCATAAATTTGCAACGTGATTTCTATTAAGAACTAAAGACTTTTTTTTGTATTTTCTTTTATCACCATTGTATAGAACATTGATATTTTATTTCAGAAGGCCTTATGTTAAGAAGTTATACTTACAATGTTTGTAAACTTACTGAGCTATCTCCTTTAAATAAAGAGTTTTATTATTATTATTATTATTATATATGAACTTACTTAGGGAAGTCAGCAATGAAAACTTCCATAATAGATACGCATAACTATAAAACCATCTATCTTCTCCGTTTTATTGTACATGTCCGCGCTCTGGTGTATTATCGTGCATGAATGGAACAAGAATGGTTTGTGCCTTCAAAATCTTATATTCACATGTCTTTAAAAATAATTAATTTCAGCCAATCGGATTCGCAGTTTTTAATTTTTGTCATAACTGAATATAAAAGTAATAATTGTTAGGTTATTAGGTTTATGCAACTGGGCAACTGTGAATTGTTTGTTTAGTTGCTGGGTTTTACGTCTCAGTAACAGTATTTTCTTGAAGACTAGAAGCTCTGTAAACCCGATGCTACCACACTGTAGTATCACACCGTAGTTATGAGTGTCCTGGTCATCAGGTTCATAAGTCTCTATGACCAGCAGCTATCCTATCCCGAGCCTGGCGGTCTATCCTCTCGGTTATAAAAAACACGATTCCTTGTAAAGAGACTGAGTTAATGAATTTGCGGTAATTTTGATATATATATCAAAACACACACTTAACAAATGATATGCATAGAATAATTAATTTAATTTTCATGTCTCTGGTACTTTTAAGATCTTGTTGGAAGAGGTGAGCAAACAAGAATAGGGAATTAAATATGATTGCGGTTGCAATTTCTCTTCTTAAAATTATGTTTCCATTTTAATAATTCTAATAGCATATAATTATGTGTTTACTGTAACGAAATTGCATGTTTAATTATATGTCTTTAAATTTTAAATATAGACATTTGCTTTCAGATATATTCCAGAACTTTGGGTTGTTTGTCAGTGTTTCTGTTAATTAATGTAAAGCAGAGAAAAGCAAAGAACTAGTCTTTGTAGCCACATCCTGTTAAGGAACAGATAAGTTCTAAACTGACTTCAGGTGATCTCGAAAATAAAAATGGTACTTAAGTATGATTTTCATACTTATACTCAAACTATGCCCATTAGGTTCAACAGGGATTTGAGTATGATACTCAAATTTGAGCCCGAGATCGTACTCAAGTATTTTCGAGAACACGGGACCAGGGGTTTATTATAATGCTTTTACTTCCATTCTTGCATAGGTTTGGATATGTTTAAGGCAAAGGTGTAGGGTAATTATAAACATAGTTCTGAAGGTACTGGAAACCGGGGTTCAGATTGCGAGGTTAGGTTTAGGGGTTTTGAGGTAACAGCTTAAGGCTTCAGAATGTAGGCTAAGGCTGGTCAGGAAAAGAAGAAGCGACTCGTGTTCAGCTTGTTACTTTAATCTTTGGTTGATTTAATTGGTTGTATACTGATTTTTAAGGTGCCATATCATTTGTTCTTAAAATCATTATTTATTTTTAGAATGTATGTTCAAAGTTTATTTATTCCCGATAGGTACATGTTTCATACGAGTATATCTTATTGAAAATATTCTTTAGATGCTGTTTCAAAGGAAAGAGACACAATAAAATAAAACTTCTTTGCTTTAGAAGCCACTGACATAATTTCACTTTCCTTCTTTTTGTATGTTGTTTTTATGTATCATTGTGTTTAATGCATACAATTTACATTTTTCCATCACGTATTGAGACGATATACAATGTTCAAGTCTGAATAAAAAAAATATTTTGTTCTGTTATGCCGACTGCTGTTTAAATCAACCAAAATCACGTGTAACCGCTGTCATTGATGCATCCTTCAGAATGTTTATGACGCAGTCAGAAAAATAATAAGTATACACTGAAGGCCAAATTTGATTCAGAGAAAAGCGGGGCTTCAAATGTTTCTAATTCTACTTTCAGTTTGGTAAGCGATGTTGAGTTCTGGGGAAAGCTGTGCAAGAGGTTGTCTGAGATTGAAACGGACTACTCGGACAAACTCTCCAATATCGTGGCCATGATTGATGGACGATGCAAAAGTTTCTTCCTAGAGAAACAAAACAGAAACATGAAAGGTATTACCAAACTGCTTTTCCGATACATGTCGATTTTTTAAATAAATACAGCAACTTGGTATCTCGAACTAAAACAGGCCAACAGTATGAAATTTGTTCTAATCATTATCGATTTGAATCATCTCAACGAGAGTAAGTAGTGCTTAGATTTAGGTCTTGAAGAAGTTAATGAATAGGACATCTCAATAATCTAGCCCGAGACTCATCACCTTTAAAACCATAATAATACCATGGTTACGGATATATGGATGTTGTTGTTAATGTTACAGATTATAACACTTTTATGAACGATGTGCACGCCTTCAGGAATGAGATACAGAGGAAATGTGAGCGAGGATCAACTGACGGAGAACAATTCGCTAAGGACGCTTCTGCACTTACCCAGTAAGTTAGAACTAGTCTAGTATACATCTGCCTGTAAGAGTCTAAAATGTTGTTCTGAGTATATTAGATACCTTCTGAATTCGATATGTCTTAATCATTATTTCATAAATGATATAAAATTTGATGGAGATAATTAACAAAACAATAACAATAACCAAAACACGGATAATAACTAAAACTTTAATATGAAATATTATTTTTCCATCGGAAAGGTTCATTGATGAGCCAATACAAAATCTGGACGTGGGACTGCACAGTAAATGTTACAATGACATCAGATCCAGCTTCACAAAATATGAGAAGAAATTTGATGACATGCGATCGGTAGGTAATAATTTTCTATTTTATATGAACAAAATACATTTTCAAAACTAATGAAATTGTATTTAAATCTAAGGGATCTTCATCCCCGAGATATTGATGTATGTTACACAGAACGCGTGATTCTAATCCATAAACAATCATAATAATAAAAACAGTTCAAACATAACCAGTCCTGGTGGCCGAATGACTAGAGTGGTAAACTAACCGTTTTCAATACAGCACTTGTATGCCATATGGCGTAATACTGCATTATATCTGTCTATGATACATGTAATGTCTAAACCTAACTGAACTATTGTTGGTTGGACGTTTAAAAAACAAACAGAATATGTTAATGTGTCAAGTTTTTATTTGAAGTGGGTAACATATTTGGCATAAACCAATCTTCAATCTTAAATAAATGTACTTATTGCATTGCTAATTATGTATGACTTAAATGGGTAACTGCTGTTAATTAGATATTATTTTTGAATCATTTATTTAGATTTTATCATCAAAATCATTATTTCTTTGTTTTAATTGTTAAAAAATGTATATGCAAAAACAAAATACATGTACAATGATAATACCATTTTGATAACATACATCCATATGTTGAAGATATTTTGAATAATTTTCATGATCATATATCATATATTAATAATATAAAACTATTTTTTTCACTTTTAATACCTACATATTGTATTAGGTTATTGTTAAGAGGACCATATGGAAGAATAGTATTGCCAAAAAAGTTTTCCTAAAAAATAAAGATATTATATTTATTAATAATATGGTCCACATAATTGAACACTATTTATATTCATTTTGGAAATTATAAGATGCTGATAAAACAGGTTAAACATTTTCAGAAATATCTTGAGCTGTCTTTAGACAAGGAAAAGTTGGAGATCCAGATGCTTGCTAGCGCCAGTGAAATAAAGTTCAAAGAAATGGACGTTAAGTTTTAGCTCTTCAGAAGAAGGTAGAGAAGGCAGAGAGAGAATACATCCGCTTGTTGGAGAAGACACAGCAACAGAGGGAACATTTGATATCTGTAAGTCCTACTGGAAAACAGCATAGTTGTTAATGACAATATATATATATTTCTTTACTAAATTAAATATTTTCGCAAACTTTGTTGTAGATGGCAATTTTTATTTTATTTTCTCAACGGTTTCGCTTTCTTTTTTTTTCTTTTTTGACAGAAGAAAAATAAAAATAAATAATACACTGAGTGACTTAAAAAGAGAAGAGACACTCCCAATAATGACAAAAACATCGACACTATATATACCGCTGTCAGCATAACTATAGCTTAGAATATATACATTTAACGTTGCTGCTTGAAATAATTGATGTGGTATTTCATTCTTACAGGCGTCAGCACAATATGAGTTGTCATGGAAACAAAGAGAAACAGAGAGGGGGAGATGGGTCAGCAAGATTCTATATCAGAGTGCTAGGAAACGAGAAAATCACCAAGGAGACAGAAAGTAAGCTTACTCTCTATCTCTTATTATTGATTCTGATTTAATAGATCGTTATTTTTAAGCAAGAAGACAAAGACCTATTCAAAACCAGAGCTACAATGAAAGAAGAACCAAGACTTTTGTCATTTTAGTCAAGCTAGTTGATGAAAACGGTCACTTAGACGTTATGTAGAATATTATTGTTGATATTAACGATGTTGTTCTTTTTAAATAACTGATAAGCAGAGCCGCATTCATACAATCAATCATATAGTGGAGGTCAATGAAATGCATAAAAAGCTGCAACGTCTGTGTCGAAATAAGATTAAGTGACTTAGGAGATAAATGACCAAGGGTTTAACTTGATTATTTCTCTTGTTCATTTAGAAAGCCAAGATTCAATACGTTTGACGTAGAAGCAATTATAGACAACATTGGTGATACGCACTTTGTACCAGAGATTGAATTTGAGGTTGGTATTCTTAAAAACTTTTTTAAAACTTAATGATAAAAATTTGGGTGACATAGTCTTTAACTTGTATCTCAGTTTAGAATTAAATCGGATCTCCTTGTTCTATATATCAGCGATTTATTCTAGATGCACTAAATATAAGACAGTACACGGTTACAGAGTGGTTTGACATCGATATAGTAGCATGTCCTAAATGATGTATCTCTATTGCGTGGCGCTTATGATATAGCGGTTTCTGACCCGGTATAAGGGTAACGTGACTGGGTGTGGTTGTACTATGTTAATTTGCCAACGTGATCTTGCAGTGTGGCAGCACCTTAGTTGTCACATGAGTGACTGAAATATACTGTCGGTGGGACGTTAAACCAATGCAGACAAAATAGGTATACAGTTGAACCTGCATTAGCGGCCACCTGTTTTAAGTGGTCAATCTGTATTTAACAGTCTTATTTAATATTACCAAACTATGATTTTGTTATATGTTTGACCTTCTTTTAGCGACCATCTCTGTTATGCGGTCACATTCTCTTGTTCACACGACTGAACGCTTAAGACAGGTTTTACTTACACCTATAATGTCCGAATTTGAAAGGCAATAAAACGATATGCTCTCTCATTAAAGTCGTCATTAAACCATATTTTGATCGTCTGTTACAGGAATATAACCGTTCCAGTGTAAGACAACTGAAAACTGCCATCTACAAAACGTGTCATGTCATAGAACCAAGCGCTGGTGACAGCAAACAATTTGGTATGCTCTGTTTTTTGTAAACTAAAATTGTAAATGTTTAAATTTTTGAGCTGATTCAAATATGTAAACAGTTAACTGAGCTTCCTCGGTGTTCGCACCAAGTCCTAATTTGAAATCATTGACTCTAAATTTGGAAAAAAAAACTCCAGATTTTCTGAGTATAGCCTATACATATATATACTTTTTGGAGAATATTGAAATAGGACCCCAGTTTTCAGTATCCTAATGAGAACTCTGGGGCCCCGCTGCATTAAATTTGATCTTAGTTGTAAGAATATTGTCATATAGAGTATCTATACGTGTCATATTTTGCACAATAAAACATTAGGAAAGGTGATCCATTTTACTGCATTATACAAACTTTTCTCTTTTTGTGAAGAAAACCGCATCTGTGAGTTTAGTGAGGCTGATACTCTCGTTTCTATGAAAATGAAAATTGTGCTGTGTATTGAAGAACAATTCCAAGTTCAAATTCAACAATATCTTTAGTTTTGAGCAGGTTTGAATTTGAGCCATCAACCATACTTGTGAAGTATTTTTGAGAACTTGGTAGCTGGAAAATAAACTTCTTCCATGAATTCAATCTCAGTATTTATAATGTGTTTCTACATATGCCATGTGATCAAATTATCTTTCATTGAAGAACATTTTTTTTACAGCTGACGATTGTCTTGTTGAAGAAATGTATGCTTATAAAAACTTCGAGCGACTGTATCCCTGGCAACTGACATTAAAAAGAGGTATTATTGCTTTGGCATTTATTTATTATTTCTTCTTATGTGTGAGGTATACGCTCGGAGACCACAGAATTTATGTTTTATTGAACTACATGTTATAAATAACCTTTTTTAAAATTAGATTTTGCAATACGAAAACTATCTGCAATGCAACCAGTATAAAGACACTGGTTATTCGTTATTGCAAAGATCATGCGTTAAAGTGGTAGATGAATACAAAAATAAATATAAAAATAAACAGACGTACGGATTTATATTTCATTGTATTCCTTTCAGGATATGCGATAAAACAAATAATTCCTCCCAACGAAAATGGTTTTGCCTACGGTGAATATATCAATAAGAAGGGAAAACGTCTCCGTGGATTTTACCCAGGCAGTTACGTCGCCAAGAAACAGTTGCTACGATACGCACCCGAGGAGCACGTGTCTGTGTACTTCGAGGGTTTGGATGACAACATGAACAAATCCAAACTAAGTAAGCCGGAAATACAAGCAGATGGAACGAGAAGCGAAAATAAAACTACAAAGGTATGAATCGATACAATTGATAGACAAACTTAATTTTAAGGTACAAGTGGTAAGATCTTTTGTGAACAACAAGATCTGCATACGATATATGATATAATCATCTGATTTTTTTTTAAAGTAAATATTTATTTCATTCGGAAGTAAACATTATAACTGCTACGAAAGCATCGTCGGATACCTACGCCCGATCGATCAATATCATCTATCACGATGTCATGAAGTGAAACGGAGTAAGTCAAACGGGGGTTTCCGACGATGATTTAGTATAGGTGATGATGCTAACACGCGCTTTTTATTTCCACAGGAAAAGACCAGAAAGAATATTAAGAAGCCATTCAAATTTGGCAAGATGAGATCTTCAAGAAAAACCCGCCCTCTATGTGAGGACCAGGCCAATGAACAGCAGGAGAGCATGAGGGAGGTGTTCCTGATGAGCAAAGAGGCGTGGCTTGAGGAGAAGAAACTGGCTGCACAGGCACTGATGAAAGGACTGAAATTCTAAATTTACTTTTTTTTTTTTTAAATTTACATTTTTGCTTTTTATTTGTTGTTTTGAATTGTTCATATATTGTAGATCAATTTGAATATGAAATATGCTAAGAAAAAAAAAATGATAATATTGTAAATAGATTTTATATTCTTATTGCTCTTCCCTTGTCTTTAAATGTTGAGTGGCATTGCACTTAATATGAACTGATTGAACGCCCGTTTTCTAATATCTCGCTTCCTATGTTCAAATTCAGACAGCGAGGGGCTATGTAAAAGAAATAAAACTTTATGGTGCCTTCATATACACGGATTTTCTTACAAGTTCTTACGGATCGCCAAGTAGACCATCGAACTTATCAGTAAATAACTCGCAGATAGTCGGAAGGATCCGTGATCAGAGAGGCATTTTTGACATGTAAACATTTTTCTTACAAATGTTCACGGATCTTTTTCGTAAATAACTCGTAACATTCTGTAAAAATCAGCTCACACGGATCCGTAAATGACTCTTAACCATTTGTTTACGATTTATTACAAGACTGACTTTGAGCGATACGTAAAGGACTCGTAAGAATAATCCGTATATATGAAGACAAGAAGAAAGGAATAAATATCAAACAAATAAATACTCTAGTATTACCAAAGTTTGTTTCAGAAAATAAATCAACTAAAATCGCTTGAAGTTTGGGAAGAAAGTGCGCATGTCGAAAATCTAGTTTGCGACGATGCTTTGAGACTTCGCCTGCTACAGGTCAGGCTTTAGTAATCATTCTCTTTGCTTGTACGGTTAAACGTCCCACCAACAGAATTTCAGTCATATGGAGACAGTATCTACTTCAGACATATATAGTGTTGTCACATTTCAGTATCACACCGTAGACACGTGGCATGATACCACACCCAGTCACATTATCCTGGCACCGGGCAAACCAGTTCTGGAACTACCCTCATATGCTGAGTGCCAAGCAGGGACCTATATCAGCTTTAGTAATCAATCCAATCGCACCGAGTTGTAAAATACTTAACTCAGTACCTCAATATTTTCATTAGAATTATTGATTATGAAATGCAATTAGGTTTTAAAATGCAAACATTTCAAACTTAAACTAACGTTTCGAAACCGATTTAATGATAATGTTTCAACAGAATTGGTTTTCGCTGACGGTCGATGCGAGCTAAAACGCTATATGTGCTAAAATATCCATCAAGTCGTGACTGAAATGTAAAGGTGGTTAGTAATCCATTTCCATACTGAGGTCGACTCTGATTGCGTCTGATGTTTTTGTCGAATTTATGACGGACTTACTTGATGTAAGGCAATGTTCTTAAACTGTCATGGAGAGACCGATAGTGCATGTGTTTACAATTAACCAGAGCAGCAAATTAGAATTCAATGCAACTTTTGACATAAAAAGCATTATGTAATTTTCAAAATATTGTCCCATAGCAGCCCATTGGGAGTAATAAACTTTTATTCACTAAGTTACGATTGATTTGCTAGTATAAAACATGTATGATATAAACAGTAAAATAAATCAAAATCACTTGCCTATTAACACAGTTTCGTAGATCTTTGCTTAATACTTAACACATCCAAATGATTCTAAGTATATATGCTTGAAGGTAACTGTATGTAAGTAAAACGTTTAAGAATCGTCTGCTACAACTCTTGACACTCTATGTCTGCAGAACAAGTGACTAATGGCTGACATTAAGTCAAGGATGAAAATTATCCCTAATACAATGCCAACCACTAAGGATCCGACCATGCCAACACACAACGAGGATGTCCGTTCGTCTGTAGCGCTGGTCAAAGACCGCAGGTACTTAGAGGTGGTTTTTGGAGGCACTGTCAGATTGGCGGAAATCTCCTCAGCTTTCTTCACTGCTTCTATCAATTGATCCGCAGTGGTGGTGGTGTTAACACACAATATGTCTGGTTCAGAAGCTGGACAGACGGGGCATGTTACCAGGGGAACGGCAGTGGTCGTAACGTTGTCTACGGAAAGACCAATACAACATTGTGGGTTTTATATGTTGTTTTACGCTCCTAATCAAATATATTTTTTAATTCCACCTTTTACAAACTCACGGTTAGCCTTTTGTGATCCAATTCCATTAACTAACCTTACTTAGCATTAAGTAATACTTAAATACTAAGGGCCGTTTTTCATAATTCGTGTTGCCCTAGTAATTTACCTAAATGTTTCATTCTAATGAATATTTTGTCAGTAAAGTATCTATTTATGTCAACCCTGTCATCATCATCTTTTCTCGTTAAAATCTACAATTATGAAATGGATTCTTACCCTAATAAGTACTGGAATCGTTACATAAGGCTAAGTATTGGTGGTGAAAATCGATCTTGGCCACCCGGCACCCTTAATTTACGCAATTAACATGTTGCTATCATACAGATATATGGTAGCATAGTACTACCATGTGATAACTTGTTAACTTTGTATAACACTTACACATGATTTGCGAATTCCATTAAATAGATAAATTAATAACTGATTAACTGATTAATTTCTGTATAACCATTTATCTATACATGAGTTGCTAGTCTTTGGAATTGGAACACATGTGTCACCTGCTGAATCGTGACAGAAAAAGTGTGACGGACAGACGACGGAAAAAGTGATCCTATGTCTCATCCCAGCTTACAGCAGGTGACACAAAAAGTCTTCTACTAACTGATTAGAGAGAAGATCGAGACTTCCGAACACCGGGTGTCTTGTTAAGTTGACCTCCCGCCGTCTAACCTGATCACAAGGAACTAGAGAAAACATGAGAAAATGGATGACGGATAGCTAATGTAATGCAGGATTTAGGGTTTCGGGATTTTACTTGAAATGACCTCAGACATAACTGGACAAGTTGGATCTAACCTTGACATACAGGCGGACTACCAGTCCATACGGTGTCTGTGCCACTAATAATACAGTCTCGGGTAAGATCCCCGCTGACGTGCACGTGGCCAGGAAGGCACGTGTAGAGCGCCGTATTATTGTCCTGCAGTGTAGCGACGTCAAGAACAGCATTGGTTGAACTCTCGAGTTCCGAGCATTGCTCTGTGAAAATAAAATGGACGTTTTTTGTGATCCCGTGAGTGTCCGTCATGCGGTGTGCATCGTGCGTTGTGAGTAGTGCGTCGTCAACAATTTAGTGTTTACACTCTATCACCTTCATTTCTTAAGCAATCAGCTTCGAACTTTAAGACAGTATTTATGACCATAATGTCTCGACTAAGTTTGAATATGGCTGAGATCGGTCTATTAGGTCAGGAGTTAAGCCCCTTTTAATATAAAGAAAATGCCAGATTTCACTTTGTTTACACTCTAGCATTTTCATTTTTAGAGCAACAATCTTCAAACTGTATGACAATGTTTATGACCATAATGTATCGATTGAAGCTGAGATCAGTTAATTAGGTCAGGAGTTATGCCCCTTTAAAAATAAAAAAATGCAATATTTCACTTTGTTTACTCTCTACCATCATCATTTTTTAAGCAATCATTTTTAAACTTTAAGACAATGTTTATGACCATAATCTCCCAATCGGGTTCAATTATAACAGATACCGGCCAGTTAATTAAGGAGTTATTCCCCTTTCACTATAAAAAAGCCAGATTTCACTTTGTTTGCACTCTAGCGTCTTTATTTCTTAAGCAATCATCTTTCTGAGGTGAGCGATTAAGGTGATTGCAAGGCGGATCACCGCCGGGTATACTGTATTTGATTCGTAGGTTGTCAATGGACCCAGATCTGGAGGTTTAAAATCCTTTCGGTTGCAGTTACGGCAGTTTCCGTTATAAAACATGAACTTTTTGCCTAGAATTGAGGGAGCATGAATGAAATAAAAAAGGGTTAATACGCAAATAAATCCTGAAATGAATTGCATTTAATGATGGAAATGAAGACAAAATTTGTAGCGATGCGGAATTGATCCTTTCGTATCCCATTCTATTTTTATCATGATTAGAGATTATTTTTATTAATATCAACAAAATGTCCATTTCAACATAAAAACGAACTGTATCAATTTTAATTATAAACTGATATTCAAAAGTTCGTACCAATTTGATAAATCTCGTTGTGAAAAGGGAGTAGCACAAAACCATTAAAAGAATCGAGATTATTCATATTCTGAACCGGGAGACCCGACATGGCCTACGATATTTGATCAACAAAATTGCAATCTACAACTGTATTAAAAGTCTTTACACGGTAAGTTGATATTTATTGTAATCACGAAGCTACATTAGATAGTGTTTATGAAAATTTATATAAATATCATATTTTTCAGGTAATTGTTATATCATAGAAATGAAAGTACATTTCGGAAAAGTTCGGGCTTTTACATTGCTGTAATGGTTAGCGATTATTTTTACGATGATTGAGATGGTTACAGTATTTCTAGGCAAAGGAAAAAGCATATACATATTCACCATGTTGCATGTGTCTGTGGAAAAAGTATTTGTTGAAATTTGTGAAAATATGTTTAAAATATCTGCTTACTTGTTCAAGTTTTTACATAAGATATAAATTTAAAAAAAAATCTACCTAAAAAGGGGCGGGGGATTCAAATAAATTCTTCATTCTTTGTTTTGAATTCATTTTAATTATCTGCAGCTTTGTGTTCAGACAGAGATGTGAATACCTAATGTAGCTTCTTGGTTCATATAATGATGATTTATATAATGGGAAAATGTATATATTGAGTAAAAAAAAGATGGAAAACAATTTCTGTAATGAAATACATTTTAATGATTTTTTGATCTCTGTAAATCCTGCAACGAATTCCAAATTGGCAAGGAATATGAAACCGTTGTCAGTGGGAATCTTTTGTAAGTGGTCCCTGGTTTCAGTCCTGGTCTGGCTGTACATTTTTCTCGTTTTCTTACTTTGAAACATTTTTGTGTCCTTCAAATATGTATATTAGACCTTTGTTTCAATATTGAAACGTATTGTGTGTCTTTTTTCATTTGAAGGTTTCCTTCAAGTCTTGGCACTAGTTTCCTATTTATGTACTAAAATATATACTTATTTAAACAAGTTCACATCTCAATAAAGGTTATGTAAAAATAAAAAAAAATAAAACAATTTGTTTTCCTGTTAACCCATAAGACAGTTTTTCTTTCCCGCCGTGCTTATTTCAATGTGCCACAGGCAGCACTTTTGTACTTGTATACAGTTTTTTTTATTCTCTAAAATTCTTTTACTATCTGTGCCTTTCTTATAGGGAAAATTTCCACCTTTATATATATATATATATATATAGAAGAGAAAAAGAAGGAAATTATAAGATAATGAAATCGTTAAATTGTTTTAAATTAGCATTTAAAGTATCTAATTATAGGAGGTATATGCCAAGAAATTTCCAAAAATTTTAATTAAAAAGAATAACACAGATTTTATTTAAATTCCATGAACTATTTCTTTTGAAATAAAAAAAAAAAGACTTTTTAATTTTTGAAAAATAGGTAGTAATTTTGGGATTAATGTAAGTTTTTGGCTAGGGGAAACCACGTGTAGTAAATCCCATCCCGCCAAAAAAAAAAAATCACTGATATTTATCCGTACTTATACATGTATGTCTGTTTGTTTTTGTCTAACGTCTCGCCGATAGTATTT
Organism: Solen grandis; assembly: GCA_021229015.1. Classification (NCBI taxonomy): domain Eukaryota; kingdom Metazoa; phylum Mollusca; class Bivalvia; order Adapedonta; family Solenidae; genus Solen; species Solen grandis. The sequence goes on from CM037787.1 coordinate 7,454,022, forward strand.
CAGTCAGCAGGTTAGCTTTGTCTGAATGTAGAATGGAAGGATACAACATATTTTTATAATTGTTCGTATACCTTTCTTCTTCTTCCTTTCCTTAATATTGCTATTTTTCACAACCATTATGTCTTTTATCAAATAAAAGGTAATGTTTGTTTTCTGCAAATGTAATAAGTCTCGACAAATTTGAAATGACTGAAATACCGGCATAAATTCTAGAAGTTACTAATCACAATCCGTGGGGAGAAAGACGTGGTTACATACTGCAGGTAGGATGGGTTCCACTCCACGTCCCACTGACACAGTTAAGCACCAGGTCCCCGGACGTCAGGTAAGCAAACCTGGTACACTCGAACTCCACGTGCGTGTCTGCCAGCGTCCGGATCACTGTATTATTGGGTGTAGTCGGCATGTCACACGACTGACCTGTCGTAAACATTGATAACACTTCACCACAACGATTGGACAAAACATATGTTTCAGACTCGGTAGATTAAAGAAGTTTATTTTGGAAGTCAGTGTTTACAGATTCGATAACAAGCATGGATAAGAAATACTTTAGAGTTTAGAATGTCTCTGGCCTGGTCCCTTTTCTGTTCCTAATATAACAAGATAATGTTTTGATGCCAAGCATGTTTTTTGAAATACGACTTAAATAAAGCAAAGCCATACAATTAAAAAAAAAATCAGATTATTCAGAAATTGATTCATAAATTGTTTCTTTTTTTTTTAATTTTACGATAATAACAGTGGTTGCTCCAGGTTTTGATTATGCGGCTCCACTGGTAAAAAAAAAAAAAAAAAAAAAAAAAAAAAAAAAAATCGCGTTTCCACGCGGCGCAAGTAACGAAGGAAAACCATAAAGACAATAACAATACTTTTGGTGATGACTGCCCTTTGCATTCAGACATAAAAACAGTGGGGCCCTAATGGGTGGAATGGAGGATTGGAAAATGAACAATATGATTGTGTTGTACACCTAAAAGGACACCTGTATGCCTATATTTACCATCAGGTTTTAGATAATATTAGAAGCTCAGACATTAAAACCAGATTCAACTTCCAAAAGGGAGATTATGCGGTTTTTTTTCGGCGTAGCTGTATTAAAAAGATTTTTACCTACTTCTTCAACCAATCAAATGTTGGTATGCAAATGAAGCCAGAGTAAATGCAATGCTATCATTTGCTCGTATAGTTTGTAAGATATTTAGGATATTCCAATTCAAAATGGGAGAACAGGTTGTATATATCTGTCTACTTGATATAACAGGTTTCTTTTTAGGTTTAAACATGAAAAGTAACACAGTGATGAAAATTTAACACTTTCATATCAACTTAGGAATGCTGCTTTGGCAATGTTTTAAAACAACTGAATAAGAAGCAGGCGTATGTCTATTTTTTATTTTTTGATCACAATTTCCCCTAATTGTAAACGTGGACTCGGCCTTCAGGGAAGGTAACTACTGCGGAGTAGGGCAGTTTATAACAATGGTTTATGGTCTTAGGTTTCGCCTGGGAACATATGAATTGTCTATGCTTTAAAAATCAGCAAGTGCATAATATTAAATGGAAGTTGGTAGAATAGCTTTTTTTTAGTTTGTAAATTAAATCCGTCTTGTTGTATAGTTTTCACAATGACTCCCATAATCTTGGTATTTATGAACATTTTTGCTAACGTCTCCAACTTAATAATAGTTTTAATCTGTTTTACATGTTACAACTGACAATTATTTAGCTACACTGAATATCTTTCCTTGAAGATATTTCTTGTTTTAAGTACCGCAGACTGAAGTAATTTCCAAAAGGAGTCTTTTGATGCTCAGTGGAACAGTTTGAATGAAAAAGTAATGTCAGGAACCAGACAATTTGTTCCAGTGGTTTATCCTGATAATAAAGCAAAATGAATAGAGACTAAGGAGAAAGGAAGAGCGGGCAAACGGCAAGTCTTTCTGGAATTATGTGCGTAGTCGAGCACCAGTCATTTAATTGATCAGAATGGTGATCTAGAAGATTCCGAAATTGAGATGGCAGGGCTGCTATTCTCACCCTCATAGATGTGGTCACTTCTTATATACCTATGATTAAATTAAATTAATGGAATTTACGATTCGTACATAAGTGTATATTAACTTGATTTCCATTCTATATGTATTTTTTATGATAATATATATTATATATTTTTGCATTATGTGAATAAATAAAGTTTAAACTTTATCCCTATGATTATCATTTAAGGGATTACTTCCTCCATAAAATTTGTGAAATAAACATAATTCCAGGAATGATGGAACAAAAGCTGAAAGCGTTAAATCCAAATAAATCGGTTAACATTTTGGCCATGTTACAAGACATATATTGCACTGGCTTCATTCGTGATCTTGATTAACCCGCCACATATATTCGTGCGCACATGTATAGTGTGCGGGTCAAGCTCAGCTCGCGAAAGTCAAGCAATGTATATTACATGGAACTCTCTTCCACTTGAAGCAGTGAATGCAATAAGTATTTATAGTTTTAAAAGTGCAGTGAATGCAGTGTAAAAAAATGAAGGACTTCTTATTTTTACAGTTATTTCCAATCAGCATGCTGAACCAGATTGTGAAGAGATATATATGCAATTTCCGCAATACGCAAACTATGAAAAAGATGTTTATTTAAACAGGGACAGCGCGAGCTTTACCTGAATGAAAAACTATTTTAAAGTTTACCCAAAATTTTTAAGACGTATATTTGTCAATGTTGAACCATCGGTGTTCTATCCCTGTCCTTGATGGAATATGACGTAATTTTAAACTGTCACATACAGCATAATTATTTTGCCTCCATTCAGAGAAGAAATCATTCATTCTTCATCAATTTTAATGGGATATAGCGCATGCAAACCGAAAAATTGTGTTCTACACACAGGTTCTAGAAAGTGATTCTTTTGTCAGATGTACATGTTTCAAAGCATTCTGGAAAACATTCAGAGTTCGTGAGCATTTGTTTGTTACCAAGAAAAGCACATCACTTATGTTTTCCTGAATGTTGGGAAATACTGACAAAAAATCATTATGGCCTTTGTGTAGAGCACAATTTTCTGCTTCGCATGCGTCATATCCCATTAAAAATGACGAAGAAATAAAATACAGTTGAACCTGTATTAGCGGTCACCTGTACTAAGCGGTCAACCTGCATTTAGCGGTCAAATTTAATATTAGCAAACTGTAGCATTTTGTTATATATCTAAACTCATTTACAGTGTTGGGAAGCAATGTTTGCAACGTCACTTTTTGAAACACCGGAAGAGCAGAAAACCTGCGCGAATCGGGTAAGTTTTTTTTCTAAAATTTCAGCGATATTCTTAAGACCTAGCCTACCGACCGAACCAGTTCATAAACTTTCCAAAGGTGTAAGCATTGTCTCTCGGCTCATTTTAGTTTTTGAGACATTCAAACAATATTTTCCAGCATGAAGGTGTCAAATGCGCTTTTACTATTCCTAGATACTTATGATTGAAGGGATTTACACACACACACACACACACACACACACACACACATCGAAACTGATAGAAGTGAAAAGATGTCAACGTACACACTAAAAAAGGGATTTGTCAACGTACACACTTTTTACCTCGTACACGGACGGATTTATTTGAATGTTTATTCAATATAGAAATCAATTGAAATGCCATAAAAGAAAATTATAATAATGTCTTTCAGTTACCCGTTACAAAACAGTGAAAATAATAAAAATGGTAATATTCACTGTTTGAGACGGTGAATATTACCGATATTTTCCATACGTCCATCGAAAGCATTTTATATAAGAGGACAACACATACAATATTGTTTAACCTTATTTTAACCTGAGCAAATAATTTCCGTCAGTGTGCGAGGTAAAATGTGTCTACTTGACATATCCCTTTTCTAGTGTGTATGTTCAAGAACTGATTCGGTCGGTAGGCTAGGTCTTAAATTTAGGAGCGTGATAATATTGTTGAAATATTTGAAAAACCTACCCGATTTATGCAGGTCTTTTTGCTTTTCCGGTGTGTACGTTCGCATTTGTGTTTCAAAAAGTGACGTTGCAAAAATTGCTTCCCCACACAGTCACATGGCAGTCACCTCTGTTAAGCGGTCACTTTACTGATCGCTAAAAGCGGGTTTGGCTTTACTTACAACAGTTTTCTTTTCCGAATCTGATTTTGATAGCTTAAATTGTCGTCATATACCACGTGGTATAGCAACACTGTTGGTTGATCTTTCCAAATTTAAAGACATAAATAAAGTAGTTTTCATTGTTTTAGACGTCGAATATACCAGGTACACATTTGTTATTAAACTTAGCATTGTTCATCCATTACTTTAACAAACCAAAACAGAAAAAAATAGAAATATATATATATATATTCTAAATCTGATCTGAGTGATACAAAAAAAATGGTTAGAGATGTAAATAAAGTGATAATAACGTCATTTGGGCTCTTGTTGAACCGTAGAGGTTTAGTTTAATTAAATTAAAGCATCGCTTACACAAATGAATTTCACATCCAGGAGTATTTGTCCAAGTAAAGTGTAAGGTTGTAACGAAAAGCTTAGTCGATTTGTAAGAAATCACTTAGTCTACTATAAAACATTTTTTTAATTTAATTAATAAATCTTATCTTACTTTTTACTTGTGAGAGGCAACACGTACCACTTTTCAACAGCCGTGAACATTTTAAGCTTGCGCCCACTACCGCAAGACATTTATTGAACTTATTTTGGGGTGCCTGGATAGCGTAGTGGTCTCACCAATGCGTCCCGAGTTTGATTCCTGGTCACGAACGTTAGATAGTACAGAGGTCGCCCATCCAAACACGTGGATTTTCTCCGGGCTCTTCTGTTTCCTCCCACAATAATGACCACATACGCCGCCACCAGAGCCATCGAGAGTGATTAATTAAGTTGTAAGAACTTGTTTCCTAATCGATGTAAATTAAATGAAATTCAATCATATTTTGTGATTCGCTTACTATCGTTCTGGTAACATTCCAGACATGTTTCATTTGGCAGATAGCCGAAATTATCCGTTCATATTCGGGTTTCCCAGTGTTAAAATGAATTGTGGGAAGAAACAAACCAATCAGAAATACTGGGGCTCGAAATTCCATGGGGCTGATCGCCCCATGCAACTTTGAGTCCCTGTGATCAGCTATTGACTTTTTATTCTGATACTCTTTTATTTATTATTAATATTAAAACAATTTTTATATTGACCGTCACAGTTCGCTTTGTGATTGAGCCGATGCATGAATCTTTGAAAAAAATGTATAAAACTATTGATGCAGTCGGTTCATTTATGACAAACAGTATTAAACCATGTGTCGCTAAACTTAAACGGTGTACTTGGTTACTATACTGTGGCCAAAACGTGAACAAAAATATTGGTGGTTAAGCAACAGATGCTTTGGATAAACCGGCTAATAGTTAACTTCCTATTAAATGGAAATTCTAACTGTATTAGATATGAGGCGTGTTTCGTATTGGGTTAAGATGAACATTTATACTAAAATATTTAAAATATAACAAAAGATACCGAGAGGGAATCTCTGTGAGCTACAAACCCTTCAGCACTGCTATCTGGACGCCAACTGTTTGACTACATTGACTGTTTACACCAGCCGCCATTTCGGAGCTTATTCGGACCATGCAGCGTTCGTACACGGCGTCAAAGAGCGGGTGCCAGAGCCTGATAGTCTGAGTATCGTTGGAATAGGCATATACAAGTCCCGATATCCCACCAGTGGTCCCTTCAAGCATGGCGGCACCCCAGCCTTGGAAATGATATCCGACGTTGGCGCCATCCACCACTTGTGACTGCAATGTCGAGATCGAGGATTTCTTTTACAGAAGGCTAATGCCTGACTCACTGGCACTAGAACCACATAATTGCCACTTTCATTGGAATCTTGATTATCAAAAATATGTACGATTTTGTTTTTCTTCTCCGTTACTGTTTACATGTATTAAAACATGGTAAGAAACGGAATCTGACATTACATAGGTTGTAACTTTGTGCAAATGAATGCTACTATCTTATTCTATCCACGGTTCGATCAGTCCGATGTCAATTTCCGACTTTGAATGCGATTTTGAATCGAGCGATCTGAATGGTCGACGTAAAATTGAATCGACAGAATGCGGGAAATTCCATTCGTAGAAGCTTTATGTCATCCTATTAAAATCGCCGGGAAAAACAAAAAAAACAAAAACAAAACAAAACAAAAGCGAAAATTATCTTATATATATGTACAAAATCTTGACATTTTGCGTTATTGCTTCGTTAGAGTTTCTTTTTGGCAATGATTGGTTATTCCATGTGTTATATGATGATACATGATGATCTGTACAAAGTTACGACCTTCGTAATCAAGTGATGTCAGATTCCGTTCCTTACCATGTTCCATATACAGTAATCGTAATATACATTTCAGTGAGGCAACTCTGTGGTTCTAGATCCAGTGGTCAGACTGTGTATCATTTATGTAGCTCTTCATGAAAGTATCAACAAAGTATTCTTTTCCTTTGTTAAAAATAATGATTTGCAATTTCTTAATATATTTCGCTCCCTGAGGTATACCGACGTTAAACATAAAATTATTGAAAATACATGATATGATTAAATGACATTCTCGCATGAGATTATCAAATGTAATATCATTTTCAAAAGTTCACGGAAGTTTGGTTTAAATGAAATAGAAGTCACCGTGCAGAATGATTTCACTTACGCAGGACGTTTTGACATATTTCCTCCTTAAAATATTGCCTTTACTTCTCATAGTTAGTTAATGATATTCAAACAAACATTTTTATAATACACAGCCATAAACACATGTAACCAAGTTAACAGAAGAATCAGTGCACTCATATCTTTCGTGCTGAAGCACATGGGTAGCATGCGGGCCTCATTAAAAACAATTGTTCAAAAATACATAAATTAAAATCAAATATATTAATGTATAATTATACTTATACTCACCTATACATGTATTGTACGTACATGCATTTATATATACATTATATATATATATATATATATATATAATATATATATATATATATATAGACAAGTCTTACAGAAATATACATGCACTTTCGATCTGAATACAAAAACAAACACATTAAGAAAATGGAGCACCTGTATTGTTGTACTTCAGGATGATAGAGTCGTACGATAACAGTAGACTATTTGTAATGCAATATACGAGCCAATACTTTATTGCGATGATAGTGATACTGCTTCCAAAACTCCGGTAACAGTTAACATTAGTTTAATCATTCATGTAAGTCCTAGGTCCAGTTCCTTGTCCCGATCTCTACAGAACCGTCACATGTAAAGTAAATGAATTGACATTATTTACATCTTGCAAGGGCAACATGTAAGTCGATGTGAACCAAGGCACTCATTGCTATATTGATCTTGTTTTGTTTCTTCCTAATAGGCCTGTTAACTTTGGCAACATATCGGCAGCTGGGTCTCTAAATATACTCGCTGAATCAAGCATGAAATGTCTTTTATTCAAGCAAAATAAAGATATCGATTTGGTCAACAGACGTGACCCAGAATGACTGAGTATAACAGCAGTCCCCCCCCCACCAAGTCGACCGTGAGAGCACCGTACATCAGTGAGGTCCAGGTACGGTACTATACCTACTGACACGTTCACAACACCATAGAAGACGCCATCGTTTCCATCACAGTATTCTGAATCTTAGCAACGTACCATGGGCATTTGTGACTACCTTTTTGACCAGTGCAGACCAAGTGAAGTCTGTTTATGGTCTTCACTGTTCGCTATTCAGTCACTACACTTTAAGCAATAATCCTCTTAGACATTTAAGGGTACAGTAAAATAGATGGAAGGACATGTCCAATTGAGAAAATTAGCACATAGTAAGGGCCAAGATGCTAAAAAGTACCGATGCTTTTAACAGTAGGAAACCATTTCTGAACAAATTCTATTCACACGTTGCCTTTATGGATGTTCATGATGGGACCTCAACATTACGTGCTGAAGATCAGCCGTGGCCCCTTTATAAATTGTAACGAACCTGCTTATTTGTGTTTAATTCAATTGTTTTCGTCCGATATTTAAACCTTCAGTATTGCATTATTTTAACCACAATAATACAAGAAAGCATCAAGACGTAAGTTTAAATAGTTTATTAAACATGTATCATATGCTGAGTGCAGGGATGGTCCACCTGGAACTTCCCTGTTGAAGTTTGAGTGAGAGGATTTCCCGCCCAATCAGTGTGGCGGATGTTCAGTGCCCTTGGAGTGACAGGACGAAGCAGAAAGGCTTCAGTCCGGAATGTTGCTCAGGCAGCTGAGAGAGCATCTTGTTGGGTGTGGACAAGACGAGACGCTAGTAGCTGGAAACCCACCACTGCCACACAGTGACTTGATCACCACTGTGGACCCCTTCCGAGTTAGGGGTCGAAACACTTGTTGACGGTTGGACTTGGCTGAAGCACAGGGACTTGCTCCCATACACACACACCACACACACACACACACTGTACATACACTATCAATAAGGGTGGACATCTTTTCAGGGGTCGACTCGCTTCAACTCCGTTTTTTCAAATCATTCAAATAAATCTATGAAGTTAACATACGGAATCACTCAAATATATATTTCTCTATCGAAATATACAAAATTGTCGTGAAAATAATCCTCCTTTGAATGTTTATTTGTTTGAAATATATGCGAATCCGAGAAAAGGACAACAACCTGGACCAGCAGCGCAGTACATTTCGGGATGATTCGGATTTTTACGCTGCGAAATTGGTCAGCGATATTGCGATTATTTTCCCGCAATCTGTCAAACCGTTAAATTTAAATTATTAAAGGGCTGACTATTCGGGCGTTGAAAGAAAAAAAAAACCCAGGCAGTATGGAGAAATCAGCTGTTTCTTGGTAATTTTCTTGTTGTAAAATAAATTATTTAAAGACTTAGATATAAATTCACTTGTCTGTGAGTGTGTGTTTTTAAATTGAAATAAATATCACAGGGATTTGAAGTTCAGTAATTTAAAATAAAATTCTGAAAATAATAGTACTCCATACATACAAAACATATTTTTTCTTATATATACGGAATACTAAATTCTACTGAACTTCAAATCCCTGTGATATTTATTTCAATTTAAAAACACACACTCACAGACAAGTGAATTTATATCTAAGTCTTTAAATAATTTATTTTACAACAAGAAAATTACCAAGAAACAGCTGATTTCTCCATACTGCCTGGGTTTTTTTTTTCTTTCAACGCCCGAATAGTCAGCCCTTTAATAATTTAAATTTAACGGTTTGACAGATTGCGGGAATATAATCGCAATATCGCTGACCAATTTCGCAGCGTAAAAATCCGAATCATCCCGAAATGTACTGCGCTGCTGGTCCAGGTTGTTGTCCTTTTCTCGGATTCGCATATATTTCAAACAAATAAACATACAAAGGAGGATTATTTTCACGACGATTTTGTATATTTCGATAGAGAAATATATATTTGAGTGATTCCGTATGTTAACTTCATAGCTTTATTTGAATGATTTGAAAAAACGGAGTTGAAGCGAGTCGACCCCTGAAAAGATGTCCACCCTTGTTGATAGTGTATGTACAGTGTGTGTGTGTGGTGTGTGTGTGTATGGGAGCAAGTCCCTGTGGCTGAAGATGGAAGTAGTGTTGCAGCTTTATAGGCTGTATATTTACTCATTGATTTAATTCGTTAATTTGATTTAAATGCTTTATTCACGGCCATTTAGTCTCGTATAAGCTGACAACCCTTTGGTTATTCTTATTTAACAAAAATTGTTTCGCCCTGGAAGATTCTATGTTTTGTCGGTCACGTGACTCGTTGAAAAGTATATAAGGCGGGTCCGCTCAATCCTGTCAACTGTCATCAGTTCGGATTTTAGATTGCACAAGTATATCGTTGTTGATTGACATGACTTGACTTTTTGAGTTTACCGTCGCTTCGACAGTATTTCAGTCATATATCGACGTCCAGCAAATTACAGGTGGAGGAAGACCCCGACTGCACGAAGGCATCCGGGTACAACCACCGACCTACCGCAAGCCAGCCGGAAGGCTTCCTCACATGAAAATCCGAATAACCCTGCCGGGTTTCGAACCCACGTGGTGAGGGGCTGAGTGAGTGTTAAAGTCAGCGACTTTACCCTCTCGGCCACGGAGGCCCCTCGCTGTTGATTGTTAGGCTTTGGTATCTCGATGCAAGTTCTGTCTCCCGAGTAGTCACCTAGTATTGTTAGGGGCAAAAGGATTCAGAACAGTCTTAATACCTAGGGTTCCGATACATCCTGTAACTTGGGTTTGGGAGCTTATATAGCATTAATTACGTTTGCTTGTTTGTCGGTACAGAGATTGTCATGTTCGTAGGGTTTTATCATCCTAGGATACTTTCATTCATCAGCTTTTAATATTAAGATGGTTCGAGACATCATTTTAAGGTGGTTTCATCTCTTTAATTTTACATAGCCCAGGCAGGGTTAATTTTAGGGTTTCATATAAGGATATTTTAGAGTTTTGTATTTAATTGTAACCAATCTGTGTAGATAATATTGTTTGATCCCCGGGATTTTTGTGTCATCATAATCATTTTCATCGAATCATTGGTTTCTAATCATCAGCTAGATAAGCCTAAGAAAAGATAAGTATATGTACATATTTAGAAATAGTTAGTCCCGATACACGACGTTACATAATTTTGTGTTTGTATATGTCAACAGATGCAGATAATGTAAGACATTAAACACTGTGATACCAAGGTACTTGGTCAACCTGATATTGCTCAATGTCATGACAATGGATTATAGTACTTGCTCACATTTTCTTAATTTGATGGTCTCGACTTAATTCTCAACTCAACTTCTTAAAGCTGACCTAACTATAACAAGAAATATATTAAACAAAAAAATATATGCGGCGTTGATAGGGATTAAATTAATGGGTAATGTAGGATAAGCGTCCACTCAACTGCAACCGGCGGAGTAAACATTAAGCGAACTATAAGCGTCTTTAGGTGACTCAGACTATAATACACTTTTCGATGTGCAGATATTTATAGCGTTCGGTCCGAAACAGGGGTCTCAAGGTATCTCTAAGGAGAAGTATTTTGATAGAACAACTATATTTTTTATCAAAGAAACTGTAATGAAGCCAGGATACATAATAAAATCATATATTTTAGCTAACTGTTTTCTGACAATTTTCCCCATCTGTGCACTTTTACCAATGAAAACGTTCAAATATTCATTTGGTCCATCTTGCTTCATCATCCGTAAATAGGTCAAACGTGAGGCCGAAAATAAGGGATCCTACGGCACTTGGTAAACGTTGTAAAATCTCTATATAGACTAACATAACTTCGTCTTCCACTATTAACCCTTTAAATATGTCACTCCCTTGTGTAAAGCGGGACATAATGTTGTATATTTCACGGATGAATGCAGTCTTTGATTATTTAGTATTATATATCAATAATATAATATGTCATAGGTCGAAAATATATGCTGAAAAGCAAAGGTAAATACGTTATTAATCTTAATTTAGATGCATATAGAAATTATCACGAACTTTGCATACTACAATCAACGCACGGCATAACACACAAAGGGTCAATTTTTCATCTCCATTTTTTTAAAGGATGTCACAAAGGTGACTAAAATCCCCGCTTATTATTCCGTTATTCTTTTTTAAATAAGATATATATTGTGTAAATATATCAGTTATGAAAAAAGGAAAAAAAGACAACAACAACATAAAGCAATAAAAAAGCAACAACATCAGTGCAACGTGCAAGTAACAAAATCTTAATACTAAACTATGGAACGACGGTAGAGTTGATTAAATAATTATGCTCTACATATGAATATAAGAACACCCGTCCCTGTATGGATTTACCGTTATGTAGATAAAGTCTTTTTCTGCATCGAAAACTGCATCAATCTCATGATCACCGGTGCAGGAAGATACACTGTGGCTAAAGCTGTACGCGGAAAGTGTCAACGTGTTGAGAGAGGAATACGCAGATACTGTCACTGTGGCGGAAGCCCAATACTCCTCTGCGACGTTGTAGGTATTGGAAGTTCCCCATCCGTCTATAGCGCTCAGAAGCCCTGACACAGAGAAAAGTTGATGTGCGAGGGTAAAGCTCAGACAATTTCAGAATAACAATCTTTTAGTAATGTATTTTTTCTGACAAGCTAATATTGTTATTATGTTCTATACCTGGACTCAGAAAACACAAAA
>CM037787.1:7466422-7516422 GCA_021229015.1 Solen grandis
TGGTCTAACTCTTCTTTACATTAATTTGAACGTTCATAGATCTCGTACGAATGTCACTTAAGATTTCAAAATATTTAAGCAGCAAATATGTCACGACTTTCGGAATGTCAGCGTATTGACACCTTGGTGATATTTTTCTATTTGTGTATGATACCAAACATGACAACACTAAATCAACGGATTCTAAGGAAATCTGAAAAACTAAAGTTCACAGTTTCTTTAGCGTTTAAGTAATTACACGCCTTTCCGTGAAAAAGCAGAACATTAATTTTGGTATCCCACTGCGTTATCCAACGTATACTGAATATGTATATATGTGTGTGAGATTGACATGTGTGTATAATAACGGATGTGTGTCTATTAAGTGGTTTGTTGTTGTTGTGTGTTCTGCTTACGCCAGAAGAACTTGTCTGACCTTAAACGCGTAACTTAGCCGGAGAGTTAGAAAACATTTTCGATAGAGATTAAACACGTAGACAAGTTGGAGCACAGGTGTTTAAAGCCATGTCAATAAATAAGTATGATATAGTAAAAGGTAAGACCCGTACATAATAGGAAATCGGGCCTGTGGCATTGTAGTCCCAGGGGTGGCGGTGATGTGGTGTGATGCGGTGTGATGTGGCGTGATGTGGTGTGATGTTGTGTGGTGCGGTGTGATGAGAATGCGAGAGATTTTTAATCACGTGACCATAGGGCGAGAGGGAGAGCAAATTTGAATACACAGACAGAGGCAGTTGAGTTTTCATTTTTAGCTCACCTGAGCATAGCTCAGGGTGAGCTTTTGGGATACTTGATTGTCCGTCGGCCGTCGTCCGTCGTTCGTCGTCCGTCAACAATTTGATGTTTACACACTAGAGGCCACAATTTTGATCCAATCTTCCTCAAACTTGGTCAGAATGTTTGTCTTGATGATATCTTGAACCCTTTCAAAAATGGGTCAGGTTGGATCAAAAAGTAGGTCAGTAGGTCAAATCTTAGAAAAATCTTGTAGTCCGTCAACAATTTTGATGTTTACACACTAGAGGCCACAATTTTGATCCAATCTTCCTCAAACTTGGTCAGAATGTTAGTCTTGATGATATCTTGAACCCTTTCGAAAATTGGTCAGGTCGGATCAAAAAGTAGGTCAGTAGGTCAAATCTTAGAAAAATCTTGTTTACACATTAGAGGCCACAATTTTGATCCAATCTTCCTCAAACTTGGTCAGAATGTTTGTCTTGATGATATCTTGAACCCTTTCGAAAATGGGTCAGGTTGGATCAAAAAGTAGGTCAGTAGGTCAAATCTGAGAAAAATCTTGTTTACACACTAGAGGCCACAATTTTGATCCAATCTTCCTCAAACTTGGTCAGATTGTTTGTCATGATGATATCTCGAACCAGTTTGAAAATGGGTGGGGCTGGATAGAAATGTAGGTCAGTAGGTCAAATCTTAGAAAAATCTTGTTTATACTCTGAGGGCAACATTTTTGGTCCAATCATCCTCAAACTTTGGCAGAATGTTTGTCATGATGATATCTTTTGTGGATGGGGTCAGAAAATTCCTGAACATTGTTTCACCTCATCATCTTAATTCTAAAGCAATCTGTTTTGTACAGGCAATGAATGATACTTTTCTCAGGTGAGCGATCTAGGGCCATCTTGGCCCTCTTGTTTTAATTTACGATTTTACGATGCAACATTGCACTTGGCTTACTGCATACCGCATACTGCATACAAACTACATACAATGCTTAGTTAAATTGAAAAATAAACGGAGATTAAAACATGTTAAAAGTTCAGAACAGAATGTTGTGAAAAATCTGACACAATGTCATCAAATGTTGTTCATCTCTTCCTCAGAATCGCTAAAACTGTAAGTGTTTGAAATGTTAGATTCTAAAATTTCTTGCCCGGCGTGCTTGGGCTTTTTCTCGTCAGTCTTCTTGTGTTTGTCCCTTTTTGATTTCCCATCTTTAGTCCTGAGTTTCTCTTTCTTTGCATCGGTGCACTGACTGCCTTCTTCTCCGTGAGCAGGTCTCTTTCTCCTCCGACTGTGATTGTTCGATTCCTTGCTGCTGTCAGCATGGGATTCATGAGAGGAGGAGTCACGAAGGTCATGATCTCGCTGAAGGTCATCGACGCTTTTACTGTGGCTGTTATGATTGTCGCTGATGTTTAAATCTGTCAAGTTATACTCGTCACTGCTTGTTCTGTTGGATCTGCTGTAGCGTTCACAGCTGGCGCTTCTGACATTTCTCCTCTGAACTTCTGTCGCGTTGACTAGTCCTGAATGGCTTTTTAAATGTCGATTGTGGGCAGCGATCCTGCCTTCGGAGAAATGTTTCGAAATGCGAGTTCAGTCTTTTGACCTGTATCAGAATGTCATTCAACAAGGCTTGTTCCGATCGTATGGGCGTACTGTATCCATCGTTGAGAAGCAGGATAGCTATACGAAGTCATGGCTTCGGCTGCTGTTTGGTTTGTGAGGCTATCGGATTGCGGGGTTGTGTTTTATGGCATTTATGAAGCCCTTGAGGCAGCACAGCCAGTGCATTATAAATCAGCATTGGCGATCAGCCAATCAGAGACCGTTGTAGTCGATACGAAGACACCATTGTTGTGTGATGATGATGCGGCTTGTAGAAAGAATGAATTTTTCTGAATGCATATATTCTCTTACGGGACATTTGGGTTGGCCCTGAAAAGGGCCGTTTTTTTTCACAGAGTAGTGGTTACTCGTGACTGTCTATGAGTGTCTTCAGCAGATGTTCAACATGTTTTATGGTGATGAACTGTGCTTCAATGATATTTAAGATATCATCATAGTATAGATCAAAATAGTAACATTCACTCAATTTGGCTACGATACTCTTGAGCGTTCTTGTTATTTTAAGCGTACGTTGGTATCGGTCCTGCATTCTTTCCATGTAAGCGTTTTCCATGTTAGTTATATGTGACTTATCCATAGCACAGCCTGAAAGCGAATGACATGAATTCATTTGGTTTGATACTTTTATTACTTGGTTTGACAATTGTAAAAATGTCACTTGTTCTGGTCTGGTAATTGCATGACTGCCCTTCGTGGAGGCGAGCTGTATAAGCTTGTATCCTTTTAGTGTAGCCCTAGTGAAAGTGCAATGAAGAAAAGTACAACTTTACATTCTTCATATCTGCCAAATATTTCTTGCCAACTGAAACCAACAAGTTGACACGGACAGGAAAAATGTAAACTTTCTGCCAACTGATACCAACAAGCTGACACGGTCTCGAGAGAAGTAGGAATACTCCGAAGGTATGCAGAGCTGACTTAACATACCCCACCGACTGTAGTAAAACGCAAATTGTGGGTCAGTTACTGGTACAGAGTGGGGAGTATCCTACTTCAATACTGCCAACTGAACCAACAAGTTGACACGGACTGGAAAATTTTCTGCCAACTGAAACCAACAAGCTGACACGGACAGCGGAGAGTACAGAATTTTTTGTCAGCTGAACCAACAAGCTGGCACGGAGTGGAGAGACGAATTCTGTCAACTGAAACCAACAAGCTGACACGGACTGATGTTGAGCGCAATCACAGCAGTACTACCTAATAAACGAGGTGTATCCCAGCCTGCGTGTACAAGCCGCCCCCTAAAACACGCGCACTAAAGGGTACAGTAGCTACAGGGACGACTTGGGGACCAACCGGAAAGCCTGACTGACGGAGTTCAGTCTGCTTACGACTAGTCGCCTTTGACCAGAGTCTGACTTGTGAACGAGCGAATTGATGTTCATTGCTGTACACAAAAGTCGAGAGCTACTTAGTCGCAGGCAATCAGCCGCTGCGCTCGAAACACCAGGGTTGCCAACCGCGAGTGCGAAGGCTTCCCTTCACACAGAGAAGTCAGTAAGACAAACTCTGTGGAGAGACTATTCTTGCCACGATTGTGAAGAACCTGTCTCTGAGGCAAAAAATAGACTGCAGCTGCTTATATACTCGCCCTCGGTGCCCTTGCATTATTTGTATTGACCAATCAGAGCACAGCAAAATTTGGAGACCTGGAAATGAACAAAAACACACATTACATATTGACCAATCAGAATGCAGCATTTCTAAAATCTCGGCCGGGAATTTTTTTCAATGATATTGCCCTCACTTGCTCTTTGACTGTCGAGCTGATCAGACGTGTTTTGTGAGCTCCGCCAGTTACCTGTAAATGATGAAAAAATGACAAAATCCGATTTTTGCTTAAACATCAAAAATTCATACATACACTTATATAGGCATCAATAGTGTATTGCTAGCTGCTCCAGATACATGAAAATGATGAAAAATGACAAAGTCCAACATTTGCTTTTACATCAAATATACATATATACAGTTATATAGAAATAATGCACGATGTCAACTGACCAATCACAATGCAGCATTTCTAAAATCTCGGCCGGGAATTTTTTTCACTGATTTTACACTCAGTTGCTATTTGACTGCCAAGCTGATCAGACGTGTTTTTCATAGCTGCTCCAGATACCTAAAAAAAATGATGAAAAAATGACTAAGACAAACTTTTTCTTCAGCGTCAAAAATTCATGCTAGTTGCTCTAAATACCTAAAAATGATGACAAAATGACAAATTCCAACATTTGCTTCTTGATCAAATATACCCCAAAAATGACTAAATCAAACCTGCAAGAAACTTGAAAAATTGACAAAGTAAAATTTTTAAGTATCAACAAATACAAACAGTAGCACAGAAATAATGCAGGATGTCAACTGACCAATCAGCTTGCAGCATTTCTAAAATCACAGTCGGGAATTTTTTTTCTTCAATGATATTGCCCTCAGTTGCTCTTTGACAGTTGAGCTGATCAGACGTGTTTTTGATAGCTCTGCAAGATACCTGAAAAATGTCTGTCTAAGTCCAATTTGCAAGAAACTTGAATAATTGACACAGTCAAATTTTTGCACATGAACCTAAAATTCAAACAGACGTTTACATAGGTATCAAAATTTCATTGCTAGCAGCTCCATATAACCTGAAAAGGAGGAAAAAAGACAAAGTTCATAATTTGCACAAGTTTCAACAAATACAAACATATAGATTTACAGTAGCACAGAAATAATGCAGGATGTCAACCGACCAGTCAGAATGCAGGATTTCTAAAATCTCAGTCGGGAATTTTTTTTCTGTGATATTGCCCTCAGTTGCTCTTTGACTGTTGAGCTGATCAGACGTGTTTTTGATAGCTCCGTCATACACATAAAAATATGATGAAAAGGTGTGACTTATGTTCGATTCCTGGCAGCAGTTGTCAACCAGATACTTTTCATGGAAAGCATTTTAGGAATGTCATCATTTCTTTTTCACCATAAATTTGCCATAATGAGGTGAACATTTCAACATAGGGCAGAATGATGATACATGAATGATGATAATATACTGACAATTTAGACAAACCATGCAGAATGAGTGCATTATTTATCAGTAAAAGCAGGACTCGTGTAAGTGAAATCAAAATTATCATTTGTCTTTTGACCACTGCAGTGCCCAGACGTGATTTTAGTTTTCTCTGCTGCATGATATACAAATAGAGAGAGAGTGACAGTTCCATTCCCAGCAAGGTTCCTGGCCAAGGTATTGTGAGTGCACATGTTACATCATACATTTATCATACAAGCTACATATTACCTTCAACATTCAGCATGCCATTGATATGTACCACTGTTTTCTCCATACTTGTGACTGTCATATTCTGCTCTGGGGGTATGTTGTCAGTACCATTCCACTGAAAAAGACACAAGAGCACAAGATAACAAATGGAAATTAAATAAAAACTATTTCAGTTTTGTGAGCAAGCTTTCACATCTTTACCCAAAGAAACCATCCTTAATATCAGATGTTAACTTTGTCATGGGATTCAGAGAAATCAAATCTTAACTTCAGTACACTAGGATATTGTTACTTAAAACATGGAAACCTGCAGTCTTGTATTCTGATAAATATTAATGATGTATACTTCCTTCTGTTGCATGGTAGTTCTCACAAAAAGCAAAACATGCTTGCTGTTCTCTCTTCAAATGTGTAGCTCTGCTCAATTCAGGCACATACCTGTAAATGAGAATGAAAGCAGAACTTTGTACTTATTGAACTTTGATACAAAATGATTTTTAAAAAGAATGTTTACTCCCTCAGATATTCTTCTTCACCTTCTCTACAGAAAGATATCAAGAAATCCACAACTCTCTACCACACTGTGATTTGTTTTCATGATTAGTGTAAAAACAAATTGCAAGAATGCAAGAATTCTTCACATGTATTGAAACAAATTTTGTTCATTGTCAACTCACCTCTGCACACAATGTCTATATTCTTGATATTGTTATTAGTCACATCAAGGTCACATCACATCCAGGTCACATCACATCCAGGTCACATTCAGCTCACCACAGTACCACTGTATTTTTCTTCTTTACAAACCCGGCACTGAAACTAAAATGAGCAGAAGTGTCAGAAGTGACAGAAATATTTTGTAGAAGGGCACATCTCTTGAGAGTTAAAGAAATGGGATTTGAAACGGTCTTTACTTGAGAAAGATGCAGTAACAACACATCAAACATGTAAATATATTGTTAAAATCAAAAGAAAGAAACTGAAATAAAAAAACATCATGTATTTCAGCATTTACATGAGCTGTCTTCATCTCCAACCAAGCAAAACATTGCCTAATTTCACTTTTTTTTCTGCAAGTCGGACACGGTTTTTCATGATTCAAAGTTTTTTTTTCTGCAACTTTACTAACATTCTAGATTCAAGAAAAAGTTAAAAAAACATTAGGAGTAAAGCATAAAATATTGTCAGCATTCAAATCATTCTGTCAAAACAATTTCAATTCTTAAAATAAAATATACACTGTCAAATATGCTTGAAAAGTGTCTGTAAACATTAAAAAAAAAGACGGTCCGAAATGTAAACAATCCCAGTTACTAAAGGACCTTACCCAAACTTTCAGTGAAAGAAGGGTACAGCGATTTAAACCTGCCTCAAATCTCCGCAGACGCTGCTCAAAACATTTCGAAAACGTCAACAAAACCCCAAGGTCACTCAAGGTCACAAGGGTAAAAACGGAGTTTGGCAGAAAAAGGCTTTATTTTGCATCAAATTTATGGAAAATCGT
Source organism: Solen grandis (assembly GCA_021229015.1). Classification (NCBI taxonomy): domain Eukaryota; kingdom Metazoa; phylum Mollusca; class Bivalvia; order Adapedonta; family Solenidae; genus Solen; species Solen grandis. The sequence continues at coordinate 7,473,562 of CM037787.1, forward strand.
ATGCGGAATCACAGAAACCTACTCAGATACAAGTTTCTTATCGAGAACAACCCTTATTCCTATTTACAACTGGCGGAACGCTGTGTTTTCACCAGAAAAAACATCAGAGAACTTCCTAGATTTTTCTCACCGACACGGAATAAACCCTAAATATGTAGAAAAAAAGGGAAACAGGAGAAAGAAACTCAAGATATTAGTAAAAAAAAACACTTACCTTTCGTCCAGATCCTTAATCCTAATCCAATATGTCCAGAAATCCACAAAACACACACAAAAACAGGAGCGCAGTTCAACCCGACCTTCCCGCACAACGCCCGCTTATCGAATGACAGATCAAAACAAGTTTAAATATTGATGACGTCATTTGTCAATCGTGACGTGACGGGTTCCCGTAAAATTTATGTTTGTGTTTTCTCGCTGCGGCGTGCGGCTAGATCTATTTTGTAAGGGTTTTCATGTCGATTAAAGCATATAATGCTACTTTCTTTCTCTTTTTTCTTTCATGGCATTGTGATATCAATTTGTTTACATGCATAATTACTATAAAATATTAGCATTGGTTTACATGATTAAGATTTTATTCACATACACATATTCCCATGAATGAGTGTCGCTGTGTGTGCTCAGCTCTGATTAATGTTATAGAAAGATAAAATGTAATTTCTGAATACGAAATGATGATGTAAAAAGAAACATTTCAGCGACTTTTTCTTTTTCTTTTACCTGTTAACAAGGGTTACTCATTGAATTATGTCTATTTATGCCATTTGTTTACTCTGCCCATTTGAATTTTGTCTGGGATGAATGCGTGTAAGAAGAAAGAAGAAGCAACAAAAAAAACAAAACAAAAAAACAGGAATCATTGTAGTTTATTTATTTATTTATTCTCTATTTATTGCGCATTCAGTGCTCTTTCTCTCTCTCTTTCTATCTCTCCCTCTTTCTCTCTCTCTCATTTTTTTTTTTTTTTTTTGCATTTCGCGTCTATAATGAACTCATTTGTGTGCTGTTTATATGCATATTTAATAATAAAACGTTACGTAACTAAAAAATGTCTAAAAACTTTTCATATTTGTCCCTCTTCCAATGTCTCAAACATCTTTCCCTCTCTCATTTTACAAATTTCACACACATTTCGCGCACAATGCGCGCACACTTCGCCGCTTTTCGCACACATTCAAACGCTTTTCCCCTGCCCAAAAATAACGCCGGGGGGGGGGGTCTCTCAACCATACCCCCCTCCTTTTTCACACTCATTTCACCACCAACCAGCCAAAATACACACGCCGAAACACAAATTTAACCTTACGCACAGAAAATTCCCGAAAGGTAAAATATCATCGGTTGTTTTGGGTGCATTTAAGTATACTATATTGACTAGACTCACTAGAATACTACCGATCATATGATTCACCTAAACGTGGGTTGGGTGGCGAAAAGGCGTTGCATTCCATTGTGTGTTTTTTTTATGTACCGATCTTATCTTTTACTATATCATGCTTATTTATTTACAGAACTCCAAACTCCTGTGCTTGGAGTAGTATATAATGGTATAAGCCACAAATAATTAAAAAAGTAAATTGTATATGTGTGCATTGCTTCACCTTTTTAAATAGATCTTCCCCATTTTCAAATTAATAAATGTTGAAAATCACTCACCTTTTATTACAGAAGCAATCAGATTTTGACGAATAACAAATGCGATCTATACTTTACATCGTTAAAAATTAATCAAAATGTTCATTTAATCAATATCCAATAATAAATAATAATTTTATTTTTAGAAACTGACCACAGAATATCGGAATCATGGCCAAGTTTCTAGCAAGAGATTTCTTTGAAGAAAACAAAGATGAGAGGCCTCATGAATTAATCAAAAGAGTGATGTACAAGAAATACGTGCAAGCCTACATACCAGTAACTCAGAAATACTACTCAACCGTCATCATCGATGGATTTGCAGGACCAGGTCGTTATGGACGAGGGCGGCCTACTACTATTGAAGAGTATGGTTCACCGATCATCGCTCTTATTGTTGCTGTCGGGTATTTGGCGAAGACTCACAGGGGGATAGAAATAGATTTAGCATTTGAGCCAAATCTAGAGATCAAGGTCGAAAAGAGGCACACGCTGGAGTCAAAGTCAAATGCTGCTATAACATTATATTTTGTGGAAGATGATAAACAAAACTTCAGGTCCTTATGTGAAAACGCAAAGGTTGTTTTCAACTCATTTCTTCATCAGATAGAGGGTGCCAAATGTTTTATGGAACACGGAGAAGGAATGGATGCATACCAGTTTTATATTCCTTTAGAACAACCTGGTTCAGGAATTGTGCTTACTTGTAACATCCAGAAAATAGCATTTCAAGACTTTACCCCTCCTGAGATTGACACAGAGACCACCCGCTGCTTGACGTTCTTGGATCCATTCGGCTACACACAGACTCCAATGAATGTCGTACAGAAGTATGTTGGCGAAGGGAGAGAAGTCCTCATCAACTTCATGAGCAGTTACGTGAACAGGTTTGTGTCAAGAAATCCTGGTGGTGTCGCAGAACTGTTTGGCATTGACACTAAACACATCAAAAAAGTTGCACAGCAAGCAGGTAAATCAAAAGAAGAGGTGGATGACATAATTGCAGATTTTGTAAAGGATTTTATTCGAAAAAGTCCAGTCGAAGCACAAAAGGAAAATAATTCAGTAAAAAACATAACAAAAAATTTCGAAGACGTTCTGAGACGAAAGGCAGGAAGTGACTACTCACTTATTTTCGAAATGAGACGGAAAAGCAATACGATTATTTATCACCTGGTTTTTATCACAAACCACATTAAAGGAGTTAAAGAAATGAAGGAATCTATGAATCGATGTACTCAGGAAGGAGACAGGTTAAGTGTGTCTGATTACAAGATCGTCCGTCTTGGTCATAAATTAAGTCTGAAAAATGACCAGAGCCCTGGAGATGTGGCCAATGCGATTTTCAAAGAGTTCAAGGGTAGAAGAGTTGAATTACAAAACATTGAAACATTTGTTTTGCTTGACACGCCTTACCTATTTCGTAAGAAAGTTCTTAAATTGATGGAAGAGGAAGAACACCCTAGACTATGCCAAGTACGCAACGTTGGCCATTGGACAACACGCGACAGGAAAGCTGGCACTTTTCCCGACTGGGGCATTTGGGAACTACAATTTCGAGTTGATGATGAAGAACAAGATAGGGAAATCATACACAGCATGTAAATAACGACTGTCATCTTTCTTTCTTTTGGGGGCGTTGCTTCACGCTGGAAAGGTGCCACTGCAATTTGAATACTATGATGTTAATTGTATATTTTGTGGAAGGGATTTGAATATACTTTTTCATATGCAGAAACAAGAGAATGTGACCTTTTACTTACTAAAGTACGCATGTGTGTTTGATTAAAAGAGCGTGGATATCAGCATATCACAATAACCGCTTCTTTAATGAATAAATGAATTGAATTGTCGCGAACTTTTACTCCTCCACCGAATTATTGGTATTTATGTGTTCAACTGACTGCAATGTACAAACGAAACGAAATTTTCGGCTATCGGTGCATTTGTGTCCGCGAACCTTAAGTGGTTTACTTAACCAAAATCCTGCTTAATTCTGGGTACTTAAACAATATTTATATCAAAATATTATTTCCAATTTAATGCTATATATTTTAATAAGATTTGTTTTAGACCTTAGAATTCTGACTAACTTATGATATTTTGATCAGATGATTATAAAAAATATTTTCAGAATAACATAATATGTACATGCATTCTTTAGGGGTGCTGCATCTGACTGTTTCCCCACATTAAGGACGTTATGTTTCGATTTTTTTTACTGTAAATAAACAAGGATATGTATTGATATATGTATTTATTTACTGTAAATGTTTGCAATTTCATTGTCCCTTACTGTAGTTTCAATGTAAGTAATTTATATTTGAACAAGAGAAGCTGCAGTTTCGATGTGTAGTTAATATTTGAAGCCTGGTTATAAAAACCTGTATATTGTGAATGCTATTGGTTCGGTTAACTAGTTATGTGTTAAATATATGAATAAATATATATTGGCTACATATATACTCATTTTTCAGTTAAGTCCTTAAGGTATATGGATGGTTAAATGGTTCAGCCTATGTCATACCTACTGGACTAAAGAAATTTGTTTGTTGTTTCCACCTCTTTCTCTCTCTCTCTCTCTCTTTCTCTCTCTCTCTTAATAATCGCATGTGCCTAAACAACATTTCCGTCCTAGCACACTTTTGTATATTGCATTCAATTTGCAGCTGATTCTGACCTGACAGTGTAACACATTAAGATTAATTAAGTGACTAAAGGTAAATCACTTACACATTTTGTCCAGAATATTTCTATCATGTGTTTTTACCTTGATAACAGAAACCTTGCTGTGTTCATTTCTTTCCTTATAGCGTTATATAATTTTAATCGATATCTAAGGTTGTCTTTATCTGGAATTCGGAGATAATAGGGGATGAGACCAGAGAGCGATCCTGTTTTGTTTCGGCTACACATAAAAAGTCTGGGCCGAGCATCTTTATATATCAGAGTAATTGATAGCTGCTATTGAATATGAAACTTATATACAAGCTCGTTCATTGACGGTCATTGACTTAAAATTTATTTCAAGCTTTATATGTGTGTATTACCTCTATCAGTACCCATCTACAGACGCACGGTCAACCAAAACAACATAAGATATGGATGGCTTGTCCACCACAGGCTATAACGTCACGAACGGTATGAAGCCTATATTTACAAATAGAATAAGAACTCGCCATGGAGCAGCGTAGCTCGCCCTACGGTATCACGTGGACTTCTATTTGGATCAACATTTCAGAGCACTATGGATTTTATTCTTTTCGTCACAGCCGTGTATCGTATGAGCAGCAGCATTATTTTTCATGAATTTAAAACTCGTTCTACAAAGTCGATACAAAACGTCAAACTCTTCTGGAACCAGTACATTTTCAAGCGTTTGCCTGTCCAAATTTTGTTCTTAAGCTTTGCTTTTACATTTGAACATTACAAATGTGCTTCGTTTTAAGATAAATGATTAATATAAATAATCCAACTCACTTTTAATCCGTTAAAATTTCTGCCATGAAACCAAAATTGCACGGTTTCCAATTGCAAGTTTCGGGCTTCACATGTTTAATACACAATTCTGCTTTACAACACAAGGTTGGAATATCACTTAACACGATGATTTTGTGCTTACAGTATATCTCAGGAAAATTATAATACATGTAAAAAATATTATCTCGACCTTTGCATCAATTCTGTCTGAAATCAGAAGTAATCGTGAAAACCAAACTCCGCCGCAGTACTTACCTCCCTTTATAGTGAATAAAGAAAATAAGAAAAAGGGAAATAATTAAAATGTCTTGATGACTGTTATGGATCTGTTGCATGACAAGTCCTCTTGTCAAACAAAGTCCATAAATTTCATTTTAAAAGCAGGAGTAGAGCAGGAGTTATTGCAGAATAAATAAGTGTGACGGGAAACGTTTGACTAGAGACAGACGGACGGACAGACATACGAAAGAAAGTGATCCCTATGTGTCACCTGTGACACAAAAAGTAACACTACACAGGTATACTTAAACGAATGTGAATTTTTATCAATCAAATGCAGTTATGCTGCCATTGGCGTAAGTTATGGTGATGTAAGTTTCCCAAATGAAGTTTCGATGGCAAATACTATAATGTACTCTTGAGATAAACTTTGGTGTTATGCTGTATTCATATACACACAGGTTTATGTTTCACTTTCTTTTTTTTCTGAAATTGTGCAACCTCCACTGACCATTCCCGGTGGCCGAATGGTTAGAGCGTACGCCTCTGAAGCGGGAGGTTGTGGGTTCGATCCCCGGCCGCGACATACCAAAGTCGTAAAAAGTGATACTGGTATAGCTCCCTTGATTGGCGCTCTACATATAAGGGTAGTTGCAGGACTGGTTTGTCCGGTGTCAGGATAATGTGACAAGATGTCTACAGCGTGATACTGCAGTGTGGTAGCACTATATCTGTCTCAGGTAGACATCGTCTCCAAATGACTGAAATACTCTCGGTAGGACGTTAAACCCAATAAACAAATAAACACCATCTACTGCGCTAGGGCACTATCAGGTTTGAAAAAATACACATAGAAACATAATATATATATGAAAAATAGGATATAGAACCACATAAATGCGCTGTCAACTTTTGATAACACTTACGAATTCACTATCCAGGACTGGCGAAGAAAGCATGTTGCGGAATGTGTCACGTGATACAGTAAGCTCCTGCTTCGATGTTAAATTGTTTAAAATATGTTGAATGACTTTACCAGGGATGACCAATGAACCATTGCTTTATTGCTTTTATCTTTGTAACCCAGGGAAATATATACGAATGTTTAGATTTTATGGTTTTAGTGAAATCGCGTCATTTTCTATTAACACACACACGTAAATTTTACACAACAGATACTTAGGGTATTCCGGATCATTAATCGATATTTAGCTTACGGTTTAGTCTAGATTATAGATAAGGATAATGTTATTATACTGAAAGAAAGATAAACTAGACTTCTTTTTTTCTGAAGAAAAGAACGGGTTTTCTGCACTGCAAACCATGTCAAACATGATCTTACTCATTTACTATTCTGACATACACCATCTTCAAACAATTGAAGAAAATCCGTCCCGAATTTACGGTTGTAGAGTGCTAACCTATATAAATAGCAGATGAAATCTGTGACGTCATATGAAATAATTTAAAACCTAAAGTCAATGCATTGAAAAGGGTATAATCTGCTTTGTTTTCATAATGCTAGCTTTTCAAAAAACATCTTTAAGATGACTACAATAATACTCAAACTTGGTGTTCTGCAAGAGAATGAAGTATCACTTGTCCTCTTTACATGCAAGAAAGGTACACAAGGTTCCTTTTTTTACGAAATTTATTTATTTCTCATATTTTCATTGAATTTTCTTGCTGAATTGAAGGGGCAAAGAGCATTAAAAAAAAATATTGCATCACATTATGCCTTTGATGTAACAGAAATAAAATCTAGAATAATATGTGGCATTAACTGCAGAAGCACAAGTAAAAACGGTTTTTCGGAAATTCTTATTTTCATGTAACTTCCTTATGCAATGTCCGATTTTAAAAACCTAGGTACCGTTAGAAAGGTCTTCTGAATTCCAACATTCACTTACTTCATGTTTAAACTTCTGTCACGGTTTTTGAGATAGATAAAGCTATTCCTTCAAAAACAAAAAAGGCAAAAATCGGCAAAAAGATTTTCATATCAATTACTACCCTTCGACAAATAACTTAATAATCCGATCATTAAGATCTGCATACCATAAGAACCGCATTGCATCATGCTAAAATATTGTTCTTTATTGTTCTTTATGTTATTTTCAAAAATTAATCGTTCCTTAGAAAAAAAAAAGCGATTGGGACTAACTGCAGAAGTGCATAAAGAACGGTTTAAATGAATTCTTATTTCTCATCTAACTTCCTTATACACCGTATGGGAGCGATACCGGATATTGGTACTAAGCGAAGCGAGAAAAAGGCAAGCGAAACTTGACTTAAGGGTAACTTTTATCGCAATGTTCACGTTTCTAAGAATCTGACATGCACGATATGTATATCCATAACAAGTTTCGCTGTCTATCAAACCTACAATTATTCTGAAACACTGTCAAATACTTTAGATCACTCTTAAAACATGTCATCTAGTACCGGCAAAAAGTTATATCTGTCGTCTTCATTCCTTTTAAAATAGTTCGATTTCAGCTCAATGATAGCATGTCTGGTCAGGTTTTATCCGTTATAATCAATTTTTTATGTAGATTTAAGTTCTTTCTAATTTTGATTCTAATCAACGACAAAATCTTCTAAATATCATGGTTTTTTTTTTACTGTACGGCGGCTTAGAAATTATTGACAACCGGTGTACGGCATATTGCACCGAAATCAAACGAAAATTCCATTGTTTTCTGAAAAAGGAGTGTCCCCTTAGTATGCAAATTTGCCAAATGACTGTTTCTTTCAAATTTACATAAGTCACATCTAGATGTTCACGTTTAAACAAGTTATGTCTACGCCAATATTGAATATTTCAATGAATCTCGACATTTAATTTTTTACACATCACTAATCAACGTTACAGTTGCAACGTTACACGCGGAGAGCGTTTTCCGCGATAACCACGATTGACAAATATTCACCACAACTCCATCCAAGGTTTAATTTGTCATTCTATCGATATTAAACGTTTCATCTTGTACAAAATTATACATCTTTGTACAAAACAACCTAAATATTCTTTATGGAATGGATCTTCAAAAGTTGAATTTTTAAAAGTGTTGTTATGTTCCTATTAGATATGGGAACAAATAAAATACTTTATTATCCGACTTTTATCCAGAACTAAATAATCCAATTAAAAAAATAGTTTCAACAAAATAAATAATAATCATATACCGGTTACAAAATTGAGATTAAAAAATAACATACGCCTCTATAGGACCATTTTTTTAAATACATTTTTGTGAATGGTTGGTGTGTTTAACTTATGCATATGTAATTAGTTTCGCTTTTAACTATTTTTTTTTCGTAATTGAATGGAAGTAAAAAAAAGGGCAAAACAGAGAGAAAAAGATTATCGAGTAGAAAAGTGATAGGTCTTATAATACTTCATTCATATACAAATACAATAAAGCGCAATGTATAAAGCGTAGCATGAAAAAAAAACAACTATACATATAGGTTATATATATACTCTGCCTACAGTAACACACAAACAGTATGTATGCGTGTAGTTTCAATCCTGGAAATAGATGAATGAGAATGAAACCATATCAGGGGAAACTGACCCCGTATACACAGGGTAGAGAGATAAGGTCACATTCCTAGCTGGCCGGGCATTTTTGGGAAGCGATTCTGGGGGCTGCAGGCAATTGTTGGAAAGCAATTTATAGAACCACAGACCAGTTCGCTGAACCCATTAGCCTAATTCATTGCCGCGGTGCGGACGGTCATTATAAGGCGAAAAGACTTCAGTACAGAACAACTGAAGAATATTTTCGTCTTCTAGGTAAGCTTAACTAATTCAGTTTTTTCCGCACTTTCTAAATTAACTTTTGGTTTTAGTGTATGTATGTTAGCTTACATTTAACCGACTGGTTATATTGCGATTATTTATAGGAATATTTAAGATTATTAAAAGGTAATGATCTTAAAATGTTATTTCACATATTTATATGCAATTTAGATATTATTCTTAGTGTGTAATGTTTTGCCGTGTGTGTGTTTATTATAAATATCTAGATTGTTTTAAAGAATTATATCAATAAAAGACAGAACAACTGAAGAATATTTTCGTCTTCTAGTTTTCAGATGAATCCCTGAAATCAATAGCGGTCCGAGGATTCCTCTAATTCCCCAGGACTACCTCGCGACAAAAGTGTCACCGCGATTCCGTGATGATTCCACTGAGATTCTACGACGGAGGCTTTTGGTTATTTTGTTGTGTTCGCGATGGTTGATAACATAAATATTACGGCAATTAGTAAAAGTCCTCGGCGGCTGGCGGACGATGCGTTTCCACGTGAGCTATACTGTATGTATAGGGTATTGACCGCCGCCGGGAAACGCACATACGAGCTCACGCTCCTGTGGCGGACGCTCTAACCACACGTCCACCGGAGACATGTAGTTTACTATTAATCATCTTACAGACCCTCGACATTACTTAAAAGGAAATCAAAATTAGTTTATTTACATTGCCTAAAAATCAAGTATTTGTTCTTTCTACCGTGGTGACTTATGTTTACATTTTGTGCACGATATAGTGTCGTAATTGTACTTTTATTAGCTCACCTGAGCATAGCTCAGGGTAAGCTTTTGGGATACTTGATTGTCCGTCGTCCGTCAACAATTTGAGGTTTACACACTAGAGGCCACAATTTTGATCCAATCTTCCTCAAACTTGGTCAGAATGTTTGTCTTGATGATATCTTGAACCCTTTCGAAAATGGGCGGACAAAAAGTAGGTCAGTAGGTCAAATCTTAGAAAAATCTTGTAGTCCGTCAACAATTTTGATGTTTACACACTAGAGGCCACAATTTTGATCCAATCTTTCTCAAACTTGGTCAGAATGTTAGTCTTGATGATATCTTGAACCCTTTCGAAAATGGGCCGGACCGAAAAGTAGGTCAGTAGGTCAAATCTTAGAAAAATCTTGTTTACACACTAAAGGCCACAGTTTTGATGCAATCTTCCTCAAACTTGGTCAGATTGTTTGTCATGATGATATCTCGAACCAGTTTGAAAATGGGCCGGACCGAAAAGTAGGTCAATAGGTCAAATCTTAGAAAAATCTTGTTTACACACTAAAGGCCACAGTTTTGGCCCAATCATCCTCAAACTTTGGCAGAATGTTTGTCATGATGATATCTTTTGTGGATGGGGTCAGAAAATTCCTGAACATTGTTTCACCTCATCATCTTAATTCTAAAGCAATCTGTTTTGTACAGGCAATGAATGATACTTTTCTCAGGTGAGCGATCTAGGGCCATCTTGGCCCTCTTGTATTGTGAAAGAAAACATGAAGAATCCGTACACCTTCTTTTTGCGAAATATCAATTAGCCGTACACACAACATAGAAGCCGCCGTACAGTTAAAGAAAATTATATTAATACGATTTTGTCTTTGTTTAGAATCTAAACTAGGAAGAACTAACATCTACATAAGTATTAGGTTATGACGGATAAAACCTGACAAGACATATTATTATTGAGCTGAAATCGAACGATTTTTAAGGGAATGAAGTTGACAGTTAAAACTTTTTGCCGGTTCTAGATGACATGTTTTAAGAGCGATCTAAGTATATGACAGTGTTTCAGAATTATTTTAGGTTTAATAGACAGCGAAACTTGTTATGGATAAATGATCATGCATGTCATATTCTTAGAAACGTGAAAATTTCGATAAAATTTACCCTTAGGTCAAGGTTCGCTCGACTTTTTCTCGCTTCGCTTAGTACCAATATCCGGTGTCGCTCCCATACGGTGTCTAATTGTAAAATCTAGGTACCATAAGAAAGGCCTTCAAATTTCCAACATTTCACGTGTTTTATGTTTCAACTTTTCTGTTACCGGTTTTGAGATATAGAAAGTTATTTTTCAAGAAAACGGCAAAAATCGGCACATCGATGTTCATGACTATTATCGCCCTTCGACAAAGAACTTTGTAATTAATAGTCCGAGCATTAAAATCTGCATACCATTAGAACCGCATTGCATCACGCTAAAATATTGTTCTTTATGTTATTTTCAAAAATTAATATTTTCTTCGAAAAAACAATCAAGTGATTGGGACTTCAGGTGTGCATGGAAAAAATTTAAATGAATTCTTATTTTTCATGTAACTTCATTATATTACGTCCAATTTTTAAAAGCTAGGTACCGTTAGAAAGGTCTTTTAATTTTCCATAATTAACACCTTCATAATTGTATGTATCTTTAAACACATTGTAGATACGGGTGGTTAATCCTTGAGAAAACCGCAAAAATCGGGGATAAATATGTTCATGTCGTTTTGTTTCTTCCCCGTAACTTAATGAATATTAATCAATCTTTAAAATTTAAACACCAAAAGAACGGTCAGGCATTGTTCTACAAATTATATTAATACTCTTATTAACAAAAATCAACAATTATCGAGATATAAGTAGTTAAGTGCACCTAGGGTAGAATCATTTTAGTTTTTCTGCAATAACTCAACTGATTGAACCCCAAAAACTAAATACCATCTGAAAGGCCTTTCAAAGCATTACAAATTATACACATAGTGTCTCGATAAAATATTTTTCGTTTTTGTGATATTTAAGGCCGAAGAAAAAAAAACGATAATTGACATGTGACCCTGACCTTAGAGATTTTCCGGAAACGGAAGTGACTGGTGACAATAAGAGGCTATAATGCACTTTCAGTGAAAATTTCATGCAAATCGATCAAAAACTTTGTCTTCCAGTGCTAAAAAACTGTATATTTTGGATAACACGTCATGACGTCATTTTACGTCATATGACGCCAGTCTTCTCAGAGCTGAAAGAAATCAATAGGACACATGTTCAGCCCAAATGTCAAGTTTCTAGCTTATCTGAGTGCTTCGTAATATTCCAATACATTTTCAGGTCCAAAGTTCGAAACTTGGTTCAGCCACAGATCCTTGATCTTTTCGAATATTGCAAAATGTATATACTCCTGCACAACAAGAACGTAATATATACATTCTGTGAAATAATCAAGTAAATCGGTCCAGAAATGATGGATGTAGAGCGCGTATACACTTTGGTAGCCCTTTTCAGCCCTGACGTCATGCGACGTCAAATGAAGAAAATATGTGATGCTCAAAAGCGCCAAAGTCACTGATGTTACTGGTAAAATTTCATGCTGCTAGCTCATCGGCAACCTGTTTTAATTTGAACCTCAAAAGGAAGAAAAAAGTAAAAAATAAAAAAAAAAAAAAATTAAAAAAATCATTCCTTACTGGTCTGAGAAATAATCATTCCTTACTTGTCAGAGAGACAAATCATTCCTGACTGGTCTGAGAAACTGGTCTGAGAAACATATCATTCCTTACTGGTCTGAGAAATAATCATTCCTTACTGGTCAGAGAGACAAATTATTCCTATTCCTTACTGGTCATAGAGACAATTAATTAGTGACTGGTTTGAGAAACAAATCATTTCTAACTGGTCAGAGAGACAAATCATTCCTTACTGGTCAGAGAGACAAATTATTCCTATTCCTTACTGGTCATAGAGACAATTAATTAGTGACTGGTTTGAGAAACAAATCATTTCTAACTGGTCAGAGAGACAAATCATTCCTTACTGGTCAGAGAGACAAATTATTCTTATTCCTTACTGGTCATAGAGACAATTAATTAGTGATTGATCTGAGGGGTAAGATGTGGATGTGGGTTTGATACTCAGCTATGAAGAGGTGTTGAAGATGTTACTACAATGTATATATTTCCAATGTGCTAGGCTGTCAGTACACAAGGGTAGTTCCAGGACTGGTTGACTCTGTGTCAGAGATAATGTGACTGGGTGTGGTATCATGTCACATGTCTATGGCGTGATATCACAGTGAGGCAGCACTGTTTCTGTCTCATATAATAAAGTCTAATTAAATGATTTAAATACTTTCTTGATATGTTAAAGCCATGAGAATTTTTTTAAACTGTGCATAATAAGAGAGAATCACACTAGAAACAAATTTATGGGATAAAGATTGGTGGTCTCCATTATACTTTTCTGAGTTATCTGCCCCTGAAAGTGAGTTTTTGCTCTTTTCTGTCATTTTCAAGGGCAGCTTACTCAAAATCAAGCCTATTGATACCTTATTTTATTACACATTATTGTTTGTTGTTTCATTTCCAGTCATTATGCAAAGTTTAAAACTAGTCCATCCAATACATATTTTTCACTATGTTTCAGCAAATAAACATACTGCGTTTTTCTCTTTTATGCGACTATGATATAAAATATGTTGCATAGAATTTCTAAAACTTTTACACAGTGGCATTGCATATAGTACCAAACATCGTGTTTAAATTAAATGTGGCCAATTAAATGAGGTGTTGCTAGCTATCTGAGTTATCTGAGCTCCTAATAGCTCAGGTGCGCAAAAATGGTTATACATTACTATCGACCATTTCACCAGAGGATCGGCTATACCAATTATAACTAATCAATCAGTGACGGGGCGGATATTTATTTGTTTATTTCCCATTGAATGATGTGTAAAATTTAACACCAAAATGTAGATAAGGTATTCGGGAAGTGCTTGTTGATTTACAGGTTTACCTTTCATATTTGCCAGCGTTAGATATTTTTGTTAAACATTTGACATTGAAAATCTAAACCGGGAATTTTGACCTTGAAAATCACAACTAAAAATGTACGCCTTCAAATGCAATGATAAAGTACCATATCCTTTAAATTTGATCTTTGACCTTGAAGGATGACCATGACTTATGCATGGAATAGGATGCATACAACATAAAGATGTAAAAGTTATAGATCAAAAATTACAATGGCTAACCCTACTCCCATTGAGTTTTCGATTATCAACACAAAACCGTAAAATTTGAAGACGATTTAAAAAATGTATCTAGTGATCATAACCCAAATCACACTTGCACAGGTTTATATGATGACAAATCAGTATACAAAGTTTTAAAAAAATCATTGAAAAATGACAGAGAAATATATATTTTAAAACTTGTCTAAAGTTATGGCAAAATAAGGTCAAAGGTCAAGGTCAAGGTCGGTGGATGAGATACTGAGGTTTATCTGAATAGCACTTGTCAAGATGAGTATGCATACCAAAAGTAAAAGTCAAATAATCAAGAATTTATGGCCAACGCTATAGTTTTTTGTTAAACATTTCAAGAATAGGTCAAAATTCAAAGGTCAAGGTCAAAAATCCAAAATTGTAACATTGATAGAAAAGTACTGCCACAAGGAATATAAATGTGAAGTATCAGTGCCCTGTTGGTAACGGTTCTGAAATGACATGCATTTTAAATATTTCAAAAATTACAGCAAAATAGGTCAAATGTCAAGGTCAATAAGGGACATTTACATGTGACTGGATAGACCTTGTCAAGATGAATATGCATACCAAAAATGAAAGTTGTATACTTAATAGGAGAGAAGTTATGGCAAACGTTTAGATTCTGGACGACGAGGATAACGACGACAATAACGCGGACGCGGACGCTGGCAATAACTCGTATTTTCTTCGGAAAACAGAAGAGCGAAAAACCTTAAAATAACCCAACATTGGTTTTCCAAGTTCCTTAATAACCCAACATTGGAGAAACCTAAAAGTAACCCAACATCGGTTTCCCATGTTCCTTAATAACTCAACATTGGGGAAACCTAAAACTAACAAACATTGTTTTCCATGTTTATAAATAGCCATGACTCATTTGACATTTCACAACGTAGTGAAACTTTATGAATGTAAAAGCGATTAATTTTGTCGTCAAACGTTATTCCACAGAAAGAAGGTGTACAGTAACGACATATAGGAATCGCACGGAACTTATAGTTGTTGTGACGGAGATGTAGAAGTAATGTTCTGTTAAATGTATGTTTTGTGTAAATAATATAGACTCTTTATATACTGAAGCGCAAAAGAAACTGTGTGCACTTTTTTTAAATATCCGTTATTCTAAAAGTGTTCAGTTGTAAAAGCCGTATAGGAGCCACACCTGATATTGGTACTACGTGAATAGAGAGAAAGTCTAAAGCAACTTGACGAAAAGGTAAATTATATCGAAATTATTACATTTCTTATAATCTGACATGCACCATTTTTTTTTTATAATAAACTCCGACGTTCTGGATAGGTGCTATATACTTTATATCGTTCGTAAAACATGACATCTAATACCGGCAAAGAACTGTTTACATCCGTCAACTTCATTCTATTTTGAAATAGTTTAATTTCAGCTCTGGTCAGTTTTTATCCATTAACCTATAACTTTTGTAACGTAGCGTTGGTGATGATGTTGTAATATACAAGTCCAGTACCACGTTTATGATGATAACTTTATTTACATGTTTAGTCTATGCTTAAAAAGAGATAAAGCGATCGACAAGCTATATAGCTAGCTTATTCTTGGAAATCATGAACTTCTCTCTTACGAGTCGAATCCCGTTCGGGAATCTCCTTCTGACTTCAGTATTTCTGCTTCTTATATATTAAGTCTAGGCGGTCACGTACAACTCATAAATCATTTCTTAGTTCCACGCTTAGTGACATGGGTATGACAGTTTAGATGCTTCCTTAATTGGAGCATATTATACACGTGGTCAAGCCTAATGCTTACTGGTGACTAGTTATGTTTTTTTATCAAAACAGACTCTCTGTATAATTGTCCATAATCAGTAATTATTTGTTTTTGTAACATTAACATATTTTTGTGTGCAAATGACAGAAAAAAGAACATGGTCATTTAAAAATGAAATAATTAAATGCCAAAAAAAAACAAAAAAAACAAAAAAAAACAAAAAACAGTAACTTTTAGCAACGAAGGAATACACCGTCTATCTGAAGACGCAGTAGGCCTATAAATATTTCGTCGCTTTGTGATATTTTTTTAGTTGGGGTCGCTTTGCCACAGAAAGAAAATATCACAATGCGACAGCATATTAAATAGGACTAAAGACGCAGTTGTATATTTGTCCTTTTAATATTTTCTGATCAAATTTGGGTAAAATAAAGTTAACAATTTCATAGCATACCCCCCAAAAAGGCCCTGCTGACGAACTGTCGGCCCTGTTAACGCTTTACTTATCATGAATTTGATTGAAAATTAACTCGTTCTATAAATAGAGACTGTGACGTCACCAGCTTGCACTAGTCATTCAGACCAAAGATACCTGGTACGTTGCGAGATCGAGATCGAGGAGTTCAAGTTAAGGGGTGGGGGGGGGAGCTATATTTAAAAAAAATGTTGGCAGCGACAATGCAAGCGTTTTGTCGCTTTGCCTGAGCCGTGAGAAGGATGTAGTTCCGGTTGGATTTAAAATCCGGGGGAACTCCTCTGCGATTTATTTTAATTTACTGCTGTGAAATAGTGCATTATTGTGAGTTTTGGGGGTTGTGTGTCTACATTTATGTATGGTCGGTGAATTTCAGAGGGGGCACGCGCCGAATCCGCGGTTGGTTGCTGCTAATTTTCAATGACCTCATATATAATAAAGTTAGTCAATAAAACCCCAGTCTAATACGCCCATTAATTGGAATCAAAACTGAGAAGAACTTACATCTACATAATAGACTAACTCCGTAATAACAAACACAATGGGGTCATACAGACCGTATACCACAGTTGCTCTGTAGTCAAATAGTTAGAGCGTTGGTAACGTGTTTTGACCCTGGTTAGAATTCCACTATTCGTTTTTCTTTTTTCCTTTCGTTGGAAATCAGGGTGCACGTAAAAACATTCAGTCTTTTTTGTACTTACACTTAAATGTGTAGTTATATTTGTCCGGCAATAACGGAAAGAAGTGTGCGTGTTTTGGAAAGTAGTGAAAAAAAGATCGTTTCAAGCATATTAATCTTTTGTCGTTGAAACATTTGTAAGTGTATCATTTTATTTTTGAGTTTGCAATTAAAAAAGTACACACACACACACACAAATTCAAGCAATGTCCCATAAATAATATATTTATCAAAATTAATTGGATTTTTTGGTAAACGATGAGAATAACTTTGATGAAATTAAAAAAAAGTGGCAACCATGAGACCGAACCAAGATGACTTGGCTTTGCTCAGTTTATCTTAACGTTCTCTTTCCTGGTATCAAAACCGTACTTTTATAGATCAAACATTTTAACGACATCATACGATTTCTTCCGAGTACGTATACGGCCACACACGAAAGATAATGAGTGCCAGGTCAATATTTAAAAACAATATCGGTCATAATATGGCTAGGTTTTACATAATAGCCCGAATAGCAATTAAGGACTATGTTACTCATGAAATTACAATATGGGTGGGTGGGGTACTCTTTTTGAATTTTGACAAATTTAGACCAAAAATTTTTTTTCTCATTTATAAATATGTTTTATTGGCATAACTCACTAACTTGGACTACAAAACAGAATAATTAGGATAAAGCATGAAAGAAACGTAAGTATTAATCTTTGATGTTTTAGGTACAAGTATTTAAACAACTGTATCAATTTAAACCAAAATAAATACCTGCATTCAATTGGTGAATTATCCTTGCAGGTGAGTCAAGCCTTTAAATCTCAATATAATGTATAATATCCATGTTTTACACTTGATAACAATGTAATGTCCATTAAAATTTTAAGGTTTCCAATATGTCACTTTACACAAAAGAAGTAGTTCCTACATAAGTATGATGTCCAAAACCGACCATAGGTAAAATATACACACTGGTATAAATAGGACAGTATCACGTGTTTACATAAAAGGTAAACAATAAAGAACAATAAAATGGTTGTTAAGTCACTCTTATAATTACAGTCTTATATCACAAGAGCATGACATACAGATGTCATTGTTAATGTTAATTTTTTTTATGTTTTTAATAAAGGGGAAAATAAAGTTGGTTAAAGATGGACCAAACAGTTATGACCCTTAATAAGAATGTAGCCTTGAGATAGTGAACAAAGTATGTGAAGTTTGATGACAGACAGTTTAACAGTTTAGAAGGTATGACCAAGGTTTAAAAATTTTCAACCATCATTTCTAAAGGGAGATAAATTTGGTTTAAATTGGAAGTAGCTCTTGTAATAGTGATAATTATCTTATGATTTTTTCTGAGATACTGAAATCCATCTGTGAGATATTATTCATATTTCAAAGTTGAAACTGTGAGAGATATAGAATATGGTTCCCGATCTGTACATTGAAATGTATAGCAAAGTAGAACGTTAAACGAATAAAGATTTCATGATTTCACAATTACGTCCAAAAATTTGACGTGATATGGCGGCATTTTTGGTAATGATTGACTAGTATAATGCTAAAACTAAAGAAAACAACTTAAACAGAAAATTTGTTTGTGTAAATATGGAATATATCTCATCTCAAAGTGATACAATTTTCAGATTTTTAATCGCGCTCGTGAAAATATTGTAATTGTATCACTTCTCAATGAGATATCATATCAAATATCCTCTCTCTCTCTATATATATATGAAGTTTGACAATAGGTTTAACATGGTTAAGGCCAAAGTAAAAAAATTAAAACAACTTTGGAAGATTTTGGTTTTAAAAAAAAAAAAAAAAAAAATTTAAAAAATTTGTCTTAATGTCCTTTGTCAACACACTAAGCGGGTTAACATTACACACTAGTGATATAAGCACATAAAAATACACTAAAGGTTTATAAAACATGGCAATAACACTGTTCAAGTAAAAATTTAAGTTTTATCAATATGACAAGTTGTTTCCGATATGCAATAAATTAACTTTAGTCAAGTGTGGTAAGATGACAGTATTAACACATCTGTCATGATTTATGTACAGAAAACTTATGATAAGCTGACTCCATGTTTCTGTTTCACCATGCTACTACCCTGTAATGCTACTACCCTATAATAACAGGTAAACTGAGTGCTGAACATGAGTGAAAAGGAGCTGGTACTAGAAGTAACAAGAGCACGCTCGACTATTCAAAATGCTTATTGGTAAATCAAATGAAATCTATTTCAATTCTTGCCCTTCACATTCCTTGTACATAATAATAGTCAAAAATGATATACCTTGATAGTCTGATACCCCTTAATATATTTATGATGTCTAAAATCAATCCCATGCCTAGTTACTGAGACATAAGCACAATAACACTGTGCATGCAAAACTTAAACCAAAAATCCAAGTTGGTAAAAGGGCCATAATTTGCATCAGTCCAAAAGTTATCCTCCTGTTTTCTGATGCCCTTGAAGACACTCCTTAACTTTCTAGTCAATTCCACAAGCAATTTCTGAGATATAAGCTGGATAGTAGCTTGAATGCAAAAAATTAACCAAAATTAAGTTAAAAGGGGGTCATAATTTTTTAATTTATTCCATCAAGTGTTATCTTCCTTTATAGTATGATACCCCTAAACATATTAAAGATGTTTCAAATAAATCCCATGCCTGGACTCTGAGATATAAACATGAAAGTACCTTGCATGCAAAACTTACAAAAAATTCTAAGTTAAAAAGGGGCCATAATTCATATCAAATTCAGTCAAGAGTTATCTACCTTGGTTGTCTGATGCCCCTGAACATATTTATAAACTTTCAAGTCAATACCAAAAATGGTTATTGAGATATAAGGCTGATAGTAACTTGCACGCAAAACTTTAACCAAAAGCTGCAACGCCAACGCCAGGGTGACTACAATAGCTTTCATATTCTTCGAATAGTCGAGCTAAAAATGCCATGGATGAAGCCTTGACTTCAACATAATAACATGTTGAGATGAAAATTAAAAATTTGTAGTCTGAAGTTTTATACCTTTTAAGCCTGACACAAAAATAATGACAATTTGAAGTCTTTGTTTGACATTGATATTCCAACTTCAAGTGCTGGATTGTTGTACAAAGTTATTTTAAATCCTTCCAATCAAAGGTGAATCAGTCTGGACACAAGTCTGTGAATATCTACATGACTTCTGGAGGAATTGACCAAGACCTTCTGGATAGAGACATGGTTCAGACATGTGACAAATCTTCAGGAGCTGAACACTTCCGTCATATAATAATCCCTTCCTGTATGACTTAAAGCCCTGGCACACAAATGGACTGGCACACAGACAATGTTATTTTCATATGCAGACCTTATGTTCACACACTGACACACTGTATCTCCTATAAATCTATAAACACAAGTGACCCATTCTCATAATCCTGTGTTAGGTTCTTTACATCACATGATGTGCCTTCCCCTTCATATAAAACTTCATAACATCTTTGCCATGCTTCACATCAAGAACTGTGCCTGAAGGAGAGTCAACCCATGTTACAATAACTTATTACATTTAATTTGGTGATCAATATAGATAACCAGTATCCCTGCGTAAACTGGTAAAATACTTTGGTTTTGCTTAATTGAAAACTGTATATCTTCCTTCATTCAATTACATGTAAATGTAATTGTAAAGAAAAAACATCATTTAACATGTGCTACCTTCATTTAGAAACATCACCCGTACAACAAATATATAGACAACCATTAGCCATGTGCATTTATTTATGAAACCATAGAATGGCTGATAGAGTTGTGTACAAACGTTGCAACAAATAACAAAATTTTAAATACTCTTGACAATTAAAAAAAGAAATGGTTTAAAACTTCAACAAACAGTATTTCAGTCATTTATAAATTATGTCTCCTTGAGGTAGATAGTGCTGCCAAAAGGCAGTATCACGCCATAGACATGTGACCTAAAACCACATCTAGTCACATTACCCTGAGACAAGACAACCAGTGTTGGATCTACCCTATATATGTTAACACCAAGCAGGGAGCTACCAGTACCATTTTTAAATGCTTTGGTATGTTGTGTTGTCAGTGATTAAACCCATGATCTCCTGATTCAAAGACATACACTCTTACCACTCAGCTACCGACCACTGTGTCCGACATTTTCAGTGATAAAATGTGAACAGGTGAACAGACATATTTGAATTACAGATAAACTAATGTAAATCAAATCCCAGATTTGTTATACAAGAGGGCCAAGATGGCCCTGAAGATGCTCACCTGAAAAAAATGCATTGACTGTCTGTACAAATTACTATATTATAGCATAGTTGAACTGAATACATAATCCATGAAATAAATTCAATTCCAAAAACATAAGTCCAAATTTGAAGTCTAACTTGAAAGAGAGCTAATGGATATACACATTGTCCTAAAGTTTGAAGATAAAGAATTGAAGATGCTAAAATGCAAACAAACTAATTGTGGATGACGGAAGGAAGGACGGATGAACAACAGACATTCATCAATCCTAATAGCTCATCTTGAGCACAAGTGCTCAGGTCAGCTTAAATGCATATAAAAATTAACCTTTAAACCACTGAGTTTCTTTTGTACTTTCATCCATGCACCATTCATGAGAAATTCTTCTACCAAGAAACTTTGGGCAAACTTTTCTTTTATGCCTGGAACAGGTATTCTGTATAAAAGACAATATGATAATTTAAATGCAATTCAATGACTACTGCAGTCCTTTTTTCAATACATATAGTTATATTGATAATTAAATATTAACATGATAGTAGCTTACATTCAAGTTTCAACAGCATTGCTGTCATTTTGTACATGTAATATGCCATACACAGGACAGTTTTAAAATAACTGAGGAAAAGAAAGAGGAGAACAGTATAATTAATTTTATACTGTAAGTAGCTTTTTTAATATATGACCATTGCTCCATGAACACTATCAGTAGTGTTATAGTTTTTCAAAATAGGGGACAATACAGAACCTACCCCAATCAGAAGCAACCTTGGTTCTTTGTAATGCAATGTGTAAGGAACCAATAAACTAATACTACAGTAGCTTGGTTAAGTATCTTATGTGAAAGACAGTTACTTAGTGTGTAAATTATTTTTTGAAACACAAGAATTGATCCATGGACCAACAGATTACAAAACATTAATTTCTTAAAGAGCCTTAATAAAAGCAGATAAATTATTTATCATGAATTATAATATTATTACGATTTTACTACCTGGTTCTGCAACTCATTACTTGTGCTTGGCATGGGAGAACTTGTACTTGTGCTTGGCATGGGAGAACTTGTACTTGTGCTTGGCATGGGAGAACTAATGGGTGCACATGTATACCTTGCAGCAGAATTCTCTTTCAACTGAAATCCAATATATATATATATATATATATATATATATATATATATATATATATATATATATATATCATAAAACTGAGAAATTAAAATTGGAACATTTATTTTCTTTCCTTTTCATGCAAATATAAAAAAAGTATGTGGTACAGCTTTGAAGAAAACACAAGTTGTCAGTCAGTGACCATTCCAGCAATAACTCTTTAGATTTAATACATATATAATATTGATATGATAAAATACAATTTTCCTTTAATACCTAATTAATTTTCTATCAATTTTAGCAAACATTGCCAAACATATTGTGTTTATAAGTATAAACAAGAGTGTTCTCTGAAAAACATGTGTCACCTGCTTAAGCGTGACAGAAAATGCTTCACCTCTGCTTACAGAAGTTGCACCTATCATGCAATCATGCACCTATTTATCTTTAATATCAATCTGTACTTGATAGTACTTTATAATTTAAAATTCTCCATATGCAGATCTAAACAGAATTTAAAATACATTAACTACAGTTACATTGTACATAAGTATTACCTTTTCCGGACATGGCGTCTCTTTTCTTATGATTCCTGAACAGGCACTGACGGATAGATTTGACTGTGTTTTACCTTTCAACTGAAATAAACAAATCAAATTTGAGACAAAATTGTATACTGGTACGGAGAAACTAAAATAACAATTGATCATTTCCTTAAATAGCTGAAATCTGCAAGTATGTATGTAACCTCAATTTACAAAATTTTGATGCCATCAATATCTTATAATGACAATAATCAATCTTGTTGTTGTTGTTATTTCTTAAAACATTTCTTGATTCATTGTATGTAACAACTGCTGTAAATTATTTTCAAATCAAGAATAACTAAGATTAATTAAGGTAAGCATCTTTCAAGGCTAGAAACAGTAACAGGCTGACTTCATAAAATACCCTCTGAAAAAAATACACTCTCATATAAATTCTATTAAAGACTTAGTCACATATGGTCTGATGCAGAACTCCAGCCCAGTATCATTGCCTGACTGAATGACTTTAGTTTTATTGTTAAATATGATACTAGTAATGGCTTTTGAAAATGTGCATCAGTGTGCCAAAATCAATATGTGTAGGTAGAATTTTTTTTTATCTTTCTATGCTTAAGACATTTTAGAGTGGGACTCAATGGTATTAAAACCTTAAATAAGGTTTAATGGCAATGCTGTGGTGAGTACAATATTTACAGCATTCCTCAACTTCTTTGGGTACAAAATTATACTTTTAATTAAAATTTTGTACCTGCACTACTTCTGTCAACTTCTTTCTTGGACATCTCTGCGGCTTTCTCTCCTGTGATGACTGTGACTCATACTGAAAAATACAAAGTAAAACTGTTGGATTATCACATCAAAACAAATCAATGAATTCAAAATGAAAAAAAAAGCAGACTGAAGTCTACATAACAACATAAATTATACATAACTGAAATATAAAAAAAAATGATATGCATAATTAAATGTCATATTTGTAGGTTACATGAGTTTAACATCCCATCTACACTATTTCAGTCAGGTGGAGATTATGTATAAAACTTGAGACAGATATAGTGCTGCCACACTGCAGTATCATGCTTTAGACATGTGGCATGATACTACACCTAGTTACATTATCCTGACACCAGGCCAACCAGTCCTACTCCTAGTGGAACTACTGATACCCTTATATGCTGAGCATCAAGCAAGGAAGCTGTTCACAAATTTATTTTAGAAAGGCTCAACCAGAATGTTATGTAAGAAATGAATTTTTTTTTTTCAATACAGCCTTTTTTCATGCTTTACTAGATATACAAGTTTGCAAATAAAAATGAAACAATATCCTAAAAAGTAATATTACCCAAGGACATGGTGGTTTTCTTATGCCTGTTACGGTTCCATATCTAGGCATTGCTAACTCTGGTAAAACAAATATGTGGTAAAAGCTTTCCAGTTTTGGCACCATCGTTTTCCAAAGTTTGACATCTTTAAATATTCTCTCAATATGAATTTCATATGGATCTGTTCTTCTTACAACAAAGTCTAACCAAGGTAACTGAAATATATTCATCTGTCCTTGACATTGAAAGTAGTAGTCATGATCCTCCTTCAAGAAAAGTTTGCCATCTTTGTTTATTTTAAGACAGAAGTTGGACACAGTCCTACTGGCTTCCTTGAATGATAATCTGTTTTTCTGCAACACATTTTTTATTTCTATAAGTCCTTCATTGCCATTATGTTCAATAACTTTGCCATCAGTCGAAGCTGCAAGAAAAGGATTTTCATCAGATATCATGAGGCCCATTATTTGAACTTCTCTGACATTTAGCTGTATATTTTTGTACTCTATTAAGGTATTAGACTCTTGTTCAAGACCCCTCACTGTGAAAAAATTGCCTTTAAAGGTAGTGTAGAGAAGATTTTTCACAAGATGTGTGCTATTATTTGAATTTCTTCTTTTGTAAATTTTCCCAAAGTTAGATGAGGTAAGCCTAAGTTTTCTTTCTCTATACCATTGTTTTGACAAACTTTGATCTTTTGTGGCAACTTCTATTTTTTTAATGTCACTTTCTGTTCTTTTAACCAGTTTAGTGTAAAATTGTGATGTCAAATGTTTAAGTTTATCTGCAGAAACATCAGGACTATCATTTAACACTGAAGGTCCATAATCCATTTTCGCTTTCTTTGATGGCACAGACAATGCTTTGTGTTTTCTTTTGTTTCTCTGTTCTTTGGACTTTTCCTTCTTTTGATTGTTTACTGAAGAAACCAAATGCTTTGATTTTTCATGGAATGTGTTATTAAAGAAAAATCCAGGACTTTCTCCAGTAACTTTCTGGTAAGTGATTGGTGACCATGCAGGTCCAAGATTTTTGCGCAAAGCACCACCTATGCATCTAGTGTGCCATGATCCACGATTACAACGATTGATAACTTTTCCACCATCAAACTTGCAACGAATGTTCATCCAACTCTCTGCCAAATTTGTGGTAAAGTTCCCAACAAGCCTATCACTTTTTTCAGCCAATCTATTTAGAAATATAGATACATCCTTTATGATGTTTTTGACATTTTCAGTTGTCTTGATAGCAGATAGTCTTGATTCCTGTAGATCAGTGTCACTTTCCACATGCCAGAAATCTGCTTGATCCTGGAATATATCTTCCAGATCATTTACATCATCATCCTCTTCTTCTTTGTCAAATGAATTTTCTTTACATGGTGTTTTTTTTTACAAAAATCCGAACAGTTATCATGAAATCCAAAGACATGATAGACTGAATTCTTTATGTCCTTTTTTAACTGTTTATGGTTCCGTTTTGCCGTCCTCATTTTAATTGCACATCTTACAGCTGTAGTTAGTCTAACTCGCACTTGTTTTGTCAATTTCCCCTTCCCCTTATAATCTGGTTTTTCTTGAACTAATTTTTATAAATTTGCACGTAAACATTTACAAGCATGGTTTGCACATACCAGCTTTTTAATCTTACGTCCCCAAACAGGAACATGTTCAATTAATTTTGAGTAAACTGAACTATCTCCATCAGCAATGACTTTCATGTACCTTAATCCATGTAAACTTTCTGCCTCTAAAAACCCTTCCAATATCATATCACTTTCCATTGACTGGCTACTCTCTGTCCAATTCTTATAACAGACATGTTGCTGTTCAGATTTCCCGTTGTCACAAATATAACAGTATTTGTTACGAACACCAAGATATAATAACTTTTTAGTAACAGCCCCAAATATCACAGCAACACCACCACTTGCATTGTAAGAATGCTTGTGCGATCGTTTACTCCAACCACCATCACAAATAACAGTTATGGCAGGCACACCTTCATGAAAATCCCCTCTTTCTATAGCAAGACGTCGCTCCTCAATACCTGCCTTGATTATTTCTTCTTTAAATACACCTTCCCACCATTTTCCAATATTCTGTTCAATTTTACTGTAGGAACGTTGATTCAAAGATGGCAAATTCAAAGTGCCAAAGAATTCCTGAAGTTTGGAGCACCCTCCCCCTGTAGAAATACTTCCCCAGACTGCACGCAAGTTTATATCAGCTATACCTGTGCCACTGTTAAAACTTGAAGTTTCAAACTCAAACTTTTTATCACATCCTTTACACCTGGCATTCAACACACTGTATAAACCATTGCGTTTACTTTCTGTTTCAAGAGCAAGGCATGACTGACCAGCTTCAGCCATTTTTTTGGCTTTATCACACAAAGCTGTGTGCATTGAAATCTGTACGACATGTGTTTTAAGTTTCTCTATATTAATGATTCTATTCCCTGTCAATTCATGAACAGGCCTCTTATAAAACAGCTTCAAAGAAGTATTACTCATTCTCAATGTTCTTGCTTTTTTATCCACATGAAGTGGTATTCTTCTGACATAGAATTTTGTGCAGTTCTTTCCATTCACCCAAACTTGCCTGTGCACTATTTGATATGGTGCTACCTTTATTTTGTCATTACAATAACTTTCAATTTTGCGTTCTCTATGATAAATAGCTTTCGTATTTTTTATTTTAATTTTATAGGAATGTTTACCACTAGCACGATTGAATCTCTTTCTGCTGTCCTTTCTTCCTTTCCGCAGATTTCCCATTTTAATATACAGTATGTCACAATATAACACACAATATTTACAAATCCACCATGTAAAAATAAAAAGAGGACCTATTTGGTAACAATGTGAGTTACTAAAACACTAAAACTTGTTCTAAAGGCTTTAGAATTCGCTATATGTCTTTCAGAGACAACAGAACTTATACGTTAGTAACACTGTGCAGCAAGATACACCATACTTCTTATTGACTTCAGACATCATGAACTACACACTTGTGTAAACAAACTTTGCTTACTTGCAAAGCACCAAACTGTAAGTAATCGAATAAGAGATCGACATGAAAATCAAGTTAAGACTACAGTACACATGTTTATGCATCATTTCCCTTTAGTATACACTTACCTCAAATGGAACCAAACGTTATACAGCCATTTCTTTCTTTCTTCCATCTGTCAGCATGACGGCCTTCACCCTAAATTATAGTCTCGAAGCCAAAAGTTTCACCATTCCGGAAATGAGACACGGAAAAATGCGGTTAAAATAGTTCTTCAGATTTCGTACACAAAAGTTATAAATACAAAATAATTAAGATGTGAAAGTGCAAGATATTGATTGAATTATTATAAGAATTACCAAGAAGACATTATTCATACATTTTCTAGAAACAAATACGATATTTCGCAGATAGTGTCGCACTGCGAATTAAGACAAATTTAGTGATGAGGCCATCATTTCCGGGAAGAGCTGTGTAAATGGAAATTTTGTTTACACTCGCTATATTTAAATCATAATTATGTGAAATCGAAAATATATAGGAAAGATCGAAAGGTATGAAACAATTGCTCAAAAAATGAACTTTCACAAATTTTAAGTTCTTGCTGATGACACTCACTATAAAGTTGCAAGAATTAATGATTTTGTAACCAACTACAAATCAAGATGGAGGCGATCATATTTGTACAAGGTATCTGTATTCAGTTCAACACTGAAATAATATTTGATAATATTTTAAGAAAATAAGGCTCGACTCATCTAAACTAATATTACCTTATTGTAAATCAAGGTCTTTTTTTTATGACAATTGAATAAGGGAGTTTGGAAACATGTACCGAAAATAGTGCTTTTATGTCCCGGTATATACGAATTATATAGTAGCAAGCAATATAGGACTTTGTCAAAAGTGAAATTCAAGTTGTATTAACTCATATATTAACATTTTAAGTTCGCCTGCTTCTTATTTGCCAACCTTTTTATGGTCGGTACATGGGGTTTTGTTTTTGCAATTTAGCCAGTCACATAGTCCTTAAGCACGATTTTCACGTGCAACAGGTGGTAAAGGTTTGGGATAGATCACCCGAACGTAGCGAGCCGACAAAATAAACATTACGCGCGGTCTATTTGACCTAGACAATCGGTTTATTGTCAAAGATGTTCTGTCCGTAAGTAAAACAGACCCTAATTCCACCAAACATATAAATCTATGTAATAAGTATAACGGAACAATGTCTTTATTAACCTGTACTATATTGTACACAATTAACCATATACACATGAAAAAATAAATACCTACTCGCATACTAATGACCTTAAAAATATCACTATACTTGACTATTTGAGTTTACCGTCGCTTCGATGGTAGTAGTCAAGGCTGGGAGTATGGTCAGTTTGCACTCGATGACCCCACTATATATTCTATATAAATCCGCCATCTTGAATGAGGTAAAAAATTGAGGGACATTTTGAATCCCGCTCTTGCGTAACCGGATCTAAACGACCCCAGCTAGAATTGTGCTAGCAGACAACAGTTTTCCAATGTGATCGCCATTTTTATCGGGTTTCTAGCGCCCATTGTTTTATATCTTTAAAATCATTATGTTATTTCGAAATATCAATAATTCATTTTTTTAAACGGTTTTATATGTACACGTAAATTGTGCGCGTTCGTGTGTATGAGAGCTATTTTAGATATTCACGTCCGTATTTATATAGATCTTAGTCGGTTTAAATCAGTACACTCTCCCTTGCTTGTATTTAGCAGACGACTTAAAATGGTACACTTTTCAACAGGTAATGAGTATTATTATATTGTAAACGAGCAGGCGGCACTT
The DNA here is from genome assembly GCA_021229015.1 of Solen grandis. Classification (NCBI taxonomy): domain Eukaryota; kingdom Metazoa; phylum Mollusca; class Bivalvia; order Adapedonta; family Solenidae; genus Solen; species Solen grandis. Next base: position 7,502,737 of record CM037787.1, read on the forward strand.
TCTCTCGCTCAATAGCAGACAACAGTACACAACAAAGGGAAGAGTTTAAAAGGTTTAAATTTACCCTTCCAGTACGGTAAGCTATTGTGGGCAAAAGGTAATGTCGCTCAACTAGAAAATTGTCGATGCGAGTTCAAATCACGGTAGAGTAAAATATTTAGGAGCGATTAAAAACGCGTCTGGTCCAAACAAAGGTTAAATTGATACTAAATTACAAAAAAAATGATATAAAATGGGTTTGACCCATAAATAGGGGTGTTCACATTAAAATAAATATTATCCAACAATTCATATACTAATAGTGTAATCTATAATTAAAACAAAGGTTAAATTGATACTAAATTACAAAATATTATATAAAATGGGGTTGACCCATAAATAGGAGTGTTCACATTAAAATAAATATTAACCAACAATTCATATACTAAGAGTGTAATCTATAATTAATGTAACCAATATAAGAAATGGTTCAATCTAGCGTTATGAAAAGGGGCAGAAATTCTGCATTCAGCACAGAACGGGATTTATCTTAAAGGCGAAATGACGTCACTTTGCAGTAAGAAAATTGAAAGATAAGAAACATTTGTAGTGTGTAAAAAGGTCTGAAAAATAAGAAAGATGTGGGCGAGAGTACAGAGAGTAAATGGAGGTGTCGTTAGACCAACGTAATTAGGTTTTCGTGGACTGCAACGCAGCTGCGAAAACCTTCTGTTCTTCTTGTGTTTCTTTTTCTCTCTTTTTTTTTCTTTAATTTGTTTCCATTATTATTATTCTTTGCATTTTTTTTTTGTGACCGCTGTTGCGGCTTAACTAGAAATGTTACAAATATGATGCATACTCACATGTATCTGAAGTTGTGCACCATTTAGTTTGTTTTTCATTTTAGTACTAAGTTTTGCCGCTAGGTGGCGTTTAGCATTAAAACATATAATTGCTGATAACTCTGTCATTTGACATTTTATTTGTATGCAGTTTTTTGCATTTTGTTCTCTGTCAATTGCCCCATTAAATAGGATGATTTGCAATATCCATATCTTTGAAACTTTTGAGCTGTTTGAATCTTTGAAAAAATCTTGCAAATCAGGGTGTGTCCACGAAAAACATGCCCATTTTTGTTAGAGATTAGATACGCTCATTCTGTTTTTTGAAATTGATTCCGAAGATCTTTGCGCACAAAATATATGGGATGGCGATTTAAGAAAATGCATAAAATTGCTTTCAAAGTGCATTAAAATATGGAGGAAACAAATTTTTGAGAAAAGGCATTTTTTTAATAGTTTTTTGATGATTCTGTCATTATTTTTGAACCAATCTTTATGAAATTTTCACAGATTGTATTGTTTGTTGTTTCAAGGGAATTCACAGTTTCAAAATTTCAAAAAATGCAAAGGTCAAGGTCATATTGCGATTACTGGTTTTTTCTTTGTTCTTTAATATCTCAAAATCTAAAAATATTGTATCGAAAGAATATGGTTAAAATTAAATGTGTGATATATTTTGTCATCATTGGAAAAAAAAGAATGCCTTACCTCGTTTAGTTTGTTTTTCATTTTAGTTCTAAGTTTTGCCGCTAGGTGTCGTTTAGCATCAAAACATATAATTGCTGATAACTCTGTCATTTGACATTTCATTTGTATGCAGTTTTTTGCATTCTGTTTCATGTCAACTGCCGCATTAAATATGATGAGTGGCAATATCCATATCTTTGAAACTTTTGAGCTAGAAGAAGTTGCATGTTTGAATCTTTGAAAGAATCTGGCAAATCAGGGTGTGTCCACGAAAAACATGCCCATTTTTGTTAGAGATTAGATACGCTCATTCTGTTTATTGAAATTGATTCTGAAGATCTTTGCGCACAAAATATATGGGATGGCGATTTAAGAAAATGCATAAAATTGCTTTCAAAGTGCATTAAAATATGGAGGAAACAAATTTTTGAGAAAAGGCATTTTTTTAATAGTTTTTTGATGATTCTGTCATTATTTTTGAACCAATCTTTATGAAATTTTCACAGATTGTATTGTTTGTTGTTTCAAGGGAATTCACAGTTTCAAAATTTCAAAAAATGCAAAGGTCAAGGTCATATTGCGATTACTGGTTTTTTCTTTGTTCTTTAATATCTCAAAATCTAAAAATATTGTATCGAAAGAATATGGTTTAAATTAAATGTGTGATATATTTTGTCATCATTGGAAAAAAAAGAATGCCTTACCTCGTTTAGTTTGTTTTTCATTTTAGTTCTAAGTTTTGCCGCTAGGTGTCGTTTAGCATCAAAACATATAATTGCTGATAACTCTGTCATTTGACATTTCATTTGTATGCAGTTTTTTGCATTCTGTTTCATGTCAACTGCCGCATTAAATATGATGAGTGGCAATATCCATATCTTTGAAACTTTTGAGCTAGAAGATGTCCTTGATTTAAATTATTGGAGATTAGATACGCTCATTCTGTTTATTGAAATTGATTCTGAAGATCTTTGCGCACAAAATATATGGGTTGGCGATTTCAGAAAAAGCATAAAATTGCTTTTAAAGTGCACTAAAATATGGAGGAAACAAATTTTCGAGAATAGGCATTTTGTTTTTAGTTTTTTGATGATTTTGTCATCAATTTTGAAACAATCTTTATGAAATTTTCACAGATTGTATTGTTTGTTGTTTCAAGGGACTTCACTGTTTCAAAATTTCAAAAAATGCAAAGGTCAAGGTCATATTGCGATTATTGGTTTTTTTCTTTGACCTTACATATCTCAAAATCTAAAAATATTTTATCGAAAGAATATGGGTAAAATCAAAAGCCTCTAAAGAGTACTTTTTGAAGAATTTTAGTTTTATCCAGATCGCGATTGATTTGCTTGTTTGGTGGCAGTTTGAAGTTTGGTCATACTTTGAATTGATTTTAAAGCCTTTAAAGTTTAAATGTGTGATATATTTTGTCATCATTGGAAAAAAGAATACCTTACCTCGTCAACAAAAAAAGTATTTTGAAAATCTGTCAAGAATTGATGAATTTATAGAGAATTTAAACACATGACCAAGAATAAAAACAGAAAATTTGACAGAATGAGCATCACTGGTTACCTATGTTCTATAATTAGATGCAGGCTCTGCTAGCTTTGCTTGTTAGGTTGGGATGTGTATGTGTAGCTATCAGCGATCACTATCATTCATTAAATGTTTCTTGCTTTGTGTAAATTGCTTGTTTGGTGGCAGTTTGATGTTTGGTCATACTTTGAATTGATTTTAAAGCCTTTAAAGTTTAAATGTGTGATAAAAAAAAAATCTGTCAAGAATTGATGAATTTATAGAGAATTTAAATACATGACCCAGAATAAAAACAGAAAATTTGACAGAATGAGCATCACTGGTTACCTATGTTCTATAATTAGATGCAGGCTCTGCTAGCTTTGCTTGTTAGGTTGGGATGTGTATGTGTAACTATTAGAGATCACTAACATTCATTAAATGTTTATCACTTTGTGTAAAACTAGGCTTCTATCTCATTTCTAATGTAGCAGGTAATTTAGTTTTGCATCAACCCATCAGAGGTTTTACCATAGCAAATAGGTAATATATTGGCTAAAAGCTCCCTGCAGTGATGACCAGCAATTAGCAGGTCTGATCACAGCAGATGGGGGCCTGGCTCAGTGGGACATCACATTAATTTCGAGACGCCTTTAAGTCTTGATCACAGATGAATTCACCAATGAAGAAAAACACTAAAATATATAAAGCATTTTGCAATTTGTTGTTTTTCTGGTATTTTGACTTGGCTGATCAGGTTTGAAACTGTTGATCATCACGAAAACCGTTGCATTTGCAGTATGCAAATCTAGTACTGTGTTGTAATGGTGTATGTGTACAGTATTAGGAACCGCTCTCTGTCACCATGAAGCGTTATAGGCAAGTAAGGTTGGAATTTCCCCCGTCTAATGAGAGGACCTGGCCCTCAATGTCCGCTATTATCATTAGATAGGGTATACAAACCAGTTATGTATACCGAAAGGGTGTCAACCTAACTGCTTACCTCTACCGCTATCTCGCAAAATGATATTGAAAAGAAAACAAAACAGGGTTTGGTTACATATAATACACAGTTACAATTTATAATGACATTCAGTACACGTATATACAGTTTTCATTCTACGTCACTAGCTTTCACCCAGCTATTAAATTTAGTTGGATTGTATTTCCACTTCACTATATATTGTTAGGTTTTCTTGGACTGCAACGGAGCCGCGAAAACCTACTGTTCTTCTTGTGTTTCTTTCTCTCTCTCTTTTTTTTAATTTGTTTCCATTATTATTATTCTTTGCACTTTTTTTGTGACCGCTGTTGCGGCATGATTAGAAATGCTACAAATATGAAAATTTCCATGCTTACTCACATGTATATCTGAAGTTGTGCACCATTTAGTTTGTTTTCATTTTAGTACTAAGTTTTGCCGCTAGGTGGCGTTTAGCATCAAAACATATAATTGCTGATAACTCTTTCATTTGACATTTCATTTGTATGCAGTTTTTTGAATTCTGTTCTCTGTAAACTGCCGCATTAAATATGGTGATTGGCAATATCCATATCTTTGAATCTTTTGAGCTAGAAGAAGTTGCATGTTTGAATATTTGAAAAAAAAAACAACTGGCAAATTAGGGTTTGTCCACGAAAAATATGCCCATTTTTGTTAGAGATTAGATACGCTCATTCTGTTTATTGAAATTGATTCCGAAGATCTTTGCGCACAAAAAAGATGGGGTGGCGATTTCAGAAAATGCATAAAATTGCTTTTAAAGTGCACTAAAATATGGAGGAAACAAATTTTCGAAAATAGGCATTTTTTTTTAGTTTTTTGATGATTCTGTCATTATTTTTGAATCAATCTTTATGAAATTTTCACAGATTGTATTGTTTGTTGTTTCAAGGGACTTCACTGTTTCAAAATTTCAAAAAATGCAAAGGTCAAGGTCATATTGCGATTATTGGTTTTTTCTTTGACCTTAAATATCTCAAAATCTAAAAATATTTTATCGAAAGAATATGGGAAAAATCAAAAGCCTCTAAAGAGTACTTTTTGAAGAATTTTAGTGTTTTTTTTTCAGATCGGGATTGATTTGCTTGTTTGGTGGCAGTTTGAAGTTTGGTCATACTTTGAATTGATTTTAAAGCCTTTAAAGTTTAAATGTGTGATATATGTTGTCATCATTGGAAAAAAGAATGTCTTACCTCCTCAACAAAAATAGAATTTTGAAAATCTGTCAAGAATTGATGAATTTATAGAGAATTTAAATACATGACCCAGAATAAAAACAGAAAATTTGACAGAATGAGCATCACTGGTTACCTATGTTCTATAATTAGATGCAAGCTCTGCTAGCTTTGCTTGTTAGGTTGGGATGTGTATGTGTAACTATCAGAGATCACTATCATTCATTAAATGTTTATTGCTTTGTGTAAAACTAGCCTACTATCTCATTTCTAATGTAGCAGGTAATTTAGTTTTGCATCAACCCATCAGAGGTTTTACCATAGCATATAGGTAATATATTGGCTAAAAGCTCCCTGCAGTGATGACCAGCAATTAGCAGGTCTGATCACAGCAGATGGGGGCCTGGCTCAGTGGGACATCACATTCCTTTTGAGACGCCTTTAAGTCTTGATCACAGATGAATTCACCAATGAAGAAAAACACTAAAATATATAAAGCATTTTGCAATTTGTTGTTTTTCTGGTATTTTGATTTGGCTGATCAGGTTTGAAACTGTTGATCATCACGAAAACCGTTGCATTTGCAGTATGCAAATCTAGTACTGTGTTGTAATGGTGTATGTGTACAGTATTAGGAACCGCTCTCTGTCACCATGAGGCGTTATAGGCAAGTAAGGTTGGAATTTCCCCGTCTAATGAGAGGACCTGGCCCTCAATGTCCGCTATTATCATTAGATAGGGTATACAAACCAGTTATGTATACCGAAAGGGTGTCAACCTAACTGCTTACCTCTACCGCTATCTCACAAAATGATATTGAAAAGAAAACAAAACAGGGTTTGGTTACAACTGTTATTATATAATACACAGTTACAACTTACAATTTATAATGACATGCAGTACACGTTATATACAGTTTTCATTCCACTTCACTAGCTTTCACCCAGCTTTTAAATTTAGTAGGATAATATTTCCACTTCACTATATTTTGTTAGGTTTTCGTGGACAGCAACGCAGACGCGAAAACCTACTGTTCTTCTTGTGTTTCTTACTCTCTCTCTCTCTCTCTCTTTTTAATTTGTTTCCATTATTATTATTCTTTGCACTTTTTTTGTGACCGCTGTTGCGGCATGATTAGAAATGCTACAAATATGAAAATGTCCATGCATACTCACATGTATCTGAAATTGTGCACCATTTAGTTTGTTTTCATTTTAGTACTAAGTTTTGCCGCTAGGTGGCGTTTAGCATCAAAACATATAATTGCTGATAACTCTTTCATTTGAAATTTCATTTGTATGCAGTTTTTTTTTTAATTCTGTTCTCTGTCAACTGCCGCATTAAATATGATGATTGGCAATATCCATATCTTTGAATCTTTTGAGCTAGAAGAAGTTGCATGTTTGAATATTTGAAAAAAAACAACAACTGGCAAATTAGGGTTTGTCCACGAAAAATATGCCCATTTTTGTTAGAGATTAGATACGCTCATTCTGTTTATTGAAATTGATTCCGAAGATCTTTGCGCACAAAAAAGATGGGGTGGCGATTTCAGAAAATGCATAAAATTGCTTTTAAAGTGCACTAAAATATGGAGGAAACAAATTTTCGAGAATAGGCTTTTTTTTAGGGTTTTTTTTATGATTCTGTCATTATTTTTGAATCAATCTTTATGAAATTTTCACAAATTGTATTGTTTGTTGTTTCAAGGGACTTCACAGTTTCAAAATTTCAAAAAAATGCAAAGGTCAAGGTCATATTGCGATTATTGTTTTTTTCTTTGACCTTAAATATCTCAAAATCTAAAAATATTTTATCGAAAGAATATGGGTAAAATCAAAAGCCTCTAAAGAGTACTTTTTGAAGAATTTTAGTTGTTTTTTTTTTTCAGATCGGGATTGATTTGCTTGTTTGGTGGCAGTTTGAAGTTTGGTCATACTTTGAATTGATTTTAAAGCCTTTAAAGTTTAAATGTGTGATATATGTTGTCATCATTGGAAAAAAGAATGTCTTACCTCCTCAACAAAAATAGAATTTTGAAAATCTGTCAAGAATTGATGAATTTATAGAGAATTTAAATACATGACCCAGAATAAAAACAGAAAATTTGACAGAATGAGCATCACTGGTTACCTATGTTCTATAATTAGATGCAAGCTCTGCTAGCTTTGCTTGTTAGGTTGGGATGTGTATGTGTAACTATCAGAGATCACTATCATTCATTAAATGTTTATTGCTTTGTGTAAAACTAGCCTACTATCTCATTTCTAATGTAGCAGGTAATTTAGTTTTGCATCAACCCATCAGAGGTTTTACCATAGCATATAGGTAATATATTGGCTAAAAGCTCACTGCAGTGATGACCAGCAATTAGCAGGTCTGATCACAGCAGATGGGGGCCTGGCTCAGTGGGACATCACATTAATTTCGAGACGCCTTTAAGTCTTGATCACAGATGAATTCACCAATGAAGAAAAACACTAAAATATATAAAGCATTTTGCAATTTGTTGTTTTTCTGGTATTTTGACTTGGCTGATCAGGTTTGAAACTGTTGATCATCACGAAAACCGTTGCATTTGCAGTATGCAAATCTAGTACTGTGTTGTAATGGTGTATGTGTACAGTATTAGGAACCGCTCTCTGTCACCATGAAGCGTTATAGGCAAGTAAGGTTGGAATTTCCCCGTCTAATGAGAGGACCTGGCCCCCAATGTCCGCTATTATCATTAGACAGGGTATACAAACCAGTTATGTATACCGAAAGGGTGTCAACCTAACTGCTTACCTCTACCGCTATCTCGCAAAATGATATTGAAAAGAAAACAAAACAGGGTTTGGTTACAACTTTTATTATATCATACACAGTTACAATTTATAATGACATGCAGTACACGTTATATACAGTTTTCATTCCACTTCACTAGCTTTCACCCAGCTTTTAAATTTAGTAGGATAATATTTCCACTTCACTATATTTTGTTAGGTTTTCGTGGACAGCAACGCAGCCGCGAAAACCTACTGTTCTTCTTGTGTTTCTTACTCTCTCTCTCTCTCTCTTTAATTTGTTTCCATTATTATTATTCTTTGCACTTTTTTTTGTGACCGCTGTTGCGGCATGATTAGAAATGCTACAAATATGAAAATTTCCATGCATACTCACATGTATCTGAAGTTGTGCACCATTTAGTTTATTTTTCATTTTATTACTAAGTTTTGCCGCTAGGTGACGTTTAGCACTAAAACATATAATTGCTGATAACTCTTTCATTTGTATGCAGTTTTTTGCATTCTGTTCTCTGTCAACTGCCGCATTAAATATGATGAGTGGTAATATCCATATGTTTGAATCTTTTGAGCTAGAAGAGGTTGCATGTTTGAATCTTTGAAAAAATCTGGTAAATTCGGGTGTGTCCACGAAAAACATGCCCATTTTTGTTAAAAATTAGATACGCTCATTCTGTTTATTGAAATTGATTCCGAAGAATTTTGCGCACAAAATATATGGGGTGGCGATTTCAGAAAATGCATAAAATTGCTTTCAAAGTGCACTTAAATATGGAGGAAATTTTCGAGAATAGGCATTTTTTTAGTTTTTTGATGATTTTGTCATTATTTTTGAAACAATCTTTATGAAATTTTCACAGATTGAATTGTTTGTTGTTTCAAGGGACTTCACTGTTTCAAAATTTCAAAAAATGCAAAGGTCACGGTCATATTGCGAATATTGGTTTTTTCTTTGACCTTAAATATCTCAAAATCTAAAAATATTTTATCGAAAGAATATGGGTAAAATCAAAAGCCTCTAAAGAGTACTTTTTGAAGAATTTTAGTATTTTCAGATCGGGAATGATTTGCTTGTTTGGTGGCAGTTTGAAATTTGGTCATACTTTGAATTGATTTTAAAGCCTTTAAAGTTTAAATGTGTGATAAATTTTGTCATCATTAGAAAAAAGAATGTCGTACCTCGTCAACAAAAAAAGAATTTTGAAAATCTGTCAAGAATTGATGAATTTATAGAGAAATACATGACCCAGACTAAAAACAGAGAAAATTTGACAGAATGAGCATCACTGGTTACCTATGTTCTATAATTAGATGCAGGGTCTGCTAGCTTGTGTTGTATAGCATACAGACCCTCAGAGAGAGAGAAGAGAGAGAGAGAGAGAGAGAGAGAGAGAGCATATGGTCCGTCATATGAATGTTGAGACAAGAACTGAATATATGTGGGTGTTCATAAACGGGGGGAATGTTAGCTCCATGAAAAAATGTTTCTCAAAAGAACATGTGCATTTTGTTTGTGATACTGTTTGTGAGCACTCGACCTAGGTATGAATAGAAACTGTCAAAATATCAATAGCGGAGGAGTTTCATAAAAACTGCGGAACCGTCCATTAATCAAATCGTTCAATGCTTCACACTTAGATCATATTGGCTCATTGGCAATATATGGATGCTTAAAGGCATTTTCAAAACCCTTATATAAGTGACCCCACCCCATATATTCACCCACCCGTCGTTGTGTGGGCATCTGTTTTTGATTAGGCAGGCTGCCACAGACTGTCACAGGTATTGTTAAAGAGTGCATATGTTGCTACATGGGGTTGTATATAGTCATTCACAGTTTTTTAAAAAGTTATGAACATACCAAATACCAGAAATGATCCTAAAAGTTCTCTATTATTCTTTTTTTTTTATTTGAGCAAATATAAATCTTCCCTTTTTCCTTTCTTTCTCTATTGATTTATTTTTTCTACTTTATTTTGTTCTTTCTTTATTTCTTTCTTCTTTCTTTCTTTTATTTTTCATTTATTTTGTTCTTTCTTTCTTTCTTATTTTATTTTATTTGTAAAAATTATCATAAAAGGGACATTAATTTTTTAAATAAGTTATGTATCAGTAATTACTTTCATTCTCTCATTTCTTCCATCAACACATGTTTATATGTCAGAAATCAACACAAATTTTATTACTTGTTTATTCAATAAGAGAAATTCTGTTGAAAAAAATGCAACGAAACGTTTCTAGCAAAAGCAAATACAAAACAAAAAGATCATTTATTGTCAGAATTATGTCCTTCAGGCTCATTTTAATTAATACAAAAATGCGTATCTCTGTATTTACAATATCAAAACTTTAATTCTGAAATAAATGCATAAACGTATGATCCTATAATCATGCAGTTACAAAATTGACCCCAAGTAATAAATGTAATAAAGAATATGTAAGGGATCATAAACTAAACAACCAATATATTATCACTATCATTCATTAAATGTTTATTGCTTTGTGTAAAACTAGCCTACATCTCACTTCCAGTGTAGCAGATAATTTAGTTATGCATCAACCCATCAGAGGTTTTACTGTTAGAAATAGGTACTATATTGGCTAAAGACTCCCTGCAGTGATGACCAGCAATTACAGTGGTGCTAACGTATCAGTTGTCAAAAAATACGATTGGAATACGATAGAAATACGGACGATATACGATATGCGATATACGATCTGCGATATGCGATGTGCGATAGCAGGTCTGATTTACCTTTACGATTCGTTACGATGCGATGCGATGCGTTTATAATCTGATACCATACGATATACGAATTACGATTTGCGATATACGATACAGGATAAGCACGGTATAAATGGCATTTTTTACAACTGTATACAACTAGATTTTACAATAAGTTCAAAAATATGAAATATCAACTAAGCTTTTAACAATATTTATCACAAGCCGTGTTTTCATCTGAAATAGACAGCGGAAATAAACAAAACGGGAAACAGGAAATGGGGACAAACTAAATTGCGGGTCCTCTAGAAATGTTACGGACTCTGTTGTCTCCGTCAAAAACAACCTAAGCACGTGTAATGAAAAACTGATTTTTTTCCTAATGAGGACTCATAAAAAAATGTATTAATTATGCTTTGTTATTATGTGTTTTGATATTAATCACATTAAAAACAAGTAATGGTGTTGTATGCAACACATAAAGTCCCTACCGGCTCCACCTTGACTCAATATGGTAATCAATCCCATTTTTTGCCATATTTTCACTATTTCCGTTACCATAGCAGCCACAATTTTAGTCGAAGAACAAAATAAAATAGTGCATAATCTACACATTGCCATCTAGTCATATACCAAGTTTCATCAAGTTTGCTTGCTTAGTTATCGCGGGATCCCATTTTTTGCCATATTTTCACTATTTCCGTTACCATAGCAACCACAATTTTAGTCGAAGAACAAAATAAAATGACGTGCATAATCTACACATTGCCATCTAGTCATATACCAAGTTTCATCAAGTTAGCTTGCTTAGTTATCGCGGGGTCCCATTTTTGCCATATTTTCACTATTTCCGTTACCATAGCAACCACAATTTTAGTCAAAGAACAAAAATAAAATGACGTGCATAATCTGCACATTGCCATCTAGTCATATACCAAGTTTCATCAAGTTAGCTTGCTTAGTTATTAAGTTATCGCGGGATCCAGATTTGAGCAGACGGACGGACGGACAGACGGACAGACGGACGGACAGACGGAGGGCAAACCTATAGTCCCCTCCGGTGTGAACACCGGTAGGGGACTAAAAAAATGATACCAGTATCATTTAATATCTAGTACGCTGTCATTTGTGCTAATTAAAACAATATCTTCGGGCATTTTTCAAACTTTGCATTTAATCCATCAAACATAAATGTATATATAATTTATTGGATGTATCAAATATCAAAAGAACGCGAGTGAGTGTGGGAGAATAGAACCGTATCTATTTTCTTATTAGAATATTCGTATATATTACAAGTAGGTAACTGTCATAGGTATAGATTTAATATAAATATGTTTTCATATACTTTAACCAGAAGCTCGGAAAATCCGCTATATTGTTTTAAAAAGCCTAAGCCCGAAGAATTGTTGTTGGAAATTGACTTGGTAATTAAATAATTAAATACATGTACATTAACATGGGTCGAAAAGCTATCTTTGTCGAAAAGATGCCATGAGTGAAGAGGCCGCCGTTTAACCGGGTATTCGTGAGAAATGTCATACGCCGCCATGTGTATACAGTTTAATATGATTTGTTTCGTTAATCGAGTACAAGAATAAAATAGTTGCCAAATCGGTTATATCTCATTTTGACTACACCCAGTTCATCTACTGTATAAAGTTATTTCACACCTTTCCAGACATGTTTCCAGATTGTCTAACACATGCATTACTACATGTAAAGGATATATAACTAATTGTCTCTTATTAAGTAGGGAAATATCATCATGTGTTGGGCTTTCAATATTTTGTAATGGTATCCATGTTTTTGACCAAGTATTATTGTAAAATTATTTAAATGTAAAGTATTTAATATTTTATTAAATATTTATCATATAAAATTTATATTGTGTGCATTATGTATCATCCCCGCACTAATTCACTGTGTCTTCCGCATAAATATGCATTCATCTCTCCTCCTCTCTCTCTCTCTCATCCTATATTTTGAGCTAATGGTCATTAATGTTATCATGTATGTGGTTTCGAGACACATTTTAATTTGCAGAGATTTTGATTTGTAGACACAATGGGTTTCAATCGGAAGAACAAATTAAAAAATTTGTGTATTTACTCGCCATTTTAACAATCAAAAATATTTTAAAGAATACCCTATGATTCGCTCATTTGTGATATAAAAATAAGTCCATAAGTCACACACATGTGTGCCCGCACACTCCCTTACAAATGTATTTTTGATACATGTATCATCATTATCATCATCGTGTACATATTAAGATTTTTTTCTCTCTTCGAAATATATTCTGTGCCTCATACCTAGATTGGAAACAGTTTTATTATTATTATTTTTATTCTATGAATATTGGTGTTTTTAAAATAGAATTTCAAATTATTGATAAAAATTGTAATCTTTTAGTACCGGAAATAACATTCACTCTGTGTACATGTCAAAAGTCTTCTCCTCTGGGGGTGGTATACCGGCAGCGGCGAGACATAAAGGTGACATATCGGTCAAAATAAACACATGCTGTGCCTGCTGAAAAGAAACTTATGGCACGCCTCCGGTATTGCGAAACACATTTTTTTCACTTAATTATACATAAAAGATTAGGGATATGCAAGAAAATGTTCTAAACCTATTATATCTCTAGCAAACTGTAATAATATGGAAATGAGATCTTTAGCGAACTGTAGTAATATGGAAACAAGATCCTTTTCGTTTAACTATTATCATGTCAGTGAACTCTGTGTTATCACGGAATAAAAATACATCAGTTATTTTATAACAAATCTTCCATTCCCATGTAGGTTTTATGTTTATTTTTCTATTGTTATGGCTTGCAATAATTCCTGGTTTATCATATTAAATATTAAGACATAGCATTGAAGCATATAACGAAAATGTGGTCCCGTTTTATCATTGTTTTGTTTTTTTTCCATATGAAAGAGACAGTTGTTGGATACAATTAAGT
>CM037787.1:7516522-7566522 GCA_021229015.1 Solen grandis
TAAAACTTTAACATCCGCGAAAAATACTGGACGTCGATTAAACGCAAATATTTGTGTCCGCATATTTAAGGTAAAGTCCATGTAATGGTTCCGCTACGTCTTGGACCACTTAGCATCTACCAAGATAACCAAGTACCTAATGAAACATTAGGAAAACCTGGTTATCCCCGTGAAAGGCCATGGGTCTGAAATGTAGCAGAACCATTACAGGGACTTTACCTAACTTCAGCCCACAGTTACTTATATAAACCGCGAAAGGACAGAAAAAAAAATGCCATCGCTAGTCTGTTTTTGTTTCAAAAAAAAAAAAGAAAGATACATTTGGTCAAAATGGACCTAAGAATTATGACCCTTGATGAGAATGCAGTCCTTGTAATAGTGGACACGTATGTGAAGATAAATGACAGACGGTTTAATAAATTTGAAGTTATGGGCAACGTTAAAGTTTGTCATGACGACTACGCCGCCAATGACGCCGACACCAGAATGATTTTTGTCTTAAAAAACAGTCGAGATAAGAAAAAAATAAATCTGTCCCAACACCTTTAACATTATGTTGATTTTTTCACATGTCTGTACTTATCCGATAGCAGTAAATTAACGTCAGCCTTGGTTCACCACTTTAAACCATTTCTATTGCTTCACATACCTGAAAAGTGCACCTCCGTTTCCTTGGGGAAATATGTCACAATAATGAGCCCTAATGGATCAGGCGAGACTTTATGGGGTTTAAAAGCATCCAATTTTAATTTTAAGAGCTCTGCAAATCGAAAGGGGCTGTGATACGTCTTCCATTTCATACCAGAGGTTCGGTACATATTCCCACTTGAGTATCATTATTCATCAATCGAAAGTGTTTCTGAAGTACATCTGTCTTTTTGCTTGTTAAACGTGTTTAGTGAATTCAGTGGGTTATTAATGGGACTTAAATATTGGCACTTAAAAGTGTTATTGGTTTGATTATCATTAAGAGAAATATAAGAGACTCGATAATTTCATATCAATTCGATATAGTTTCCGTTTGGCAATAGCTGTTGTTTATTTTGTTTAAGTTCAAAGTTTATATTACTCTAATTGTGATCTATGGTCCAAAAAAAATTGAACTGGAAATTTGACATGCTTTTTTGTCATTGCATGAGTCAATAGTTTGTGATTAATACTAAGTACACTTAGAATTTAATCGTCAGTAGTTCATAATATTTGTTAAGCATTTTCCCATCACCGAAAATAAATTAAGGTAATCCAGCTATCATTGGATTATAATCATGATCCTTTAAATGCTTAAAAAGACTTCACTGCAAATGAAAACATCCATTGGCTCTTTTACTCAAAGTCTATAAAGGCTTGCATTTACTATAAACTTTCCACGATCACTTGATGGACTATGAACACAATTTAATAATGGGTGGATTACCTGAAATCAATTAAACATTACTTATAAACGAATTGTAATTCTTCTCGACGTCTCCAGTGTTGGACCTGTACTTTGCGCATGGGGCGGTCAGTACATAATCTTACCCCCAGCAGCAATTGAATCCACGTTCTACTTCCGGAGAATTAACTTACCTAAAGGGATCATGACGTATATATATATACTCGTACATTCGGAACATCTCGGCGAGTCTATACCTAATCAACTTCAATCGTGTTATGTCGCGTATTTCCGGAATCCTACCTATGCTAATCAGAACAGAACAGAATCTTATTAGCAAAAAAAATAGCATGAAAATTGTAATAGGCAAAAACATTAAAGTGCAGTTTTAATCCGAATCATTTTCAGCGAAATGAGCTCATCGAAAATCGCAAATGACGTCAGAATGCATTTGACGACGAGACAAGACGGAATTACACGAGGGATGACGAGACAAGACGGAATTATACGAGGATTTCCGACTGGACGTGGTATGGGAAGAAAGTCTGGATTCTGTATCCAGGGATCCGTGTAAAACCAAGGAAATTACATATAGATAATGAAGCATTACAGTAGTTTTGAAACAAACCATAGAATAAAAATGTAAAAAATGGCCCAATGCTTATACATGTAATTATTTTTACCCAAAATATATTGATTTCTTGCAGTTATTGTACAAAACCTTACACAGGGTTTCACTAATGCATACATCCCTACTTTTCAGATGGTCTGCGGTCATCATCCATGTTCATTCATTCCCCTGAAACTTTCGCATGGTGGGGGATTTTACTGTGATTAATCATTTATGCGACATTAATCTGCACGTGTATGCATGACACCTATGATATATAATTAATAACGATCAATATATCTTGTCAGACCCCTGCGATCTGATGCATCAGTTTTTTATCACCCATTTGATGGCCATTATAATATCTTCAACTTAACTCTTTGGATTATTATCTATATCGACAATCCAGTTAGTTTATGAGTCATATTATAAATATTATTGGACCTTTTTGTTTGAATTCGTCAAACAAAATGATATCAGGAACTCTACTGACACTGAGAAAACAAAATGATATCAGGAACTCTACTGACACTGAGAAAAAGAAAATTAGTATATATGGACCATAAATTTAGAAAACATAAGATAACATGAACGAACGTACTTACGGTGCAAGTAATCATAAATTGTTTAATCCATTTCTGCCAAAAAAATGTCTTATCAAAAGTATGAGTCACGTGATATCCCGGGTCAAGCCCAGTTTAACCGATCTACGAACCTGGAAGTATAGATAAGAATATACCCCGATATAAATATACAATAAAATATGTCAACTAAATCATTTAACTACATATTTTGCCTTTTTTTTACATTCGATAAGTTTAATACAATGTTATACCTATATATACAAGATTACAACTGCAACAGCCGGTCCAGGGCGAAGTCTGATTGTGTTGCATTTATATTCTTGACCAAGCCTAGGGGTTCTGGACAAGTACCAATGACATTTATAATCAACATTCCAAGTATGAAAAGCCATAAACCGAGTCATAAAAATGTCAAGGCCACGCGGGCTTAACCCCACTTATGAAACCTAGGGCGTCATAACAGTAAGAACCGAGTGCTTCCGAATGACGACAGTCGTTTCATAAACGATGTTTTTACGATTTTAATAAAAATGTTTACATTTTTGAGGCCGATAGATAAAGATATGTTACATTGTAACATACCAATTTGAAGCAGTGTACATGCTATCGATACAAATATGTGTCCCATTCCCCATTTTTTTCAAACAAAATAAGATGAAGATATGTGAAATATAAACTTCAATATTTAATATCATCTATCAGATTTATTATCCGATGACGCACACAACGTTAATTAAATCACAATATTGCAAAACAGAGGTTTTTATTAGTCTGTATAATAACACGATTCTTTAAATATAAATACATATCTATTCAATACCACAGTTCAAGACATACATAAGTCCCTAAATGACCCTAATTAAAACCGAGGTCAACTATAATAAATAATAATAATGCACATAAACATGCATGGTTTCGTAGCTTTAAAGTTGTGGTTTTTGCATTCGGTATTAATGCACAAACTTACATAATCGCGATTTTTTTCAAGCCAACTTTATTTCCCGGCGCTTATTTCTATAACTGCGGACACCGGTCCTCGGTAAATCGCGATTTGTTTTTATTCGCAGGAAAATAAACTGGTTACCGTGTCTCTTCTGTGTCACAAAAAGGCTTGACGGAATTGAACTGAAGAGTCATTACAAAAATACAGAAAACAGAAAAATCCACCGGTTGACATATTCCGTTTCACTTCATGTCGCGGAGAAACGCAGTCGTTGACTAAAATATCGACCAATAAAAGCGCGCCTTATAGATGAAATACTCTTTGGCGTAATGGAACCAATGAAAATACGACAAAATACAGGCCGAGAGATGCGTTCCATCTATCAGGCGTGGGTATCCGACGATGGATTCTAATGTTGATATTATACACATAGGTGTTCTCTTTTTTTCTCCCGTAATAGGTTACAAAAGGGGTTTGGGAACCATCCCCTAGCTGATTTTACAATATAAACTAAATGGAAATTACACAAGGTATACGGTATTACACAAAGTTATACGGGATTCAATATGGGACCTCCTAACCAGTATGACGATCGCCCTGTGGATTCGAATCCCGGTCTGTTCAGTCGAATCGTTAATGTGATAAAGTCCATCAAAAGGTTTTTGGATGGTACACCTTGGTCGGCTGTAGAGCAGAGGCCTCCGTGGCTAAGTGGTTAGATACACATGGGCTGATTTAACTATCACTGAGTCCATTACCTCTGTAGGCACACAGCGAGGATGCGTATAGTTGTGCGTCTACCAGGGTGCCTCTGTATTCGTTCACCTGTGATTAGCATGACTGCAATACTGTTGCAGAGAGGAAAATTTCTAAAAAGGAACAGCAAAAACATTATCTTGGTTGATATAATACTGGGCTTGACATATTTATCAACTTGTATTAAAAACATGTATTGGGATATTTCATTATTTACAATTGTATCCTAAAAAAAAATGTTAGCTGCATCCAGTGGGTAGATTTTAATTTTATTTTTTTAAAAACATATACTGTAGAATCATTAATTTTCGTGGAGGACTAATTTTCGTTGATTTCGTGAATAGCGTTATCCATGAATATTTATCCCCACGAAAACGTTTTATTTCATAGACCTCATGTTTTCTAGAAGATGGTTCCACAAATATATATATATATATATATATATATATATATATATATATATATATATATGTACCAACGAAATTGATTTAATTACAGGTTCCACGAAATTTAATGTCAACGAAAATAAATTATTTTACAGTACCCTTCTATTTCACAGCCACTTAATTGCCATTATAGACGGACAGATCTTAATGTCTGTTTAAGGCAGTTTTTCGTTGTTGCTAAGTTAATATGTAACCTCATCAGGTCATTTGTTATGAAAGGCTGTATAAATATAACATTCAATTGTCTATGACAAGTTGATTCTTTGAACCGTTTCATTATCTTTAAAGTTTTGATGTGAACGCTCTTTACCCACATTGCGCCGATGTTCAAACATCGATTTATTGTTGGCTCGCGAGTGACGACCCGAAAATCTCCTACTTTCGAGTGGAATTAAGATCAACAATGACTTATAATTCATTATTCAAGAAAAGCATTCCCCGTTATCTCTGGAGTGGTGAACAATTTATCTACTCAAGCCGGTCTTTATTGAAATGCCGGTACGCAGAATCTCAAATTGACCGCACGTTGTGAGAGGAATTAATAGCACATAGAGAGGGCGGGCGGATATAGAAGTTATGTGAATGGACGCTAGAGCGCATTAAGTAACAGGCATCATTGAAAGATATGGGGACGAATTGATATTGAACGAATGAAATAGAATCGGGACAGACGTGGCGTGAGGAATCTGGAATACAAATCAGTCTCTAGGTTAGATATAAGGTAAAAGAACTTGAAATTATTTTTTATTTCATCAGGAGTGTGTATACATAAATAAATAAGTAATAATGAGAGATAAAAATATTCATCTGATGTAAGGAAAACCATCATCAATAAACTATCATGTTTATTTTTTTTTTCTACGATAATGTTAGTTTGCGTTGACACAAAAACTAGAAAGGAACTTTATATAAAATTATTAATCTAAAATCTAATTAAGGTAGATTTGACACAAAATATAATTTCGTCATTTTCAGTGCGATAAATGTAAGCAAAAGAATAAAAAATATATTTTGAATTTTACATATGTACACACATGATAGTGCCAACAAATAAATAAATAAATAAATAAAAAAACTGTCTATAATCATTTATGCAGCTTCTTTATCAAGAATAATAAATAAAGAAGTGGATTTAATACTAAAATTTCGGTAAATATTTCGTAAGATATATTCGTTAATGCATGTACATTTATGAGAGGGATTATAATTGATTGCCAAAAATACACATGTACCAATTAATTACAAATACGCACACTATTGTTATGAAGCATCAATCAAATCATTATAAGGTAAGATAATATTTTATTACAGCGACATATGTTTTACAGCTTAACCCTTTCCCTCATATAGACTCATTTTGACGCACTCAGTAGGTACCACATAAAGCCTGATTTGCAGAAAACCACAGTTAAACCATACCAAATTTAATTACAAAATCCTCATTTCCAGACCACTGAGGAGCAGCGAACAGCATAAAACCTGATCAGCCTGCGAGTTACTCGCAGGCTGATCTGGTTTTATGCTGTTCGCATAGGTCTTTTCATGGTGTCCTCTATGAGGGAAAGGGTTAATATATATAAGAAATAAATATACATACATGTATCTATATTAAAGTTTTTACACGACGACGACAACAACGACGACCAAGCAATCAAAATAGCTCGACTTTTTTCTTCGAAACTAAAAATGAATCCTTATTAACCTAACTAAGTTAAATGCCATGCCGGAAATTAAGAAATTTCAAACTGTCATTATTTTTAAAATACTGTATAAATGACTATCTCAGCTCCGAGGAAATATCCATTTTTTGTTTGTACATTTAACTATGTATATAACTATGATATAATACTATGGTTTTAAGTCAAATAGAATGACACGCCCGATAGCAAAATAACATTTAAAATCTGAAGTAGGCAAAATTATCTGTAATGTTCACCCTCTTATAAATACTACATGTATTTGAGGAGACAATTAACTTACCTGATGTCATGTGTTCGGAACACAGCCCTTTCTCTTTGTTTGACATCCACTTTGGCGAATATATGAAGCAATCGAGTTAAATACCTAGACAAGTATTACGGAAGATAAGCCGGCAATAAACGCCTTAAAACGTTTGTATGTACATGTATTTGTTTGATACGACACTTCGAAATTTAAATCTGACTACTACAATAAAAGACTCTATATAGAAAATGTGCGTTTTTTCGAGGATTGACGAGGTAAAATGAGTGTTCGGATATTCGCGAGATTTGAAATATCGATAGTTTTCTACCATTTACGCTTATAATTAGTAACTCAGAAGTACGCACTAGACTGGGAATTAATGTCGAATCAGGCTTCGTTTTTTTTTCTGTTTATCTTTCGGCGGCAGTACTAATCTCTGTAGATGTATAGTTTATCCACCTGGCAAAGACATGCTTTTAATATTTATGCATATATTTTCTGCAATAAAAGGACACCATGCATTAATATATTACTGCCGTAAAGCGGTCTTAATATTATGAAATAATAACTGTAACAGACGGTTTAGAACATAGAACTACACAATGTCATCGGTTATCGTCTTTGTGTTGTGATGACTACCGTTGCTGAAATAACAATTCATTCATACAGTGACGTCCAGCTAATAACAAGTAAACGATAATCATATAGACAATAGGGTAGAACCATCGACCTACGACAAGCTTGCTGGGAGGTTTCCTCACATGAAAAATTCGAATGACCATGCCGGGGCTCGAACCTACAGCCGAAAACCAATGTCTTTAACCACTCGACCACGGAAACCCCGGTAGACCTTTACTTCGATAAACTGATTTTAATAGAATATGTATACACTAAAAACTTATTACTTTTCGATGACAATTAATTTTACTGTTTCTACATTTAAGTCAAATTAGTGTGCACCTAATATTATTAGGCGTTCTATTAAATAAACCAGTCTCGTTTTGTTATTATTTATGACTATAACTATCCAGGGAATACAAGGAAATCAGTCACACACCCCATGAACATTAATGACTCTCAGTACAACTATAAAAGGGTTACTTTTTGTGGGGGACTTATTTTCGTTGATTACGCGAACCATTTTACCCACGAATAGCAATCCTACAGTAAGTCGTCTATTTCATAAACCTCGCGTTTTCTGGAACATAAATACACGAATAAATGTAGCAACGAAATTAAAAATCAGCAAAATTCATCATCAACGACAACTCTAGTGTTCCGTGTAACAAAATGCTTAAAACATTTGTATTTCAAAATATATGCCAATACGAACTTAAATGTACACGTATATTTTCCAATCCAAAAGCTTTCAATCAAGATGAGTATGGAGATTATCATAAAAAAAGTTCAAGGTAAAAGTGACACCAGTCAAATACCGGGTCACTGCTAAATCAACACGATACTTGGGTAAACCCCGGAACAACTCGAGTACAACTCGGGTACACGTCCAATCTCGTTAATCCAGGAAACACGTATGCCTTCTTCCTCGAGATATCATTTTGAACTAAATTGAACTTTTCTACTTCGTACATTAAACAAAAGTACGAACGCATTATAACATAATTTGTTTATTTCATTGATAGATCGAAAACTGTTCGATATGGTACTTAAAACCAGTGCACGTTCTAAAGGCAGGCGTGAATACGCATTATTGTTTGACTAATCATTATTGAATTCTCATTAAAACTATCCGTCTGAAGTGATTATGCAACATTCATTGTAAGTCAAAATCAGAATAAACTGATACAAAATGAGGTTATTTTTTTCCTTTAGATTTTAATCATCATATTTTTTAAAACTACTTGAAACATTGTTGATGCGCCTATGTAATAACGTTAGGCCAATGTCCGAGACTAAGTCCTTGGTAGGAACCCATTGAATGTATTTTGAAATAAAATATATTTATAGCAACAACAACATTCGTTAAATTCTGGTATCTGATTCTACCAGGATGCCTTTGTGCACCCAGGAACTTACTCTGTCAGTAGATAGCTTGGCGTCGCTACAAGAGGGTCATAGATAGCTCACCAGAGTACATACGCTTTTTTAAAACCATTCTAGCCACTTTATTTTACGTGGTTACCTTCAGAAGCAACCGTATTCAAGTTTCAAAGATACAAAGAATTATTAAGTTAGTCAATCATCTGGAGGCCTAACTTTTCATGGGATCAAATTTATTTTGGGAATAAGGGTAGATGCTTATGAGTTGACCATATGTGCTAAATGGAATTAAGTTATGGCCATTGGCTTCATAGAATACATTTGAATTTTTCTACATATAGTTATAAGGAAATTACCTGACCGCCTACTGACCTCATTTTCAATGGATGAACTTTATTTTAACAATTTGGTAGACAGCCATGAGGTGACCATTTGTGGAAATGCAATTTAATTCTGACCATTGGTTTCAGAGGAGATGTTTGAAGTTTTAAAGTAAAATTATGTTGGTTGCCATGGAAATCAGAATTCTGCATGGACCAAGTTTAACTTACCAACTTTTGTGAAGGGACACTGATCATTTATGCCAAGTTCATCATTTTTTTTTACCCAGTGGTTTCAGGGGAGATATCGTTAAAAGCAATGTGTTGACGACTGACGACGAGCGCAGGGTGATCACAATAGCTCACCGTGAGCACGTTGTTCTCTGATGAGCTTAAAAACAAAACAACAATCTGATCTAATTAAGGGACAGTAAGATTTTGACAGCTAAGTGACAAACCCTGACCTTTGTTTACCCTGCTCAATCCACAAACAGAAGATCGATTTTATTGGTGATGCTACCTTCGAGAGCTATTTTACATATCTATATTGTTTATCTAGCTGAGTTGGTAAACAGCTATGAAAACTCTTACGCACCGAACGGTCAAAGCATGGAAAACTATAAATACGCTTTGGGGTGCTATCTTTAGTTACAGAGCGTCACAGGTGTGCTATCAAATTAACTATAAACTTTATAAACACATTTAATACAGTTGCTACAAAATTATGGACCGTTTTGGCCTACTATGAGTATTAATGTTTTTTAAAGCTAGCATTTTGCCTTCTTAAGTGAAAGTAATTAAAATCCATTTCACCAGACTTTTTTTAACAATCTGCGTCGTTTGAGAAACAAGCTTTTACAACTTATAAACTGTGTTGGACCAGCACTTATAGCCTGAAAAGGTCATGAAAAACCGATGCCCCTAACGTGGTTTGAACCCACAACCTGTGGATCTGCAGAAATGTATGTTACCACCTAGCCATCCTTCAATAAATTAAAAATAAGTCAAAACAGCTTCCACATTCGTGTCATATCTATCCTTTAAGGTAAATCCCTGTAATTGTTCCGCTACATTTCGGACCTCATGGCCTTTCACGGAAATAACCAATGTTTCCTAATGTTTCATTGGGTTACCTTGTTTATCTTGGTAGAGGTTAAGTGGTCCAAAACGTAGCGGAACCATTACAGGGACTTTATCATAAATGACCATTTCCGAGGGAAAGCGGACTCTAGTAACAGAACAGTCTAGAAGAATAGAAGTCGATATCTGCTGTGACGTAAAAACACAGCAAGTCAAAGGTCCAATATCTTGTTTGTCTAACTTACATAAGTTCATTTAATATACGGGAAAAGAGTACACATGTATTATTAACATATGTTTTAACATATGTCTTTTCTATATGTAGATGACAGTTCGACCTAAAATCAGACTTCTCCCGCTTATAAATAAGGTGTGTAGTGGACAGGCTGGTGTGTCAGGGCACCATTTCTTTCAAGTGTTTTCAGTACAGAACTTACATATGCTGACGGAAAGTATAACTATCACTAAAAGTGACCAATACCTCTAAGTCTTCTGTCTTCATACAATGTGAGTATAGGACGGGACGTGGCTGAACGCGACGCGACGAACGTGGTCCTTTGTACCCCCCCCCCCCCCCCCCGTCTTTCATGTGGGGGTATAAAATGCATCATTGCATTTCTCCAATTTTCGTAATAGGGTTATGAACCACACCCTAGCAAAACACGCTAGAAAACAAACTTCAGAAAGTTATCGGTTTCATTTATCAAGTCATGGAGCATAGGTTGGGTAGAAGCATTGACTGCATAGCCAGACTTGCTGAATAATTTAAACAAAAACGATCTGTTGAATATTCAGAGAAAATCAGCACACGAAGTCTTTACCTTCGCGAAGATAACAAATTCAACCAGTATTCACCATCGAATAAAATTCGTCGATCAAATAAGTATACTCATAAGACCTAAATACCAATATATAGTTAGAATAGTAATGTATTTTTTAAGTTTATGAAGCTGTATTAGCAGCTGAATTAGTAACTGAGTAAACATAGCCTAGTAACTGACTGTAAGTTAGTTATTAGCTGAAATAAAAGATGGATTCATACATCTGAAGTATATATTAGGTTACTGCCAGTTTCACATACATGTAAATCTAAACAAGTAAACTTGAATTAATGATGTTAATTGTTTTCTCAATGCAAGTTAATATTAATATACCAGTATTCCTGATTTGGATATAATTGGCAACCAATCATGTTGCTTCGTCTTACTCCGGAATCCTCCGTCAAAATAGAAAATTTCGGAGAGCAATCGGAACAACTTGGTGATCAATGCTTCACCAATGGTGATGGATGACGGAATTACCCGAGATGTTCCGGTTATTCAGAGAGAATCGCTGATATCTTCTGAGTGCTCGGCAACTTCTAAATATCTACCGTTGATACAACTGTATCTTAATGCAACGTATACATTAATGTCTCTGAAACTTTTCTTTGACATGCAAACCTAAAATCAATCGGGCTACTTACCTTTGTATATTTCGCTTTGTACTGGTAACTATGCAAGACACTGTCTTTCAAAAGATGTAACTTGGTTTATATGTATGCCTGATTTTTCTTCAACATGAATGATGATATAAATATTAACAACAATCACAAGAGCTATTCAAATGCAGATAAGAGAAAAATAAGTTTTATAATCAATTCAGCATATTCCAGTTTTATTCCAAAGGCCAGATTTTCCGGCGGAAACTCTTTTAATGCAACAACTTTTAAGATTCTGCTTTACAATACGTTAGAATCTGTTTAATTCATCCAATGCATAGAGTATCTACATGGATACCCCCACCGCCAAATTCTTCCCTTTTACTCTATTTAACTTCTATACCTACCGTTAAGCAATAGTTTATCACTGGTCATTCAAAAGAATGTCCAGGAGTCAAAACAAACCCTTCCACTT
Organism: Solen grandis; assembly: GCA_021229015.1. Classification (NCBI taxonomy): domain Eukaryota; kingdom Metazoa; phylum Mollusca; class Bivalvia; order Adapedonta; family Solenidae; genus Solen; species Solen grandis. The sequence goes on from CM037787.1 coordinate 7,528,474, forward strand.
CATCGGAACGGTGGCTTTGTCATGCATATTCGCGGTTAATGGGAATGTTTATTTTACGGGACCTCTTCAGATCTCGCATTATCTCCTTGCCCGGTATTCATACAGACAAATGCAAGAGTAAACATTTACTCGAAACCTGAAGTACGCTTTTAATTTCATGTTCAAATGAAAGGTATACATATCTCTTAATGTATTTCAAAAACTCAAGAGATCGAATGTAATCAAAAACCTATACTGATTCATCTGGACTGACAGTGTTAGATATTCATTTTTATATGCATTCATGATGTATTGTAAGTTTAAACACACAGATGACCAAATTTAGGTGGGCTGGAACCTTGGTAATGCATGATGTTAATACTTAATTTCAAGTTGAAAGAGTAGTCTGTCATTCCTTTATAAACATTGAAATCAAGATCCTCCTTGAAAATTAAAAGAAACGAAAACCGCCAATTCATCTGAACATACAAAAACCGAAATTGTATAAATAAAGAATTGCGACCTTATATAAATTTTTTATTCTGACCTGTTGAACATTTGCAAACCGCAAATATGATAAATGCAGAATAAATGCAAAACATCACGTGATCCTTCCATGCTTTTTTGCATTTAAACATTTAAATTGATTGGTTTCCGTGCGCAGACGGAAAAAACGGAAACTGAACAATTGTTCTAAGTCAATATAGAAACCTTATTAGGTTGGTGTGAGTTTGCTTATTGTTGAACAAGTTTCACGAAATATTGTCAGAAGACAGCCTGAAACTATAAGAGGTTTATTCTACGGGTGCTTTGGCTTCATTTGTGGGGATATCAGAGAGTGATGTGGTCGCATTGTTGGAAGCAGTAGCGGGGTATGGTGAGTGTCTAGATACTTATTAGAAACAAATCAAAATAAATAAATAACGAAAGTGATATAATTGATCTCTTTAGAGTTATAGTAATTATGATACTATATTTTTGTAATTACTTATTTATTGGAATATAATGTACTTCGCTACCAGTAATTGAAACAAAACACAAAATAAAAATGACAGTTATGATATAATATTAAAACCGAACTTTGTTATGTATAATTTGGAATATAGTATATACATAAATGATTATAATAGCGATTTTAACTGGAATACATCTGGTATTTCACCATGTCTACTACTGCGATTAGCTGTCAACACAGCAAAGCGATTTGCCGTGTATTGTTTTATAATAAATACTGTCAGCATATATCATTTCATTAAATATCGTAATCATTTTAAATCAGAATCAAATAAATTAACCATGATTCTGTTATATAAAAAAAACGTCCATGTCAAAGTAAATGCATGTGCATATTCAGATACAGTAAAGTATCGATGTCACGAGGAGCCTTCATTGAAAATTCATTATTAATGTAAACGGATAAATAATAATAATAATACGTAACCATGATTCCTTTATTTAAATTGTAATTTATTAAATTACAGAAGGGCATTTCGAAGTCATCAGTCCAGATAGTTGCAGTCTCGCCATCATCATCCGAGAAGTCAAGTCTCGCACATTAGTCCAGTCCGAGATATGTTGCAAGTCTCGCACCAGCCAGTCCAGTCCGAGATATGTTGCAAGTCTCGCACCAGCCAATCCAGTCCGAGATATGTTGCAAGTCTCGCACCAGCCAATCCAGTCCGAGATATGTTGCAAGTCTCGCACCAGCCAGTCCAGTCCGCGATATGTTGCAAGTCTCGTACCAGCTTATATTAAAGCAGCTCGTTCACAGATGATCGGTAGAAATTTTAAAAGAGATAAATATTCTATACTCTCCCTCGTTAATGTTGGTGAATTTTTGGTTTCCTGACAAAACTCGGGAAGTGTGGGTCACATTGCACAGGGAAAAGTTATTTTCGTAAACGCAACTTCGGCGAAATCGGCTAAATTTAGACTACGATATCCCCGAAGGATGCGTTCCGCAACATGGCGTCTACACCAGTTCAGGGTAGCGATTTCATAAGTTCATCCTATGAAGTTAGTGCATGCAGGAAAAGTGAATAAATCTAAACGTAGGTTTTATCAATATAACTTCAATACCGTCTGTGACGGTATTGCTTGTGATAGGGAAACCACCCATTTTTTTACGATCACGGATGATTGCATTGGGTGACCATGCGTCTGTAGATGGGTATTGATAGACGTTATTCACACATTAAGTTAAAAATTAAATTCTTAGACAATGGCCATCTGTGAACGAGCTGCTTTAATATCCATGGAGCTAAATATATAATGTCTCGACAATCCGATTATATCATACTTCTATATCCTTGGGTTCTCTACATTTCGCTATGTCACTGCATTTAAAAATAAAGACTCAGCTTATACACATGAATAATATATAACCAGATCCTGACATGGGTAGATTCTGACTCCAACATTGAAAATTAATGGAGATTCTTTTTTCATATTCATTTCTAAAAACTGGCCGATTTTTTATCAGTTGTTGGGCTTATATTCGTGAAACTTGTAAAAAAATGTTTAGCTGAAACTTTGACAAAGTCTCTCTCTCTCTCTCTCTCTCTCTCTCTCTTTCTCCACCGCCCATTCATCCGCTCATGCTTACATGAATACTTAAGGGGCTAGAAGGTAATTGGTGATAGGGTCAGTTCTTCTTAGTGTCATTCAGTTGGTTACTCATATTGGGCTATCTGTAATCTCTTACAACGGATAAAAAAATTCAGGAGCAAAGAACTCGTATACGTATCGTTTGTAATTACTGATGTCCGCCCGTCCGCTCCACCTTTCTTTTTTTTTCCGTATGACAATTTTATCGCTCAATCGTAGAAACACTTTCATCCAGAATTAAAAGCAACACATTTGATGGCGATGTCCTCGCCTTCCAATTCAACGGACGAGAAAGTATAGCAATAAACTATTTAACTTTCATTTAATCACGGCGCACCGTTTGTTAATTTATGCCCAGCCAAAGTGGTTTCACCATCACAAGTAAGCGATAATCTGTCTTTAACCACACCGCGATTTGACACGGATCAACGGTCCAGCCAGGGATTAACAAGTAGGAAATATCAGAATCGATCTCTCGTTAACAAATCAATGTTTGGGGAAATTTAAATGGATCCCGAGTGCTGTTCTGGTATACAAATAAAAAATATTCAAGCGACGGTACAGAAAAGGAGTGGGAGAATCTAATGGTTATCTTTGTTTTGCCATGTTTAGACATCAACTGTAAATGGTCGTGTATTGAAAAGGGATATAGTGTGAAACTGAAATATTGGTTGTAATAAATGGTGGTTTATTGTACCCAGTAGAGAAGGGCTGTTTGAAACAAATAATTTTAAGTCACCTTTTTCCTGAAATATAGAAAAGGATTACGGCAAATGGGTTTGTATACATATTGTGATTTATTTATCTTTTTGATTCGTATTGCAACACTTAGCTCGATATATATGTACTTGTTTAATGCTATTTTCAGGCACAATTTCTACCAAAAGATACTTAATATTTAATTTCTTTTGGTTGAAATGTATTCCACCGTGCATGTTTACAAAATACTTGTGTACATGATTAAATTGACATAAATTATTACAGAAATAACCAGCAGTATTTGTTATGAAATGAATCAATTCGTATTTTTATTAGATGAATAAAATAATGATAAATTCTCTCCTATTATATTAAGTATTACCTAGCGCTAATTATGGTTGGTGGAACCTCGTGCGGGTCTTCTTTAAAATTGAACTTTTCATTATTCCATTTAATATTATCGCTTGTTCTCGCTTGTCGTGTTTCACGATATTGTTCATTTTTTTTTTAAATTTCATTTCTTTTTATACTTTTTATGTTTATTCCCCAAAATTTTCTCTCTCAGGGGTCTAAATATCGTTTGCATTGTTCCATGATATAACAGAAATTAAACGACAGCCATGTCGAATGGCAAATTACTAAATATAATAATTTCTTATGTCCATATATGCAAGAATACTTTTCTTCTAACAATTTAAATTTGAATATATTCTCTATCCAGTTTGCACAGTAAGCGAAATTTATATTTACAACTCGAGTAATGTACTGAAGGGAAAATAAACGCAGGTTAACCTCTTGTGATTTTTTAAAGGAATGTGTTAGACATTAATTAATATATGATGATTCTGATAAAAAATGTGATTAACTGAATGTTTTTCCCCTTTAATGGGGTGGAGCTTATCTTACAAGGATTACAACGAATTTCGAACTTTTCTAATGAAGTTCACCCGTTAACAATATACAATCGGATCTCAGTTATTCGAAGTTATTCGGGACCGACGTTTCAATTTGAAAAAAAAAACCCACAAAACAACAACAACAACAACAACAAAAAAACATGCATATGTTTGTTAAATCCATGAAGGTCAAATGCATATACCTTCATGTTTGTATGTAACGGTGTATTGTGAAGATTTGTGTTTTAAACCATCTTGTAATAAATATCGAGTATGCCTTTAAGTCAATTGAATTAAAATCATGCATGTTCGTAAATTATCATATAGGTTTTTAACAAATCCGCTTTTGTTGTAACGATATTTTCCTTAAGTGTCGGCATGTATTTCAATAACTTTTTTCATTTTGTAACCATAAGATTTCTTTTCCATCATTACGATTTCCGAACAGTGTTTATTCGAACATTAAATGTCTATTAATTGAAGCAATGTGTCTGTTTATTCGAATACTGTGTCTTTGTATTCGATTCCTGTTTCCGGCCTTTAGTTTATACACCAGAGAAACAGACGGTGGGGATGGGGGTGGGGGTTATAAACTTAAAAGAAAGACTTTTCTCGAAATCCCGAGCTTATCCGACCATTTCATTTTCTCCGTCAGTCCTCGAATAATCGCAATATTATTGTATATAAAAGACACGTTTGATGACGTCATAACGTACTTCTGTACACGTTGTCAATTAACCACTAAATTGGTAATCAAGACACTCAGATTAAACAGTCAACGACTTGTCAATGATCCTTCACACATTGATTGATTTGATATACAATTATTTACTCTCTATATCTACGTTTTCATGCATAATTCTATTCAATTCTATTCAAAAACGATTTAGCTATCTAGAGATTAACGCTCAGAAAGGATTATGAACCAGGCGCAAGAATTAAACGCATTCATTTGTTTAAGTCACTGGGGAGTTGAGAGATTAATGCAGGTACCCTTAGAAGTGAGATTTTGAATTATTTCAAGAGCATGGACAACATTCAAATTAGACGAAACGTTGACTTATCTGATTAGGACAATCAAGAGCTGACCTCAGACAGAGTGGACCTAAAACAAGGTCAACGTTGTTAATGGGGTCATTTTCAGGTTTTGAAAACCAAGATTTGTTTATTTATTGGCATATAATGTCAATAGCACATTTCATAAGATGCATGTTTAATATATCGTATATTACTGTTAACCAGTTTAACCAACTGTCAGCAATGAAAATACCTTTCAATCGGTTTAAAAAAAAGATACAATGTATCAACAATAAAAAGGACTGTGTACAATTTCGCGATAATTTAAATTTGCGGATTTATACCGGTCGCGAAAAACGCAAAATAACACGCGAAATCGTATAGTTCACACTTACAGTATAAAAAGATTTTAAGGAGCGTCGTTTTCCAGCGGTAACGTACTGTGGATCTGAAGGTCGAGGGTTCGAACCTGTTAGAATCATCAAGGATTTCTCATACTTTTCCTAGATTTCAAGTACTGGTCCAACCCAGGATCCGTTGAGATGGATAAATATAAGTTGCAGGAAATGATTTCACAATTGACGTAAAAATAAATAAGTTTGAACTAAACTAGGGGCATCGTTGTCCATTGATCATATTAAGCAACAGAATGATAGTAAATAAAGACTGAAAAAAAATTGTATGTGCATAATTGATACAGGCTTTTTTTTTCTTGAATTGATGTTTTGTGTTAAATTACGTTGGCTAAAATACGAAGAAATACATATGCATGTATATACAAAACACTTGTAGTCTTAAAACAGAAATGTTTACTACGTTTTAAGAAATAAAAAATAAATATTTCTTTTCTTAACAAACATTATTCGTTACTATGGTATTAATTCATGTCAACATGGTCAAGTACTTAAAGACACCATAGAACAGGGATGATGAAATGCATTTGTACCTAATTTAAGAATTTAAGTATAACTTAGCGCTGGTACGTACGTATGTACGTACATACAACATACGCACACTTACCCAGAGAGAGAGAGAAGCCAGGGGAAATTTCGTGTATGATTTATTGGTATACCAATTTGATATATGTAAAGCTGTAATCCGCCACTGTTCCCTTATATCTGTTCCTATCCCCCTAAAACTGTATACAAAGGAGTTACTTTTAAGTTATTAGTTCATTTTCAAGAAAACAGTCCAACAGGAGAATAAAATTGAAGCAATTCATTTTTCGTTTGTTAATTTCAGCAGACGATACCAATTGTTAAATACGTGCGCAAATCTCTTAGGGAAAATTTTGATCACTCGTAATCCATGTATTAACAACAACAATTCCACGCGATCGTAGTCGGCTATTAATAATAAAAAGGAAAGCAATAAAAGTGTATAACATTTGCTACGTGCTAGTGGTCGATCTTTAATAGAAACGGCCGGGTGTTTCATTTATTTCATGCGATAAGACAATTATGATCATGTCATGTAAACACCTCGTGCGTCAGACAATAAAAGAAGAAAGCTTATATGACTGCTTTCAACTTTCGACCTTAGGGATGGTTTAGAATCTGACCAAAGCATTAAGTTTTATACATGTGACAGGTATTTGTTACCGTTGTTCGAATTTCTCAGCGGTGGGCAAAGTTGCGAAAATTCAATTAGGATCTGCACGTAATGCGGTTTTGGCACGTTTAAAAAGGTAACAATGCATGTAGTGAAAGAATAGAAGGATTGTCCACCTAGCTAGTGTATTTTGATATTGTAAATCATGATTGCTGAAAAAAAAAATAAAAAAAGAATATGGCAAAATGTATGCATACGTAGATGAGAAATAACATGTATTTGAAAATTATAATTTAAAAGCAATTATAAACATATTTCTTCATGAAAAAAAATCGTGTCGCCATTAGCGTCGTCGTCGTCGATGGCATGACATCCGTCTTTTTTTTTTTATCTCGTCAGACTTTACAAAAAGAAATTCCAACATATATGCAGAGATACGGTTACAGACACTTGTCACATGTTCAGTTGTCAGGTGTTATTCCTCTAGATGAAACCTCTAACGTCAAAACAAACAAAAGAGGACATCTAGTTAATGTATGAGTGTATATAAACTTTGATTGAATTTGAATTTGATAGATGTGCAACCTTCAGAAAAGTCTAGACACATTGAATTAAATGATTTGTGAAAGCAAAAGATGCGTCATTTCAATTCACACGATTTGGCAACTTTCTTTTGACTTAAATGGTTTTACAAATGACATTAAATAAACGTTTTGCTGCACAGCATTTATAAACCCATTTTATATAAATTGTTTGAATGCTTATTTGATCATTGTATGCTTTTAATACAAACAAACACAAAGATCTATCTATCTATCTATCTATCTATCTATCTATCTATCTATCTATCTATCTATCTGTCTGTTCGTCCGTCCGTCCGTCCGTCCGTCCGAGCCGTATACTATTCTGTCGTTTTGTCTTGAAAAAAAAAATCTCTTGAAAAAAAATGTTGTTCTTAAATTTAAGTGAAAAATTGTTTAAAATGTATATTTCATAATGTATGTAATTCAGATATAATAATTGGTATATTTACTTTTCAACACAATGTGATTTACTTGAAATAAAAACAAGAGGGTCATGACGGCCCTGAATCGCTCACCTGATTATAAATGAGCAACATATGTTGGATTTTTCATACTGACCTACTTTCTGACCCACATTAATCAACTTCGAACTTGTACAAGATTTTATGAAAACAGACATTCCGACCATGTTTCATGAAGATTGTGCCTCTAGAGTACTAAGATTTGACCTCGTGACCTACTTTTTGACCCCACATGACCTAATTTCAAACTTGTCCAAGATTTTATGGAGACAAACATTCTGACCAAGTTTCATGAAGATTGGCCTAAAAATATGGCCTCTAGAGTGTTAACAAGCCAAATTGTTGACGACGCACGACGGACGACAGACGCCGGACGAAGAGCGATCACAAAAGCTCACCTTGAGCACGTTGTGCTCAGGTGAGCTAAAATGACATGAATAGTCCTGAACTCGAATTCTGGCTCGAATTCCACCAACAATACTTAGCGCTAAGAACTACTTAAATTCTTAAACTAGGAAGACACACATTTCACCATTACTATTCTATGAAATATTCAAGTACACGACAAAGTTGAAATGAATTATTATCTTAATAACTGACAATAATTGTTAAGAAATGAAATATTTGGGTATTTTTATTAGAGAAACAAGACAATGAATTCGCCCTAAAGTTTGCGCAAAGAATTGTTGGTGCAATTCGACCCAGGGCTCCTTTTGTCTCTGGGATTACTCTACCATAAAACAATTATAGGTTCCGGAGAACAACGATCTTAAATGTGAGGAGGCTTTAATAGTGAGGTGGTCTTTATAGTGAGATGGTCTTTTTAGTAAGGTGGTCTTAATAGTGAAGTGGATTTAATGGTGAGGTGGTTTTAATAGTGAGGTGGTCTTAATTTTGAACTGGTCTTAATAGTGAGGTGATCTTAATTTCGAAGGGGTCTCAATAGTGTGGTGGTCTTAAAAGTGAGGTGGTCTTAATAGTGAAGTGGTCTTAAAATGAAAAGGTCTAACTAGTGAAATGTAAAAATGAATAATGAGTTTGTAAACAAGAAATTATATTCATTTCGTAATTGCGTTTTATTCATCAGTCGTGGGTTAAGGCTTTGATGCACTTGTGAAATAAAATGTAATCTTACATATTGTCAGAAATACCCTCTTTAATCACATTTAATGTTCGCCTTTACAAACTCAAAATTTCAATACAACTTACTGATATCATACAATTAGCATAATATAAATAACAATGTTCTTCTTTAACATATGATTTAAATTTTCAACAAATATCACATGTTGGTTATATTTGTAAACAAGTTAATGTCAACAGAATTAGGTTACGTTATGTGTTTGTTTTTCTTGGGTTCTATTTATCCGTACGTTAATACGAATGCCTTTCCATTGTAATTATATGAATCAGAATGTCGGCACCATTAAATAGAGAAACGTTCGATTGTAGGCCTGATTTATTACCTTCTGTCCTGACCTACTGAGTAGATTATCAAATGTTTGTCTTCTCTCTTTCAAAATATTTGATGTTCAAATATTAGACCATCATAATAATCGAATTTACTGATCTAAAGCAAATGCCTATATATTGTAAATGATATCAAAGAATACGACAAGGAATTCATATTTAATTTTCTTTAGAACTATGGACCAAAGTTTATTCTTACAAAAGGAAACAAGCCGAAAGAGTGGTCACAATTCAATTTGATGTATTGCTTGTTTTCTCTGAGCTGCGGCGTAAACGGATTTTAAATGTTTAAACATTAAGTACTACATGGTCTAACAGCTTGGGATTAATACTGGCTTTCACACATTTTGTATACAAAACTGTACAACTGTACATTTTAAATCTGGATTTTCCATTCATTTTGATTAAAGCCATAACACGCTATTTCAACTTGTGATCATGAGACTAATTACTGTATATAATTACTGTATATAATTACTATATATGATATGGACTCCAGGGTCGATTCACCAACAATTCTTAGCGCTATGTAATACTTAAGGGTGAATTTCATTAGTCTTCTATATATAATTAAATAGCCAAATATATTTTATTTCTTAACAAATACTTTAATGAACATTTTATTATAGTTCTTAGGTAGTAGTGGGTCGGTGAACCATCCCACTGTCTACCTTACAAAGAGTTCATACATGTACATATAATAAATCTCACAGTATCATACATGTAAGATTCATTACACACAAAACAGAAAACGCATCTACTATCATGTGATTTTTTTTATATTTTTTTTTGAGAATCAAAAGATAACAAAATGAGTTCTTGAATTTCATCTTATACAATATGATAATATGAATAAAAGAAGAAAGTAAACATAAGAGAAAAAGTATGCTTTTTTAAACAAATATTGTTAGTTAATTAAGGCAATAATTTATTTCGGTTTAGTAGTATACCTGAATATATCATGAAATAGTAATAGTAGAATGTGTATCTACCTAGTTTAAGAATTTAAGTATTACTTAGCGCTTAGTCTAATAAATGATGTAGAGATACTTTTTCCATGGCAACAGAAGGCAACCCCCCCCCCCCACCACCAACGAGACCTTAAAACCTTTAAAGTAGAAAGGGGGGGGGGGTGGTTTATCCACGCACAGACATAGAAAACCTCACATAATAAATACCGCGACCCTTGTTACATACGTTAATCCAGAAAGAGGTAGGGTGCGTCAGAGATCTTAATACTGCTGTAAAATCACTATATTCGTCGAAACGGGACCCATATCCCGTGTCAGACTGGTTACTGGTTACGTTGGATATATGATGAACATTGACTTCTGCAGTGCATATAAATAAATATAGTTTACTATTACACTGTCTGTACATTTTACACCTGACTTAGTACATATTGGAGATTCATACATGGGACCCATATGGGAAACAATCAATATATTAGGGACCCAGATCGATATACTCATATGGACATACCAAGATACAGCCCCTATTGGTCCCATATACCCTTGCTATCAAGGTAATTTTCATTAAAAACGTGGAACGTTTGATCAAGGAATTTGAAGAATTAAAGGCATTTTAATGAGAGTCCGCTATATACTGATATAGTGCTCATTTATATTTATATTTATGTTATTGCTTTTCTTCAGACAGCTGTTGAAAACAACAACAATCACTTCATCCTGTGTCTAGACGTGACGTCACAACAAAAAGTAAAACTTCACGCACATGCTGCCAAGAGAAGGTAGACAACTCTGTCAGTGTCACGTGACTTTAAAATCAATCTACCATCGGAAGGACATCAGTAATTATATCTTATATGAACGCTTTAAAGCAGGCGTGACATAATCTATAGATTGATTTTCGACGAAAAAGGTCACTATGAGTAACAAACGAAACAAATCAAAAGAGGTGTACGCCACGACAATACGCCGGTCGGAATACGATGACGTCATAATGCGTAATAATGCGAGGACTGGTAACCGGCTTCGGAATGAGATGCATTATCAGACCAGGGCACAAAAAGTGATAATGAAAGAACTCGGGAAAGAGAGTTTACTTTTACAAAGTAAGTTAGAGAACGACAGAAAAACAGTGTCTCTCGGACTATATGGTTCTAAAGTAGGTTTGACGTCATCAACGACTCCGCGTAAAACCAATAACTCTGTCCCGCCTCTTGCAATGCTTCTGTCGAAAGGTTCGTCAAAATCCGACGAGAAAACTTACGGCAGAGCAGAAAGTTCGACCAAATTGCCATGGGAAAGAGACGTTTCTGATAGAGACAGTGCATTCGGTGGAGAAAGCATTGCGTCAAACGCGACGCCATCCATGACGCCAATGAGCCGAATGAAATCGACGTCTCGAACGTCGTACACGACAGCCCGAGCTCAGAGTGATGACTTCCTAGCCAGTATTTTAAATGAAGCCATGAATGACGAACTCTTGTATGCACAAAGTGCTGATATGAACTCCACCGTGAAGTCGGAGAGTTCTGCGAAGACTCCCGCTTCACCAAAACGGAAGATCAAATCCTCTCGTAAAAGTGCCTCTTCATCAACAAAAGACTCTTTAGTTAACTCACTTATCAACGCACAACCGTGATCTTGTAAATGACAACTATGATTGATTATGGTGTCTTTACAGACAAATGTATGGACAAATCAGACCTTTGATGTTGCATGTATTCTGTATGCTGAGGAACCAACCTGTGACAAGTGACATTTTACCGAATTCTGTCACATTCCGATTTCCTTTGACTGCCTTCGCCAGGCAAGACAGGATTAACAGTTTATGTAAAGATATAATTCATTTACATTCTCCATTATGTTAGAAGCGACCACGCTTTGATAGGTCTAACTTAGTTTTATTCACAATACACATTTGATATGTGAATAATTTTGACACTAATGTCAGTTTGCTTGAACGTTTTCGTCAAGTGTTTAAGGGGAGGGAATTCAACAAAGTGTATTTGTAAATAATATTTATACATGTATCTTGGCAATGCTGTTCTGGAAAACATAATTATACTGATTTTATTTGGTTTATAGCAACATATGTTACATAAAAGCATGCATGTATGTGTATGTATACATGTATATCAAAACGAATCATATATGTGTACGACGTAAAATAACAGGTCTCAACAATGTGGGTGTAGTACATATATATGTACACAAATAAATCTTAAGTATTGAACAATCAATGAATATTTGTATTCTTTTAAATGGTATAAAACCAACTTTTCATCAACATGAATACTGAATTCTATTTCTCTCTTTATTTTTTTTAATTTATTATTATTTATTATTATTTTCTATTTTTTATTTATTTATTTATTTATTTATTTATTTATTTATTTTTTTTTTTTGCAGTTTCAACGAAATGTTGAACTCATGTCAAGTTAGCATTAATTTAATCCTTTCTGCAGAAAGTCATGAAAAAAGTTTATACGAAACTGATGCTGTTTTGATTATAGACATCGTCGGACACCCCAGGCTGATTTATTCCGTTTCATAACATGACATCATGTCGTGGGGAAATTACACAAGCAAAACGTCGTAATAAAGTAGTTAATGGTTAAATTATTGACCAATGAAAACGCGGCTTATAAATGCAACACTTTTTGGCGTGCAGGTTTGAAAGTCATGTAAACAATAAAAAAAATACTGCGTCCGGCACCTGTATGAATGGTTTTTAAAATGTAATGTGACCAATGAATTGCGTAATTTGACGCACCCTTAAACGACACAATTTACCCGTAAAAGATGATCTATAGAGCGGCCGTTGGTATTCATCGATTCTTTATAGATAGCTTATAGAAGTATCAAATATAAATGTTTTCTGTTGAGTATGAAATTATCATATTTGATACGCTTTATGAATATTCATGAATATTTGATACGCTTGTTGAATATTCATAATATTTGATGCGGTTGACGTGTACATTCGTAAATCATAATAAATACAAGGATCATTGTTATGTTTAATTCACAATTTAAGAAAGGATACGTAATTTAATTAAAATAGTGATTCACTGTAGAAATAACTAAACTGAAAATAAAAAAATCACATGTATTGATCTTACGATTTGTCCTTACCTTTACCAAACACAATTCATTATATGTAGTATTTCTAAACTTTTTTTTTTTATATTTAACCGTAATAATAAAAGAATGCTTCTTTTCAATAATAACATTGCTACAATGATAGCGGCACAAGCAGGTACTTTCCGAACTCGTTAGCCGTGTCAACAACTACGCATGCGTGTACTGCCCCCTGTTTACCAAGAATCGTCGCTTCGTCACTGATTGGATAAATGGGCTGATGCCAAATATCCGCGTGTATCTGTACACCGAAACTTCCATCGAAATAGAATGCAACAAAATCCTCCAGTTTGATATCGTCACCTGGCAAAGCTAGTAAAGCAACGAAGGCTTCGCCATTTTTGGGGAAGAAAACCTGACCACCATCTGGATGGTAGTTGGCCTCTCTCACGAGGACATGCGTACGGTTGCTAGGAGACACGTTGCTAGGCAATCGACCAATGACGTAGTCTCCATCTACGTCATCTATGAGTGAACACTGGTCCCCGGTCCATTTGTACAGGTAGTCCCCGCTGATTTCGCCTCCCAGAGTCCCGGTTCCAGGACAAAGTGGTCTGGTACCTTGATATATTCACAACAAAAAATAGTACGAGCATATTCCTTTTTAAAGAAAATTAAGGGTGTCGTAGAGAAAATGACGACATGGTAGTTTGCTTGTAGTGTTGATGATTTTTAATCATATGGGTCATGGTTAAGGTCATTGATCCTTTAAAACGAAAAAAAAATCAACTACTAGTAGATGCCAAAGGGCAACTTGTTGACCCTGCTGACTAAGATGCATCTTTCATCTCTAAGAGTGACCTTGACCACGGAGCTAGGAACCTAACTCTTGAGCGCTACATATCGCAACATTGGAGCAAATCTTACTGTCATATCATTCGAAAATCCTGCAGTCTATGTCCTTATTAAAGCGCGGACAAGCAAAATGACTCTTGACCTTTAAGTGTGACCTTGGAGCTAGGGACCCACCTCTTGAGCGCGACACTTCCTATCGTTGAAATTGAAATTGCTGCCAGTCATTTGAAAATACCGCGATCCAAGTTATAGGTCGGATAAGCAAATCCGGACCACTTACCGCACTAACGCACGCATTGTTGTGGCAATATCGAGCTTCCGTAGTCGGGCTCGACAAAAATTCTTTACCGCTAAATAGTTTTAATCAATATTGAGGTATTGTGACCAGTTTTAGTACGAGTGTATCTAATATGACAAGATTTGGTCTTAAATGATGGCCACTTATGCATTGGTATGGGTTAATTACTGTTTCTTAGAAAATACTCGTACATGAAAACGAACACCAAAATTGTTTGTTTTAGGTTACATTCGGCATGCTTCGCTATTCTTTATGTAGACAACACTAATCCTCTTTTTGCAAACACGGTGTAATTATCTTTATTACGTTATATGTTTGAATATATATTTAAGCTAAAAAATACATTTTATTAAACATATTCAAAAAAACTCACCTGTCACCGGCCATGGGGTAATCTCCACTTTACAGTTGTCGAAATCCGTTACTATGGTACCGTATCCTTTCAGAGTCTCTGAAGTTGCCACGACGATCGGCACGGGATAGGGGTCGCCATACTTTGAGTCATGCGCATCTTCGTAACTTGGACATCCACTCATGCTTTCATGTAGCTTATTCAACAAGAAGATATAATTCATAATACATGTTAGTAAAACTAAATACTGAAATAAAAACCGCTTCGGTAGGATAATTGTGTGTAGATACAGACAGACAGACAGATAAATAGTTTATTAAAGTGTCATATGTCGACATTTACAATATAAAACATAAAATTAACACACATCAATATTGACATCCAGCCGCTCCGCGACTTATAAGACACTATAAAATCTATAAAACTTAATAATATCAAATATATTTGAAACATATTTATACAAGAGTTTTAAACAAATATTAAAACAACATAAAAGACAAATCCTCACATACATGTGTACCAATATAAAAGGACCTTATTTTTTTTTTTTTTTTTTTTTTTTTTTTTTTTTTTTTTTTTTTTTTTTTTTTTTTTTTTTTTTAAAGATTGAAACCTATTCTAAATTCAAATAAAAATCTTCCGTCTGTAAAACATTTTGGAGACTGAGGTTCCAAGTGAAAATTGCATGTGTTTAGACTGCATTAAAAATTTTAATTTATCATCTATACTAAGAGTCATAAAATTTGGATTAATGTCAAACGCTTTTTTGAATAATTTTGCTCTGATATCTGAGTACAAATCACATTTTAAAACAAAATGAGTTTCGTCTTCAATAAAACCACATTCACATAGTGTACATAATCTGTTTTCAAGAGAGATTTTAGGTTTAAAATAACGGCCTGTTTCAACGTACAATGGTAAACTACATGAGCGCAATTTAAAAAGAATTCGACGGTGGTCCCTAGGTAATGGTAAAATACAATAATTCGCTGGAGATAAATCTGTCTTATACTTTCTGTAAGTTCGGAGTTTATCTGTTTTGTGTAGGCTTTCAAACCATTCCTCCGTGTCTCTAACAATTAAGGTTTCTTTCACTTTTGCAATTATATGCTTTATAGACCAGGATATGGAGTTTATAACATTTAAAACATTTAGGTTGTCACCTATTTTAAGAACCCTGTTTTCCCACCCTTTTCTATATGACTTAGACCAGTTAAAAACTTTTTTTTAATAAGCGCCCTGCCTCAGCGCGTTCCAGTTTGACATACAGTCTAAAGCATTCAAGTTTAACGTTTACAAAACAAGAATTCCATCCCATATCGCCTCTCAGAGCTACATTTGATGCGTATTTACCGCCTCCTAAAAAGTAACGGCAGGCTTTATGCTGTACCATTTGAATTCCCCGATAATCTGTAGTGCCCCAGACTCCAGCTGCATAGAATAGCACTGGCTCTACAAGTGATTTATACAGTTTTGTAAAAACTTCATATGTCATGCCGCCTGCGTTTATACATTTTGTATAAAGAGCAGAAAGTGCCCTGCTAGCAGATTTACTCAATTCTGTCACCGTTTTCGTCATATTTAAGTGTTCATTCATCCATACCCCAAGGTATTTGTAAGTACTTGTGTAACCTATTGTGTTGTCCCCACAAGTGAACGAAAAATCACAACAAGGGATAGAGGGATTCCTGAAATGAATGACTTTAGTTTTCTCGGGATTAACAGTTAACCTCCATTTGTAACACCATCTGTTTACGGCATCGAGCATAGTTTGTAGGCTGTTTTGATCTGGAGCCAACAATAAAATATCATCGGCATAAACCAATGTAGATATCATTATATCATCAACATTTATTCCACAGTTAAGACTATTGATTTCATTTATAAGATCATTGACATACATGGAAAATAGGGTCGCCGAAATTTTACAACCTTGTTTCAACCCAACTGACACCGGGAACCAAGGCGATAACATACCGTTTATCCTAACAGAGCAATTAACCTCTGTATAAAGAATTTTAGTAAACTTTTCCCTGTAATACCAACAGACAATAGTTTATACCACAGGCAATCTCTCTGTACATGTCAAATGCCTTTTTAAAGTCTATGAAGCACGCAAAAGTGGACCTACGTGAAATCTTTCGATTATTAACAATGGAATAAAGTGTATATATGTGTTCTAAGCAACTTCTCTTTTTTCTAAACCCATTTTGTTCGTCCGCTAGCATATTGTTATTTTCAAGCCAGTTAGAAAGCCTTTTGTTGAGAATGTCAGCATAGATTTTATATGGCACAGATAACAACGAGATCCCGCGGTAACTGAGCGGGTCCCTAGGGTCTGCCGTATCGGATTTCGGAATGGGATTTATTACAGCCTTATTCCATGTACTGGGTATTTCCCCGTGGTTAAAGCAGTAAGAGTATATTCTAAACAACATATCAACACAAGCATCATTTTGATACATGCAGAGCCGGATCCAGGAGTTCAGGTTAGGGGGGGGGGGGGGCTGTATTAAAAAAAATATAGTGACAATGCACCGCTTTGCCCGAGGCGTGAGAAGGGTGTAGTTCCGGCCGGTGAAACTTTATTTAAAGCAGTTAAATGGTGCATTCTTTTGAGTTTATGGAGGGTTATGTGTTTACATTTATGTCGGGGAATTTAAGACGGGAGGGTGCGCCCCCATCCCTTGAATCCACCAGTGACATGTATCTTCGGAAGATAGTATACAATGATACGCGACTTAAAGCGGGAGATCGCGGGATCGATCGCCTGCTGCACCGCGGCGATAAGCTAGAGTCGTAGGTGTTTCACTAAAAAAAGGGGGGGGGGGGCGGATTTCTTATAACAGTTCATGATTGTTTGGCTTGATGTCAGGAAAACATGACGAGGTATTTACTCATTTATAAAACAATGCATACGTACATTTACACAAACTATAATGCAATAAAACACATATATTGACTGGTCACGCCTTGTTGAAGTTAGCGGTCTTAACATACACATAATTACATACACGTGTAGTTCTGGTTTGCAGATGGTCGGACCAAATAATAAACACAGCTCTATGCACGGTTTGTGTACAAGAAGTTTGTATTAGTCCAATCGAGCATATTGCTCGTCATACACGTAAATATTGGATATTGGTTTACACTGCTTCCTAAAGTACAACATATCCTCTTATCGTTGTAAAAATCGTCAAAATTATGGAGAATAAGGCAAATAATTTAAATATACCTGATAGTTGTCTGTTGTAGTATTTCTTTCCTTAGCATATATATAAAATGTAGGATAAACCGCACCAAATTAGTATCCTATATTAGGGGCAAGTAATCCAGATTATTGAACTACATAATCCGATACAGTGGTCTCCCTTGAATGACGGGACCACTGCATAAATACTTAGAACGAGGTAATGTTTGCATAAAATATTGATAATTTATTTGACAATTTATTTGATTTCTGTAAAAATAATTCACAAAAGCATGGCTAGATTTTGATAAAACTGTAAAACATATGAATACAGTATGGTGTGTGATGAAAAACATTTAAGTTAAGACATTAACAGTATTGTATTGAGATAATGGATTTCCCAAACATTTGTAGGTTAAGTTGTCGTGCAATTCTTTCGGACCGTTTTAAACGTCTCGTAAATGTTATTCATCACTGCAATGTCAGGGGAACCAACAAATACTTTCCGAACTCGTCAGCCGTGTCAACAGCTACGCATGCGTGTACCGCCCCCTGTTTACCAAGAAACGTCGCTTCGTCGCCAATCGGATACACTGGCTGGTGCCAAATATCCGCATGTATCTGTACACCGAAACTTCCATCGAAATAGAATGCAACAAAATCCTCCAGTTTGATATCGTCACCTGGCAAAGCTAGTAAAGCAACGAAGGCTTCGCCATTTTTGGGGAAGAAAACCTGACCACCATCTGGATGGTAGTTGGCCTCTCTCACGAGGACATGCGTACGATTGCTAGGAGTTACGTTGGTTGGTAAACGTCCAGTGATGTAATTTCCGCCCACCGCTTTGTTTATAGCCGAGCACTGGTCCCCGGTCCACTTGTACAGGAAATCCCCACTGCACTCACCCGCCATGCTGCCAGTTCCGGGACAAAGCGGTCTAGTACCTATGTATAGTGGGGAAAATGGTAAAATTGTTTACAGAGCTTTAGTGCACTTTTTCAATATTTTGAAGGAAGCTGTGTGTTTATTTGGTCTTAACGCCTTAATTACATTTATCTCAGTCACTTATAGATTTTTGTCTACAAGAGACAGATATACCGCTGCCATGCTGCAAATAGAAACAAGCAAGTGACATGATACCACACACAGTCACATTTTCATGACACAAGGAAAACCACTCCTAAAATTCCCTTTTTGTTGAACGTCGATCATTTTGAAGATATTCCAGTGCCATTTCAATTACTTCGGTATGTCGTGGCCGGGGATCGAACCCACGACCTCTCGATTACGGAGCGGACGCTCTAACAATTCTGTTATTTTGTTACTGAATGTATATTTGATATTCGGTTTCATGTAAGATCTATTTGCTGAAATATCTCAAATCAGTTACTGATTTTTATGTAGCATTAAAGTTTATTATTTGTGCATAAAATCTATGATAATTAGGTAATACCGTTACCTACCTTTCACCGGCCATGGGGTGATCTCTACTTTACAGCTGTCAAAATCCGTTACTATGGTACCGTATCCTTTCAGAGCCTCTGCCGTTGCCATGACGATCGGCACTGGGTGGGGTTCGCCGTATTTTGGGTCATGTGCATCATCGTAGCTGGCGTATCCACTCATTATAATCTGATCTGAAATCATGAATTGATCTGTTATACGATTTATTTGAAATAATTGGTGTACGTCATAAAATTTGCTAAATGACGTTGAAACTAGCGACTTACTTCGTGCACAAAAAGGCGCTAAGATAAGTAGTGTAAAAATATTTTACTATAAAATTACCAAGAAAACTGGTGTTATACTGACACAAGCCTCGGTAACATGGCCAGGCGTTGCTATGGTAACATTGCACATGAAGATCTAGTACTTGTCCCATTACAAATAGACTGTTTTTAACATTAACGGCAAAATATTACAGAATAATAAAAAGTAGCAGAGCCAGATAATTATGAATCACCACTCATATGTATGTATGTGCACGGATATACGTATAGATCTATATGTGTGTATATGTGTGAACATGTGAATGTATGTATAAAATATATTTAAATGAATGTTACGGAAAACAGAACTGAAGGTACATGTATATAAGAAAGAATAAGATCTCTGTGGTATGCGACACACCTATAAACATATACATGTATGTCTAACATAGCAAAATCCGAAGTTTTGGTATCGCTGCGTGAACATATTCTACTACACGAACTTGTGTGTAACAAACGTGCATGCATACATTTAGCAAAAAACAAGTAGATCTATCCTTGGCTTGAGCTATCCTTGTCACAATTGTAATGACACTATTTTAAACCAACAGACACGTGATAAGCATAAATTTGCATTAATAGATCTATAAAGATTATTTTAAATTACCTTGATCATATGATGCAGACAATATAATCGGTCGATAAAACACTATGTACAGTGTCGTTGGTAATGAAGGGTACACTACACCAATTGTTACTCCTGCTCTGTAATGGACGGTTCCGAGGTGAGAATTTTAAACCAATCAGATTACCGCTAAACATTGAGTGCGTTCTACTTGTTGCTATCCACCATCTTGTGCTCACAAGCTACTACACAGCAACCAAACGTCAAAGATCTAGATTCTCTAAATTTTATGATTGGTATGGAGTAATGCGAGGGCTATGTGCAACAGATACCCAGATCCCATGAAAAGCATTAAATCTATGATATTCCCGAACCCAAAGCAAAAATATAAAAATATCTGCGATGGATAAAGGCATTCCGAGAGGAAAATGGCAAGACACAACCAGTGTACTTTTGAGGTTATTCTGCTCGGAGGTGAGTTGTTTAGCAATCAACCGAAACAAAAATTAATTGCTGCCTTAAACACTCACGAGAGAGTTTGGCAATATGCAGAGATGGATAGATGAATGAAAAAAATATTTCTTATGAATGTGTTGTTCGTACATTTTCAGTTAAATTTTCTTAACTTTTCGGTCTATTTCCAAATGAAATGAATGACATTCCACTTTATCATAAGTATCGCATGTGTTCTTACACTGACTGTCGTTTATTGTAGTATCAGATAAGCACAACAAAATAATGAGTAGATCTAGATCTAATATATATTCTATATTTTAATAATATAACTGTAAAAGTAATATAAGTATATTTAAATATACTAAAAGTCACATGCAATTTTCAGCACTTTGTTGGAGAAAAGTGTCCTATAGATCTTTTCCCAGACCCCATTCCAACTGATGGAAAAAAGTGGACACCTTCCATCACCTGAATGTGCAGTTTATACTGGATCAGATCAATGGCAAGACTGAGTAAGCTTCTGGCTTTATTCTTTATTCTTACATTTTCTTCCTATATAGCAAATCAATATATCAAGTTTGAGTTATAATGGGGGGGGGGTGGGGGGGGGGGAGAGAGAAGTACTGAGGTTACATATCAGTAGACTTTTTTAATTAATCATGAACCATTCCTGTGTTATGCACAAAATCATACTAAAGACCTGGCAGATTGATAGAAAAATATTTTGCTCAACAATATAAATGATAATAAATGATAATAAATACTGATTTTCATCCCTGTAGAAACTACCCATAGATAGAGCCCATATTTAATTGCCATGATTATTGATGTCAGACAAAAGGTTACATACTTTACATACTTTGGTAAGAAAATGAAATATATCAAATTAATGGACTTGGACATACATATGATATGCATGACTTATTTTTCAGTTTAAATTTCTTGATTGTTTCTTTCTATATAAAGGCAGTATTATTACATGCATTTTGTTTAAAACTATGTGCCCTACACTAATGAGTGGGTTCTTTTTTTTTTTTTTTTTTTTTTTTCCAATTTTAGAATGCATATGAATTTCAAGAATTCTTTGCAAAAAATTCTCAGCTGTGTCAGACCTTCTGTTGATACTATCCCCAGACACTGAAGCAATATTCCTATGTTTTCTAGTTTGCTTACATTCAGCTCACTCACTCTGGCCAAGAAAGTTCTGCTGCCCCGTTTCTTTTGACCAGTAGGTGTTAGGTAGCTCTGCTGGCTGGGGCAGCATTGTTAACATTGTCAAAGATTTTTAGTCCTTTAATTATTTCTTCTTTTTTTCAATTGTAGTCATAAGAGATGGACCAACAAAAGGCAGAAAAGGGTTTCATATAGAAAGGGCTACAAGAAAAAGACCAGGAGTGTGCTGCCATAAAGGAAAAGTTGAAACAACTAAAGACTCGAATTAGGGAATAGCAACATTTTACTGTGGGAGGTGAAAGGGAAAGAATAAAAAGCATCTTTTTTGTGCATTACACAGGAATTACACATGTAAACTTTTATTTTTTAATGTCCTTTTTGCTCCCAAAAACCTATTTCTAAAAGAAATTATGGAAGAAGTGATACTTGTTATTCAAGAAATGGTTGTACATTTTTCTTTCTATGTAGATTTGGATTAAAAAATCATGCAATGAGATTTTATTTGAATCTTTAATCAGTTATAGTGCTTTTTAATCACGTTTAAGAAATGTTTTACTTAAGTTTGGTCAGATAGAGATACCATTTTAAATTCCTTTTTTTTAATTTTTATTTTTAAAATGTTATGGGTATACAGTCAGCTGTTACTTAGAGATTTTTGTCTACAAGAAACAGATATAGCGCTGCCATGCTGCAAAAAGAAACAGGCAAGTGGCATGATACCACACACATTCACATTTTCATGATACAAGGAAAACCACTCCTAAAATTCCCTTCTATGTTGAAGATATTCCAGTGCCATTTCAATTACTTCGATATGTCGTGGCCGGGAATCGAACCCACGACCTCTCGATTACAGAGTGGACGCTCTAAAATTTCGTTATTTTGTTACTGAATGTATATTTGATATTCGGTTTCTTGTAAAATCTATTTGCTGAAATGCCTCAAATCAGATACTAAATTTTTTATGTAGCATTAAAGTTTATCATTTGTGCATAAAATCTATGATAATTAGGTAATACCGGTACCTACCTTTCACCGGCCACGGGGTGATCTCTACTTTACAGCTGTCAAAATCCGTTACTATGGTACCGTATCCTTTCAGAGCATCTGCTGTTGCCATGACGATCGGCACTGGGTGGGGTTCGCCGTATTTTGGGTCATGCGCATCATCGTAGCTAGCGTATCCACTCATTATAATCTGATTTGAAATCATGAATTGATCTGTTATACGATTTATTTGAAATAATTGGTGTACGTCATAAAATTTGCTAAATGACGTTGAAACTAGTGACTTACTTTGTGCACAAAAAGGCGCCAAGATAAGTAGTGTAAAAATATTTTAACTGCATGTATACAATTACAAAGAAAACTGATGTTATACTGACACAGGCCTCGGTTACATGGACAGGCGTTGCTATGGTAACATATTACATGAAGATCTAGTACCTGTCCTATTACAAATAGGCTATTTATTAGTCTATGTTTTTAACATTAACGGCATAATATTACAGAATAATAAAACGTAGCTGAGCCAGTCCGGATAATTCTGAATCACCACTCGTATGTATGTATATGTACGGATATACGTATAGATCTATATGTGTGTACATATGTATGTATGTATAAAACATATATATAAATGAATGTTACGGAAAACAACTGAAGGTACGTGTATATAGGAAAGATTGAGATCTCTGTGGAATGCGACACACATAAAACATATACATGTATGTCTAAAATAGCAAAATTCGAAGCTTTAGTAGCGCTGCGTGAACATATTCTACTACACGAACTTGTGTGTAACAAACGTGCATGCATACATTTAGCAAAAAAAATATAATTAATTTTAAATTCCTTGATCATATGATGCAGACAATATAATCGGTCGATAAAACACTATGTACAGTGTCGTTGGTAATGAATGGTACACTACACCAATTGTTACTCCTGCACTGTAATCGGGCATGCATTAATGCTTTAGCGTTTCATATGCTGATTCACCTGCTGAAACTGAAAATATGGATATTAAATTAATATAAATTATCTTCTTTCGTTGCTCTTATAAATAACACTAGAATCTGAGATGCTGATTTATTGGCAAATATTTTAGTTTTAATTTTTGTTTTCGACCTTTCAATTAGAACTTAAGATAAAAATATAAAAAAGTACAAAATAATAATGATAAACAAAATAACAAAAAATGATAATAATCAAAATAATTAGTAAATAAATTAATAAATTAATTAATAAAATACAAATATTTCTGCAGAATGGACAATGCTTATGGACATATATATAGGCTCTGTCGAGTTAGGTCCCTAAGTCTATGGGTACACCTGTTCAACTCGCAAAAAGTTGATTTTTTTCTCACCTTCCCTATGTTTAAGACTGCTTAACTTGGCATTTCAGTGAATTCAGATTTTAGATTATCAGGTTTATACCAAAATATACATTTGGCATGAAACATAGGCATATTCATAAAATATGATGTCATAGTGACTTGTTGGGCACCTGCAAGATATATTTTTTTTATTTTTTTGGTCCTGGTAAATTTATATAAACACATCTGTTGAACAACAGACTTTTTTTTCATCCCGGACAGGAGTTCTTCCATTGGTAGATAACATATAATGATGGTATATCCTATACTAGTCAAATCTCTTTCTTTGACGTCAGAGCTCTCTGAGGCACTCATTTGATATGACATCATAACTTTCTGAGTCACTCAATTGATATGACATCGTAGCTTTCTGAGTCACTCAATTGATATGACATCGTAACTTTCTGAGTCACTCAATTGATATGACATCGTAACATTCTGAGTCACTCAATTGATATGACATCGTAACATTCTGAGTCACTCAATTGATATGACATCGTATGACGTAACTTTCTGAGTCACTCAATTGATATGACATCGTAACTTTCTGAGTCACTCAATTGATATGACATCGTAACTTTCTGAACCACTCACTTGTTATGAGGGCATACATTACGGAACCACACATTTGCTTCAAGTGACATCATAGCTTTGGGAACCAGGACGATTTGTAAGGAGGCGTGGTATCGCACTGAGGTAGAGCTATATTTATAGACATGATACATTTACAGCCCCACCTCACTGCAGGGATTATACACGGAATATATTGCCGCGAAATGAGTTGAACAGTTACACTGTTGGTGGGATGTCAAAATATGAACAGAACAGAACATATGTTTATTTTAAGACTTAAGTATATATGCTCATCGTCACATAAACAAAATAAATACAATGCATGCAAACATGATGATGGTAATCAGATAAATAGGATATGTTTCAAAATCAAATTACTTTTTTGTGTAAGTGAGAGTGACATACACAAGGTTTTCAGATATGTAAAGATATATATTAAATATAGAATATTCTATAGACATATAATAAATAAGCAATAATTTAAATATAAATTGCAAACATATTTAATACATAGGAACAAAGACGTAATAATCATAACAATAGTTTACGTATTAATAGAACTTCTATATTTGAATGCATGTTTACAATAAAAGATAACTTTTTTATAATAAGGTGTTGTTCGTGTTAAGTAGTTCAATGAATTGATACATGTTGGGTCTATTGGAAAAATACTTTGGAATATATCTTAATCTTAAATCAGCATAAAACGGACAAATTAAAACGAAATGAAACTCATCTTCAATATCATTTTTGTTACAGTATAAACATTTCCTATCAGCCCTTGGAGCATTTAAGTGTCTACCCTTTTCAATTGCTAGATCGTGTGATGAAAGTCTAAGTTTTGCGATAATATTTCTAAGTTTAATATTTTCTAACAGTAACAAATAGGATGACCGTTCTATAAGGTTGACAGATTCTGGATACATCCATATACATGAATGAGAAGTCTAATCATGACACAGTATGGGTGACAGGCATACATTACATGTACATGTATATGAGACCATGTGAGAAAAGTTGGCGTATGAGCTGTTATCGTGAGCTTGACGTGACCTTGAGGTGACCTGTTGTTAAACTGTTTGATAAAGTTACCCGGTTAGATATCAATGATTGTGCTTGTTTACTTTGGTTCCACGTGCCACCAACAGTGTGTCAGTTGAGAATCAGTGTAATTTCGTATAAACATTTTGCCCAGATGAAGTAAAAAGAAGCAAGAGCGCCGCTGAGGCGAGCTGATATACGTCTGAATGAGGGTAACAAAGTACTGTTTTAATATGGGGAAGCAGTTTTTTTTGTTGTTGCAAATGTCATACATGATGATCTTTCGTAATTGTGGAGAAAATATAATTAGTTACAATATCATTTTCTTATTATATTATTAGTTGTAGAAGAGAAACTCAAATCGAACTTGACCTATATTTTAATATTATATGATCCACGTCGGGATGTGCGAGAGGTGGTCACTGGTCACAACGACGTAAAAATACAGATACCTGCCTACTAAATATGTATTAAATACATGAAGTTTTTAATATGTTATGTTCTTACAACGAAGATATAGAATATACAACTCATTTCTTTTTTGACCTAATTGAGATTACCGTCGCTTCGACAGTATTTCAGCCATATCGCGACGTCCAGCTAATTACAAGTGGAAGAAGACCCCGAAAGCACGGAGGCATCCGGGTAGAACCACCGACCTACCGCAAGCCAGCTGGAAGGCTTCCTTACATGAGAATCCGAATGACCCTGCCGGGATTCGAACCCACGCGGTAAGGGGTTGAGTGAGTGTTAAAGTCAGCGACTTTACCCTCTCGGCCTCGGAGGCCCCCCATTTTTTTAAATTATTTTTTTTGTATATAATTAACTTTGGGGATTATCGATTTGAGCTTTTTTAATAATACAAGAGAATTCCATCCATCAAACATATAAAGGTTATTGTGTGGTGATATTTGCCTTACTGATGAATTTTTAAAGCTGTTCACAAATTCATTTGTAGATTTTAAAGTTTGATACGTCTTACATTCATGTTCAATTTTTGATAATTCTAGTCCGCTGAACACACTCCTCCTCTCTCACTTTCTCCCTTTTCTTCACTCCTTCTACTTCCATATTCTATTGTTATTCTTTTCAATATCAATTTTTTTTAATGGTACTTTCACCTTCACTTTTTATCTACTTGTTTGAAAAAAAAGAAGAATATATTGTGCCATTACCATATCATATATTGTATTGTTCAATTTGTAAGGGAAGGGTGGGTTCTATCTTAAGTTGGAAGAACTTGTTGCCCAACCCAATTTTGGTACATAAAAAGAAATAAAATATGTTTTAATTGCATGAAGTTTTTTCAAAAGTTTTTACGCGGGGAACAGACATTTATCATACAATTTGCCTATAAAGTGCGCATGTAATCGGACTTGACTTGTATTTTGGTATTTTATACTTGCCTACCATTATGAACTCAATACATAAAGTTTTTCGACAGTTATTGCGCTGAAACGAAATGTTTATGGACATATTGCGCCATTGTATAATACGTCCACTTATTTGACGGACATATCAAGGCGATGAAAATCAACAATTCAGAGATTGGTTTTTGACGCCACAATCTGTTTCGAAACAGGTAAGGACATTCATACAGAGGGAATACAAAACACAACAAGCTGACTCTTCCTTCTATTGCCGATTTATTTCATATAAAAGGTGTATAAACGTGTTAATGTATATAAACTATTGATTGAAACATTGAAAAATGGCATTTAAGAAAAACGCAAAAATGGCAGTTGAGTTGCCCTAGTTAACTAATCAAAAAGTAGCCAAACCTTGTGAAGTCTTTGGTAGACTCAGAGAGATTCACACAATTTATTTAGCATTATCTATATTGCAGGGAGGTTAGCGACACTGTGAGATGCTTTAGTATATATGTATTTCCCATTTAGAGGCCGAATTCATTTATTATCTCCAGATATGTCGTAACTTTCTAATTCTTTAATTTTGAGTCATTAAATTCTCATACCAAACCGCTACACTTGCAATATGCCAGCTGAAAGAAGCACACATCTACCATTTATATTTTTGTTAATCAAAAAGCAAAATTATTCTCGACGAACATCACAGTTGTTTCACTTAAATGAACAATTTAACTTGAGATACTTTGCAAAAAAGGGTACCCGACCTTCAAACAATATATACCTAAAGAAATATCCAGATTCAGCTTGTTCTGTTGTTTATGACTGATTGTATTTTTATAAACATGTGTGTCGACAAAAACCTGAAAGTTCCAATGAGGAATTGTAATTAACAGATAGCATGGCTGGACATTTATGGAAACACATATTCCATTTTGAGGCTTTTCGAACTAATCAGCTTTAGAAAATAATCCGTTAATGATGGAATATCAAAAAAGTCTCTGGGTAAACGTCCAGGGGTCGGTTTCCCTCACCGTTGATCTTAGTCGTGAGATTATTGTTCTATATAATGTCTATCAATCTGTTATATGCACAGTAAAAAGTAAAGAATGTGATCCATTCCATTGCACTATGTAAACTTGGCATTCCTTTTTTTGAAGACGAACGCTTTAAAAATATCTGTGTTTATACGGTTAATACTTGGGCAATAAACTTCCATTAATTGCGACGACATCTTTTAATACAAAAGAAAACAGAAATGTGCTTGTTCAAACAGGTTTCCTTTATTAAAATGCCAGGTACTAAACTGGCCAAAGTAGCAATACACACAATTTGCATATCAACTGCTATTTTTTACCAAAAACATAAAGGCAGAGAAAAGTGTGTGTGTGTTTTTAATTAATCATTCAAAGACTAAAAGGATGCAACAAACAGATGTTTATAAAATAACATAATGTGCGCTTCAGAAACAAACATGAGAATTTAATTTTGTGAAAAAGTATGCAAAATTGTGTACAAATAGACATGTACACATACATTAGAATATCTTAATACACCCTGTTAATCAGTTAAGATCTGGTTACCATCCCTCTGCTGAGTAGGCAAAAAAATTGTGCTAGTATTAGTAGTGGTTAACCTGTTTTAATACACACAAAATCAATCACACAGCAATATCTTACAACAACAGTCACAGCAAACAGATAGAAGAAACCCACCATAAAGGCTATAAACCTTACTCCATTAAAAAACCTACTCTGCATAGATGAATGACTGACATTGTCTGAAAGGTCAGACTGGCGACTACACAGTCATTCCTTGTTGACCAGCATGATGTTCCATAGCTTAACAGTAGATCAGATACATTCTCTACCAACCTAACCTAGTGCTAAGTAATACTTAAATACTTAGGAATATGTTTCCATATAAAAATTCAATGTATTACTAAGCATTACCATTCTTGTTTCCATAATAAAAATGCATAGAGGATATTTGTTTGTTTTGAGTGGATATGGAATATTTCCCATTGAACAGTGATACACTTTTAATATTTTCATGTGCATGTATGTAGCTTCGAGATGAAATGTATTCAATATCCACTATAAACAAATTTTCTTTTTTTTATGCTAAAAGCTGGTGAAAAAAAAAACTATTTTGTGTAGATGTATATATTACTCACACTGTGGGATATGGTTACTTCCCTGATAGAACAAGTATTTCACCTGTTAGCATAAAATAAATTGCATTACTTAGCGCTATGCATGGATGGTAGAATTGTAGAGTCTGAAGATTTAAATAGAAAAAAACTCCCCCCAAAAACAAGAGTTTTCAGCCTGAAGATACTATAGTTGACCATGGTCATTTAGTGTATCCGAGAGGTGAAGGACTGGCATATCGGGACAAGTAAGTTTAACAGTAGCACAAACAAACAACAATAGTTTACAAACACATTTTGAGGACATTTACAAAACAACAGTTTATCATCAAAAAATGTACAAGTCTTTGATTTAAACAACAATATACATGTAAATTGCCCATAAGAAACCTTTGCAGCGATGCGAGCATTCAATGGAGCAAAATAATGATACAAAGTAAATACATGTTTGCTTGTAACAAGAAACAATAAAAGTCAAACATAAACAACAAATGGAAGAAACAGTGAATAGCAAGTGATTGGCAACAGGCAATACGCATTTATACTTTGTGTCCATTTAAAAGGACTCCTTAAGAAGGCTACTGATGAAACTATCAAGCATAAAAAAGTGTGCCCCAAAACAGTCAGATTGAAAGAAATATTGGTAAAGCCCCCACTTTCTAATATATATTCTACACCTGTAATACTTAAAACTACAAAAATTTTGAGAAAAAAAAAAGTAATCGGGATAATCTAGAGCAAACCCTATGCAAGTCCCTGTAATGGTTCCGCTACATGGCCTCATGGCTTTTCACGGAGATAACCAAGGTTTCCTAATATTTAATTTGGTTGCCTTGGTTATCTTGGTAGAGGTTAAGTGATCCAATATGTATTGGAACCATTACAGAGACTTTACCATAATCTGTCTGAATTGACAATTTATAAAAGTTGTGAAACATTTAATTGTAAAATTTATTGCACAAAATAATTAAGAAAAGTTTTATATATTTGATATATACTGCATACTTTTTTTCAAGGAAATCTTAAGTATAATAATAAAAAAAAATTTTATAATTTAAAAAAAAAAAAAAAAAAGAATTGCAACAACAAATTATTCTTCTAAATTATATGTTTAAATAGCAAAATATTTTCACAACCATCTTGGACAAAAGTCTATGAGTAAAGCATAGCAATGAAGATCTTTTCTGTAGCTAAAAGATCATAAACAGGACGACAGCCCCTACCTAGTCCCTTACAAATGTTGCTTAACTTCATATTTATGGTACATCAGGCATTTCAAAAACTAGATAGCTGCATGTACAGTCCCTGTAATGGTTTCGCTATGTCTTGGACCACTTGACCTCTACCTAGATAACCAAGGTACCCCATGAAACATTAGGAAACCTTGGTTACCTCAGTGAAAGGCCATGAGGTCCGAAATGTAGCGGAACCAATACAGGGACTTACCTTAATATATATACAGAAACTAAGATCCCTTTATCAAAACTGACAGTGATCTACAAATGTGAATACTTATGTGGGAAAAATGTTAAAATATAACGATATTATTTTAATAATATTGATAAAGACAAGACATTTCCTTGTTTGGAATGTTTTCCTACCTGGTGTTTCCTTCTTTAGTTGTAAAGTTCTGATTGCTGGAATGTTTATAATAATATTATCAAATGAGTATTTATTACAATCAAAAATAAAAAAATCAAGATTTGTAGCAAATAAATTCAATCATTATACATAAAATTCTAATAAAAAAAATGCAAATCAAATACTAAGCAAAGCATCAATAGATAGTAATATAGGAAATATGCATAACAGAGAGATTGCTATCTTGAATAGAAATATAAATGGAATGTTTTAGCTATACAAAACAGAATAATAGAACACTCAGTTCAATCCTGCTGACCCTAGCTGGAATAAAACTCGAAAACCCCGGTATACAAGTCAGACCATTTCAAAATCTGCTACAAGTACCCCAACCTTCCTCAAAAACGTCCTTGAATTCTTGGATAATTAATGCAAGTTGGACATTCTCAGGGACTCCTCACCATACAACTGAGTTATACAACTTTTGAGTACCAAAATGTAACGTAATATTGTATCATTACCATGTCCTACTACCTCAAGCTGGAATCGATCTTTAAACCCTTGGTATACAAGATGGACACTACAGTGTAGCCACAAAAGCTATAGCTACATGGAAACAAAATGCAAGTGCCATTTTATACATCTGCAACATAAAGCTATTATGCACCTTTTAGCACAATCAAAGCTTTCTGCTCAATCTAAAATACAATTTTCATCCAAATTATTAACAATTAATTGTGCCCTGAAATAGGTTCAGAATACTTTAGTGGTGTTTTATTACTCCAAACTTAACCTATTTACCTCATGAATATTCATGTACAATTTTATGACTTCTGAACTTTAAATGGTAAATGAAAAAGAAAAAAATAATTATTCTTCCCTGTGCAGACTTTGTAGAATATTTAAGCAAACAAAGGAGACTCTGATCAGACAGATTTTTCCAGAAACTGTTTGATCTGAGTCTACTCTGGTTGCCAAGGTGTCAAAAAAGTTGTATTGGAGGTAATTTAATTTACCTTAAAGAGTTAAGTAAATTCAACATAATGATGAGTCAGCAAATGACCATGACAATGAAGTTATGGTATTTATATAAGATGATTTGAACGGTCTTTTTCCCACTGTGAAATACTGGTTAGTGCACATCCAATTAGTTACAGATTACATCTAAATATGGTTAAGTAATAAATACATTTATTTTAATAGGTATGATGAGAAAATATACATTAAGTATATCTACAAGAGAGTTCTCTGGAACACATGTGTCACCCGCTGAAGTGTGATAGAAAAATGTGACGGACAGACGACGGAAAAGTGATCCCTGTTTGTCACCTCTGCTTACAGCAGGTGACACAAAAATGGTTCTGTAAGTTTTATATACATGTCATGTATCTTGGAACGCCTTCATCCAATTATTTAACAAAAATATATAAACAAGCTGAGAACTTTCAGTCCAAAACAATTCAATGTTTACATGTACAACTGCACTGGTATTACAAAATAACAAGATCAAACGGCTAGATTCACTTATTTATAGAAAAAATCTAACTTCTTAGTGATAGCTATGAATAAGTAATTTTAAATTAGAATAAATACTTATATATTGTAATGATTATTGAAGGTGCATTCTCATACAGAAACATTTTTTTCTCTAAAGAGTAGTTCTAAGTTTTATTAAGTTCATTTAGTTCTAAAAATGGAGATAAATACAAAAGGATTTGTCAAAATCCATCTAATTACAGAAACATTTGATGTTGTTATGAACTTCACATCACAACAAAAATGGTCTTATATTGTATACAGTGGAGGAATGATATAAATAATCTACAAGCATATTGCAACATTATGTAATTACTTTGGTATTATAATTAAATATCTGAATTTGATACAATTAAAAAATTACTGAGTTTGTTCTTACCGTAATAACATTAATATAAATTATTTGTAATATGAAAACATAGATTAGAATAAATTAATTTTAAATTTGCCAATTTAGAATTGGCATAAAAGTTTATAGAGTCAATTAAATAAAGCCAACAAGAGATAAAGGTAAATAGGAAAGGTAACAAAATTAACAAATAAACTAAAGAGAAAAAAAATAACGTATATAAAAGTTTATAATATAAATAAAATTATATTATAAAGAAACAAGAAAAAAAAACAGCAATAATTCTATCATAATACATTTAACAAGTAGAGAACAAAACAAATATTTTGCAGGTCAAAAAATATAACGCTAACATAGTAAGTAAGGAGTAAATTTTTTTTTTTTAGAAAGGACCTAGATAATCAAATACCATTTTTAATGAACAAAACTTATTATAAGTTTGGAATGCTTATGTCTTCAGTATATTGTATGAACCATTAAAAAGACAATGGATGTAAATTGAATGAATGTATAGTTTTATTCTACTATGGGTGAATTAATAAAATATAAGTTTTTCTATTTATCTAAGATCAACAAGTCAGCATTACATGCCATACAAAGATGAACAATGCTAGTACATTTAGGATTGTTAAGGGAATGTTTGCCTTGGGCGCAAAGAGAAACAAGAACTGGTTACTCTGTTAGTAAATGAAGAACTAGAGCTATTAATAAACATGAGGAAAAACTCTCGTTACACTGCCCTGACTCAACACTGAGAAATTGTTGAACTTTTTCTAGAGTGGGACTTGACACAATAACTATGACTCTTTATACATCCACTTCCCTTTGTAAAGCAGGGATACAAGTAGAATCATGGGTAAAAGTTGGAAATTTAATAATACCTGAAAATCCTGATTTTAGCAAATTTTTATATAATTTTATTTAGAATAAGAAGTCATTTGACAATCTGAAAATCCTGAAATTCGGGAAAATTCCTGAAAACTTTTACTAATGGAGGAATTATCACTAACTCAAGTTAACCAACACACCCGCTTCACGTAATATGAGTGTAGGACGGGGAATGAAGAAGGAGATTTCTACAGTCCACATCTTCACTTTGTGAAGAAGGGATATATCAATAAGTAGCATTATAGAAAGTCACATGAAGTCTGAAACATGAAGATGAAAACTCATCATAAGCAATCAGACAAAATTTTGAAAATTTCTGTTAGACTATTCTTTAATGAGGAATACATAGAATACAGAAACATGCCCTATAAAGCTTTTGATTTCGTTATAATTATTATTTCTTTGGATGCAAAATGTAGTTTTATAAAAAAATAATTGTGCTTGTGTCAACCTTTTAATATGAAGCAGCATGGATGTAATTGCCTTCAAAGACAATACTAAACAAGAGGCCCATAGGGCCTAAAATCGCTCACCTGAGTACCACTGCTCTATATGCAACCTAGTATACATGTATCATACTGATATACATGTTTCTCAGGAACTTGACAGTTTTTCTTACCCATTTTAGCAATAGTATGGAAAAAAACAGTGATCATGAGATTTCAGTGTGGTACTAATGCTGATTGAAAATGACAAAAGAGAGATGGTCCTTAACCTTTTCCCTCATAAAAACTCATTTTGACGCCCTTTATAGTACCACATCAATCCATGATCTGCAGAAAGCCCCACTTAAACCTTTCCAAATTTAATTGTAAAATCCTCATCCCCAGACCACTAAGGAGCAGCAAACAGCATAAAACCTGATCAGCCGCGAGTAACAGTTGGACTTGCAGGCTGATTAGGTTTCATGCTAACTCACATAGGTAATTTTATAGACTCTATGAGGAAAAGGGTTAATTATTATGAAATAAGTTAATTTATTACAAAGTGTTTTTAATCATTCGTTGTGGTTTTTAAGAGGGTTTGGTAATCCTGTGTACTGAACACTGACATGAACCAAAGCAAAGGCAAACAATCTGCATATTCACCCCCCCCCCCCAATCACTTTATGATGATGTTGATGCTGCTGCTGATTTTAGGTAGTATAATAACCCTTATATCTCTATCAGTTGGCTTGTGTAAACTAAGCCTATATCTCATATACATATAGCAGGTAATGTAGTTTTGCACTAACTCAGTGGGCAACACAGTCCAGAAAAAGTGACCTTGCCAGAAGGTCAGACTAAGCTATAGGAATGGTATTTGTGTAATGTTATCTTCTCCACCTGCATATTAGTGGAATCAACCCAAATGACCTATCAAACTAGTGGACTATCTCATCTAAGGTACAATTTATTTTTTTGTTTTAGCTGTTTTCTCTCTCTCTCCCTCTCTCTCTCTCTCTCTTTTAGACTTCTCTCTCTTTAATAAGTGGCCTTGTAATTTAATGTACTTTTTTTGCATTTTATTAAGCTACCTGCGGCCATGTTTATTACAGATCGGAAAAAATTTAGCAACTTTGGTAGAGGTTGACCAAGGAACATCTGTACCAATTTATTTTTAAAATCTGTCCAGTAGTTTTGAAGAAGATGATTTTTAAAGTTTTCATTTTTTTTTCTTTTTGTTGCCATGCAACCAGAGTTCTACATGGATCAAGTTTATTTTAGCAACTTTTGTGAAGGTTGACCCAAGGATCATCCCTGCCAAGTTTAATCAAATTCTGTCCAGTGGTTTCAGAGGAGATGTTGTTTAAAGGTTTCTCTATATACATATAAGGCAAATAAGCCCTGCCCTGGCGGCCATGTTTTTTACGGATCGGAATAATTTTAGCAACTTTGGTAGAGGTTGACCCAAGGAA
This sequence comes from Solen grandis, assembly GCA_021229015.1. Lineage (NCBI taxonomy): Eukaryota > Metazoa > Mollusca > Bivalvia > Adapedonta > Solenidae > Solen > Solen grandis. Next base: position 7,564,209 of record CM037787.1, read on the forward strand.
CATCTGTACCAATTTATTTTAAAATCTGGCCAGTAGTTTTGAAGAAGATGATTTTATTTTAGCAACTTTTGTGAAGGTTGACCCAAGGATCATCCCTGCCAAGTTTAATCAAATTCTGTCCAGTGGTTTCAGAGGAGATGTTGTTTAAAGGTTTCTCTATATACATATAAGGCAAATAAGCCCCGCCCCTGGCGGCCATGTTTTTTTATGGATCGGAATAATTTTAGCAACTTTGGTAGAGGTTGACCCAAGGAACATCTGTACCAATTTATTTTAAAATCTGGCCAGTAGTTTTGAAGAAGATGATTTTTAAAGTTTTCATTTTTTTTTCTTTTTGTTGCCATGGCAACCAGAGTTCTACATGGATCAAGTTTATTTTAGCAACTTTTGTGAAGGTTGACCCAAGGATCATCCCTGCCAAGTTTAATCAAATTCTGTCCAGTGGTTTCAGAGGAGATGTTGTTTAAAGGTTTCTCTATATACATATAAGGCAAATAAGCCCCGCCCCTGGCGGCCATGTTTTTTTATGGATCGGAATAATTTTAGCAACTTTGGTAGAGGTTGACCCAAGGAACATCTGTACCAAATTATTTTGGAATCTGGCCAGTAGTTTTGAAGGAGATGATTTTTAAAGTTTTCAAATTATTTTTCTTTTTGTTGCCATGGCAACCAGAGTTCTACATGGATCAACTTTATTTTAGCAATTTTTGTAGAGCCTCACCCAAGGAACATTCCTGCCAAGTTTCATTAAATTCTGTCCAGCGGTTTCAGAGGAGATGTCATTTAAAGCAAATTGTTGACGACGGACGACGCACGACGGACGACGGACGACGACGGACGCCGGACGAAGGGCGATCACAAAAGCTCACCTTGAGCACTTTGTGCTCAGGTGAGCTAAAAAGTCAACAAATTAAGAATGATTGTAAATATAATAGATGATTTAATGATAAATATGTTAATGGTGCAGCTCCATTATAACACCAAACTTTGGGAACAAAATGTAGATAATACATTGTATTGAACCAAACTAATTTCAACTATGTGAAAATACACCTTCATCCCACTATATAGGAGACCAATACTGGGTCGTGTTATACTGGAGTTTTATGTTTTGATGGAGAGCACAGTAATGGATCTATACTGCAATGAAATAAGCAATGTTTTCTTTTGAGGTAAGGTTTTTAAAGCCATTGTCAGTAATTTTCTATGATTATCTAACACAACAATTCATCAATTCATTTACGAAATGTATTTCCAACGTCCAATTTTCTTTAGTTTATACTCTTCTATATAGACAGAAAGGAATCAAACTCCCATCATACCAATATATAGTCATGGATATATTTATTAAAAACAATTACATTTAAGACAGAAAAGAGAAAGTTACAAGACTGGACTAGAACCAGAGCCATTGGAGAGTTTTTATAGTAAAGAGACCTGCTCTCATCTCCTTTAATAGAAATAAAAATAAACAAAATAGGTGATCAAATGGTAAAACCTTTGGACCAGAAAATTGTGGGTTTGAATAGTGGTGAGGGTTCAAGGTTTTATCATAACATTCTAAAGTGTGAAGTAGTTATCCCTGCAACGAAATACTGCTGCAGACTTAGTATTATCTGTTAAAGAAATATGATTCTAAGATGAGGTAACAGAAACAAGTTGAAGACTGGAAGACTACAACCTGGGTATTTTAACACCCTTCACCCCACCCACTATCAGTGTTATACCTCACTACCACATCTACACAAAAATAATACCAGTCCTTTTAGAAAACATAATAAATCCAATTTAATGAGCAAATGCATTTATCAATATCATCTGGATGAGCTTATTCTAACTCAAGTTGAAATGTCTTTAACAAATGGCGCGTGTACATAAATTTTGTGAACCAGCTAGGTTATCATTAAGATTCCACAAACAGGTCCTGTGTTCTCAAAAAAAGTTAAGTATGATTTCAGACTAAAAACTTTTGTACACAAATTCCTACTGTATCTATATGATGTATTGTTTATCTTTAAATGTACATTATTGAAGTAAATTCTGTTTAAACTAAATCCCTATTGGAACTAATGGACACAGTTGAGTTGAAAATCATACTGAAGTACCATCTTTATTTTCAAGTACACTTGGGCCTGGATGCCTTTAGTTGGAGGCTAGACTTAGTCATTTTAGGGTGTGTCAAATTACGCCCTTCATTGTTCCCATCACCTTTTTCAAATCCAATCATGGAGGCCATTTTATACAGCTGTCGAATGCAGCCATTTTTATTTATTGTGTACATGACTTTATGGTTCCATGCCAAAAAGTAATGCAT
>CM037787.1:7566622-7616622 GCA_021229015.1 Solen grandis
ATCTGACAACAGAATATGGGGAAACACAAATGTATAAATTCTGAAATAAATTGTATTGGCTATCACCCATTTTAATTTCAGATACCTACAATTTATATAACTATTTCACATCAAATATACTTGTTCAGCAAGCCAGACCTTGAAGTGCTCTGACATTGCTGTCTTTTGTGACAGCCTATTGTTCATTGTCTATTGTAAGTCTACTCCATGTCGGACATCTACTGAATTAAAGTAATTTATATTAATTTTAAGAGATTTTAAAGCAACTTATGGACATATTAACATACAATCTAGTGTGAAATTACATTAAATGTCACTTACTGCATTCATACACACGGAAAGCTTTTAAAAAATTGATTGAAAATCATGTTTCTTAAAAATAAAATAAAAATATCCATACCTACCAACCGACCCTATTTTTTTCACAGTCGGTAGCGGAAACAAGTCTCTTTTTTTTTATGCCTTAGTAAAAAATGTACAAAATAATTCCTATCTAGTAGCTTTATTTGGTAAAACTGAAAGGGAAATCAAATGGTATACAGTACCACAATCTATCACTTAACCATTTTTGTTATTTATGTGATCTCTTACATTTTTGTTTGCAGGGGGGATTTGCTTGAAAGTTGAGGAAAAAGCATACTTTTTGGCTGGAGGAATGGTGCCTTATACAGGTACTAAACAATCGAGGTTGAGAGCTCTGTTCTTACAACTACGATGAAATTTGTTCATACGAAGTTTGGTGAAACCCTGGCCCCAGTATTTTATGACATTATTCAAGATTATTATTTGAATGAAATGAAGTTATTTCATATAAAATACATACACGACTTATGGGGGGTAGTCGATGCTTTCTACGTCGTTTCCGATGGCGACCATATTTTGAGGAAGACCTGGCTGTGGTATCTGTGACAGTAGAGAACCTGAAAAACAATGGCAACCATTTTGTAAATCACCGTAGCAACCATTTGGTAAATTGCATATTACATCATAAAATTCGAAAACTTTTTTTTAAGAAGAGAATCTTATGGATGCTAACTAAAATGTTTCTGCTACATGCATGACAAATCCTATAATACACCAAAGATAAAATGTTTTGATATTCATGATGTTCAAAGTTTCTTTGTCAGTCTTACATTAGGGCTCCCAATATTCATGTGATGAAGCAAAAATTTCACAGGCCGATCAGATTTTGTTTGTTTATTTGTTAATGGGTTTAACGTCCCACTGACAGTATTTCAGTTATTTGAAGATAATGTCTTCTTGAGACAGATATAGTGCTGCCACACTGCAGTATCACGCCATAGTCATGTGGCATGATACCACACCCAGTCACATTATCCTGACACTGGGCCAACCAGTCATGGAACTACCCTTATATGCTGAGCGCCAAGCACCAAGCAAGGGAGCTATACCAGTACCATTTTTTATTACTTTGGTATGTTGCAGCTGGGGATCAAACCCACTACCTCAAGCTTCCACGGTGGGCACTCTAACCACTTGGCCACCGGGAATAGTTTGATCATATTTTATACTGTCCTTTCTAATCAATCAGAGATAAGAAGTAAGCAAATATAAAACCTGTTCAGACAGAAATATATATTCTATCTGGTTTGTAAATTCAATAATCAAGCATGGTGTTACATAATTTTGATACAGAATGAATATGATAACATGATTGTATCACAACCATTTCTTGCACAAGTGTCTATGAAAATTTAATCTGGAAAGTTTGACTCGGTCCTTTAGAAGTTTAAAATTCCAAGAAGATTATGTATATAGATTATGTTGTATTTTTAAATGGGTATGTGTCTCCCTAAGCAAGAGAAATTGTTAACAAAATATGGTGTTTATTAAATATTGTTCTGACAAATAAATTTTCAGTAAATTTGAAATGATTTGAACAACAAGAAATTCATCATTACCATCAAAAGATGAATTTTTAAAAAATTGGTGTTTACACAATTAGTATACCTTCTACATTTTTTAATTATACAGTTTCTTTGTTTATAGATTTTAAAGACCTTAATACACATAGCTCAATTATCATTAAATTATGTGTTTTGAGTGGTAATGAAATGAAGTACAGTGCAGTACAGTATGGCATCAACAACAGCTGGTAACCCCATCAAGTCTACAGGGTTTCACTGACACTCAACTGACGATAAAAGCAGATGTCAAGTTCAGCAAGGCTGTTTTTCACGTGCTATCACGTGCCATACCTCATCTCCCCCAACGCTTTGACCCAGCTCTGCAAAACTCATGCTTCTGCACACCCAGTGTTTAGAGAGAAAATGCAATGAAAAACTGCGTCTGCTAGTTAACAGAGATGTTACCTATGGGAATGCCTACTCATTTTCCCCATGAATGTTTTTTTGAGAACAGGAAAGTATCCCTCTCTATCCTCATTAAAATGTGTACAGCTGATTGCACACAGTTTGAGAAACAATGAGTTGCAAATATAACGACAAAACCATTTATTTCTGTGTAAAATGATAAGACAGTGTTTTAATTCTAAGAAACAGCTTCATGCAGCTTTGGCTACATTGCATATTTCTTTAGACAATCTTTAGAAACTTGAATTATGTCCTATCATTCATGAGTATACGAAAATCCTTATCCTCGAACATTCATAAAATAGAGAGAAATTACTGGGGAATATAAAATTGGAACCAGACTACTTTATCCTTCCCATAATTTCTTGGAGGAGATGAAATGTTATAGAACCAGTCTGTTGGAAGGTCAGACTGCAGCATATGTTAAGTGATCCAGTCTGTTCTAGACTGGTTACTATTTTGTTTAGTGCCACCTGGGTATACCTTGTTGTCTAGTTGTAACCAAGTCTAGCAGGAAAGAAAAGATTGGGGTTTCCATCTGCCATTGTAAACATGATGCAAATAATATTCTAAGCTACTTGTACAAATCCTATGCATTTTTTACATGCAAATATCCTATCCCATGTATCATAAATATGAATGATTCCATTTTATTCTATCTTCTATATGCAAACTTCCAAACCCAATAAGAATTGTTCCCTTCATTCTTACAGAGACTGGTTATCTACCTAGGAAAAGAAAAAAACATATTCATTTTTTTTCTACTTACTTCATTTCCAATTTAAAAACAATAAATAATTTATTCCAGTCTTTAAAAGGTTTCTCATGTTCTTTCATTTATTTCCCTCAATTTTTGTTCGAAGATTGGGAGCATCGCCAAATTCACAGTGGCGAGAGAAGAAATAAAATAACAAGCTACTGGGATTTTTTTTAAACCCCGTTTTCATGACTGAATTGTAGAGGCAGGAATACAGAGAAATGAACTCAATGGAAATCTGTATTTATTTCCCAGGCTCTCTTCAATCTCTCCAATCAATCAATTAATCAATCAATCAATCAATCAATCAATCAATCAATCAATCAATCAATCAATCAACTGATCAAAAGGGCAAGCAACTAAGGAATTGGTAGTAGGCATGCATGCGCAGGAAAACAAATCTAAATGTCTAAATCTGAAAATTTTAAAGTTTTCAAGCAAGGGTACAGAAAATGAATTTTCATTCAGATAGCCAGTGGATTTTTTTTCTTTAAATTTTAATCAGGTTGTCAGAAACAGTTTCAAATCAGTTTCATACAAGCTACGTAATGTCACCCTTCATTACAAGTCTTCACTGATCTGCATAAATTTCAGGAAGGCCTGAGCTTACAAAATGAAAACCATCACTGTAAGATGATTATGGTAGAATTACTCTGATGGGCACTTTTCCAGATCTTAATTAACTACATATATTCTGTACCTGAACTGTTTCACAAATACAAATATAAAATTTTAAGAACATTTACCGTCATATAAAGACATCTGGATATCCTCTACCCCTATTTTGGCTTTTATGATAAAAATGAAAATGTCTAAGCTACACTTAAATGGATGAAAATAATTGACAATATTTTGTACAAATTGATTACCAGAAGTAACCATAAATATATGTGTGTTAAAAATATGTTTTATCATATACCAAACCATTTGCATTAAATATTTTACTAAAAAGTCATACAGTATGGAAAAGTGCTCACCATTTTCGTACAGCATGATTTTCTATATAGGTTTTCCAATGAAGTATGAATTTATTCTCTTTACCTGGGGCAACACTCTTGGTTTTATAAAAAAATATCTTTGACCTCTAAACAACATTTAAGCAAATAATAAACACATTTTACCATTCAGATGTACAGTATCCGAATTTGAAATCCATGAGCAAATTTCACCCTGGACTAATATTAGCAAAAGATGATAATTGCCACTTTTTATTGCAAAGATATATGTTTTGTTTTATTTGACAATATCATTGTACTAACTAGAATAGATATGCACCATAAGAAACAGAGCCAGATAGTAGTTTCTGCAGTTTTTCAATTTCCTACTTTTCTAGACGACAAGAGTTAAATGTTGACATATTAGACCGGAAATAATAACCATGGACATTTGATTATTTTTCTAATTTGTCCATAATTTATGGACATGATAGATATTTAGATTTTCTAATACATGGCAACTGAATAAAACTTTGAATTATGAAAAAATACACTCTAATTTAAACTGAACGCTTAGAATATCTGTGATGTCTGTCAACTGATCGTTGTACGGAAAACACAGAAATTTAACCATGTGTGCTTCATCAGCATGAGAGAAGTTCAACTTTAATACCCCCATACAACACAGCCGTGTACTAGTTTACACAGGAAACCCCCAATTCTCGATTATAAATGAAGGTTTACTATTTATAGTAACAGTGACCTTGAAACTGTTCAAAATTCAAACCAATCCAAAGTGGAGTACAAAAAGCTGCACTTGAGCTATGAAACATGACAAAACTTACATGGGGTAGGGGTACACATTCAAGGAATTTCTTAAATCAATATAAGTTTTATCAAACCAGGTTAACCCTTTCCCTCATAGAGGAACCATGAAAAGACCTATGCGAACAGCATAAAACCAGATCAGCCTGCGAGTAACTCGCAGGCTGATCAGGTTTTATGCTGTTGCTGCTCCTCAGTGGTCTGGAAATGAGGATTTTTTAATTAAATTTGGTAAGGTTTAACTGTGGTTTTCTGCAGATCAGGCTTTATGTGGTACCTATTGAGTGCGTCAAAATGAGTCTACATGAGGGAAAGGTTTAATCAATCAATCAATCAATCAATCAATCAATCATACCTGCTCATTGTGTCATCTTCTGAATCAAAGAAGCTTGTGGTTTCCAAGTCGCTGCTTAGCATGTCGACGATTCATATGAGTGACCATGACCTCGCCGACTGCTATGTCGAAGGTCAAGTTTTGTGTGACCATTAAGCCTAGGTGGATGGGCTGAAATGAAAAATTCAATAATAATCAATAATCAACTTGATCATTTGTTACAGATTCTGGATGGTCTAAACCCTTTTAGAAACTCAAAAATTAAACTTAATCTGATATATATAAAGATGTACAATTCCATATTTAATGAACCAGCAACTGTGCAAACATAATCAGCAGGTGAACTTTTTTCCAGAGTGATCAATTTTTATCTTTAAATGTCAGTGAAATTCAGTACAATAAAGAAATGACGACATAACTTATGACATTTAGACTTTTGTCTGAATCATGAATTTGTGTTCATATTAAATTTTGTGGGAACATATATTTGGATTAATGTTCGAGAAAATGTGATGTCTCTAAGATGAAGGACTTGTGTACCAGGGTGGTATTTGTGAGCTTGCAAAACCATTCATGAAATTGTTGAAAATTGAAACTCTAAAATCATTTCCATTTATGAACATTAGAATGATGAATCTCTATTATTTGCCATTATCATGGGAGCATATGTTAAGATTTTTTTTTAGAAAACAATAGACCTTCTAAATAAAATCTTCCGTCAGGTCAATTTTTGTGTTAAAAAAAAAATTATCAATAATATCAACAAAAATAAGACCACCACAAAAATTAATGATTTTACAGTAATTATATTCAGCAACTTCAACAGATCTTGAACACCTTATTTATACTTTCTTTAAACGAGTCAACTCAACTCTTTTGACAAATTCCCTATTGCATAGTGCAAGTCTCCCTTTCTTTGTGTGTGCTATACAAGTTCTTGTATTATTATAATAACGTCCTTTTTTATATTCATGTCACTTGCGGCTTAATTTGAATAACGCGCTTCTTTAAAAGACATTATTTTGAAACCTGATAAAGAATACTGAGTTCATGATCTAGCCTGTATTAATGTAATGCATAAATTCAATTCTATATCAAGTCTAAACTGTATTTTTCAGATAATATGGTGAAGTGTATGAGACATACATATAAAGAAAATGTGTGTGTTTGTTAAACAATAGATTAATATTGTGAAGCAATATTAACAGCTACCCTAGATTTTGCAATGATCTGAGATGCGATTATCCAAGTACCATGCCTAACATGAGGTTTTTATTAATAACTAGATGGGTGTTGGAACACTTGCATCGCCTACATTCAAGCAGTTGTCAGAGAAAGGATGAGCATTAAATGATCAAAACTTATTTCAATAATTAGATAAGCTAACGATGGTGGACAAAGTGATCCTCAGGTGTCTACTAAACTATGCATACAAGCAACACCAGAAATATTCTGCTTTCCAATCCTCAGGATTATCCCTTTCCCTGATAGAGGACACCATGAAAAGACCTATGCGAACAGCATAAAACCAGATCAGCCTGCAAGTAACTCGCAGGCTGATCTGGTTTTATGCTGTTCGCTGCTCCTCAGTGGTCTGGAAATGAGAATTTTGTAATTAAATTTGGTGAGGTTTAACTGTGGTTTTCTGCAGATTAGGCTTTATGTGGTACCTATTGAGGGCGTCAAAATGAGTCTATATGAGGGAAAGGGTTATTTGAGCAATTACTTCTTCTGCATTCCCTTCAGTCCTCAGAATATTGAATTTTACAACTTGTAGAGCATTTTTCTTTACATCCTATTTTTTTTCTTCTTTTTTTTTTTTACATTTTGTATACCCAAGCCCTTGAGACAGTACTCTACTACAAAGAATATTTGGACTTATTTCATAGTTCATCTCAATCCATCAGTTCCTTTGATCTGTGAGATCCTAGCCAACACTGCAATCATTTATGCTCTACCAGCCCTTGGTCTGGTAACAGGTTCAATAATTTACTAATAAGTCTCATTAGCATCAAAGAAACGCCACCCCCCAAGAAATGGCTAATATTTTGGGGGTGTTCCTCAGTTTCACAGGAAAAGGAAGCTAGAGTGGCACAATGGAATTATGGGTAATGGGGGAAAATGGCCAACACATGAGTAGAGATTCTTTGGTGACTCAGTTATTATGATAATCATCACATTAATTAAAAAGAATGAGATAATAATGATAATACCAATATCCTTTATCATAAATTATCATCTTTTATTATTTATACTACTTTTCATATTTATGTTGCTAATATTCTCAATTTATTGCATGAGTACCTCCTAAATTTTTCTTGTATCAAAATCTCTGAGTTTCCAATTTCATTCAAAACAGCTAATTCAGTAGTAAAGTCTTCCTGAGGAATTACATCTGATTTCCAAATTAAAATATGTAGATTTATCAGAGAAGATAAGAAGAAACCAACAGCTCCTTTAAATTTGATGGAATACGACATTATAGGAGCTGTCCTCTGTTTGCTAAAACAAAATTGTAGCTCAGATTCTTACAAAGTTTGCATGGCGTTAGAAAAATTTGCTGTTTCATACAGTTTAACCCTTTCCCTAATAGAGGACACCATGAAAAGACCTATGCAAACAGAATAAAACCAGATCAGCTGCGAGTTACTCGCAGGCTGATCAGTTTTATGCTGTTCGCTGCTCTCAGTGTCTGGAAATGAGGATTTGAAATTAATTGGTAAGGTTTAACTGTGGTTTTCTGCAGATCAGGCTTTATGTGATACCTATTGAGTGCGTCAAAATGAGTCTATATGAGGGAAAGGGTTAAAGCTGCTTGTTCACAGAGTCACTGACTAAGAATTTTAGTTTTTAACTACATGTGTGTATAATCAATTCCCCCCTATAGACGCATGGTCACCCAATGCAGTCAACCTCGACTGAAAAATTGATGGGTGATTTTCCCATCACTGGCAATACCGTCAAAGATGGCATTGAAACTGTATTTAGAATTATAAAACCTATATTTAGATTTTCTATTTTCATTTGCCATCACTCGGCTGCTCATATATACACTTTTTGTGCATGCTCTAACTTCATAGGCAGGACTTATGAAACTGTTGAAGAAGCCATGTTGCGAAACATTTCAAGTGGTAACAAAAGCACCTGCTTCAGGGATACCGTATTCTATATTTAACCACTTTTCGAGAAGTTGCGTTTTCAAAATTAGTGTTTTCCCATGTAATGTGAACAACAATTGCCTAGTTTATTTGTCAGGTAGCAAAGACTTCATCAAATTTAACAATAGAGAAAAGAAGCTTAAACTTTTCCAGACGCAGAGTACTGGTACAACCCAGGAACCACCAAGAAGGATTAGCATAAGCTGCAAGAATTTGTATCAAGTTCAACATAAAAAATAAGATAAAACACATTTAAATCCATTAGTGACATTCAGTGTTCTCATCAGTGTCGAAAAAAAAAAATCCTCTTCTACATGGATAATATCAAAGTATCAATTAAGGATTTTAGTGTGTGTTTCTTTGAGTTCTTAATTCAATTAACCCAAATTACTGATCTGGCAGATATCTCAACAAACCACCAATGCCATCCTTTGTACCAAAATAACAATCATAAAATGCAGTTGTAAAAAGACAACTGTGTTTGCATACCACTGCTCATTTCTCGAAGAGAAATTTTCATTACAAACATGTTTCATGAAATCACAACCAGATGATGAGTTCAGGTAGAAATCGTTATGCACTATAACCCATGCTGCTTCATAGAATTCTACCCTGTTCTTGCCATGGCTCTTCCGTTCACCCCCCTTAATGACTTTCTTGACTCTTCCATTTACCTCCCTAAATGCCTTTCTCTTGTTGTAAAGCTATTTTCTAATCCTATCCCTAATTTTCCATCTCTCCCTACCTTAAGGCTCTTCAAACTTTTCTATCATCCCAAAAACTAACCTCCGTAATCAGAAATCATTGTGTTTATTATCTATTTTGATTGCGGGGAAACAGCATGTGCGAAGTAATGCTCACAAAACAGAGACCTTGAGTAATCTCCTCACTAATTAAGTAATCATTATATACATAGGCACCTCAGCAGTGAGTCTCATTTCCCTGCTTAAAATACTCTCCACTGCTGTACCGAAACTCATGGTTCACAAACGCTTGGAATACACCATTTTTATCCAATCATCACTTTCACTTTTAACAAGAATATACTTTGAGCTAAAGCTGAAGATGATTCATAACCTAACAAACACCCTCACTTCCTTTACAGCAAGTAATTACCCAAATTTACCAATTACCAAAGGTCTAAGTCAATGTTCCAGCTTAACTTGGTTGCATGAGTTTCCCATTTGTGGATTTGTACCACAAAAAAACCTTCTAGTGACAAAATATACTCAGATCCATGTTCAATTTATTGACAAAGAAAAAACAAACATACTCAAATCCATTTTCAATATATCAGTTTTGTTTCAGTTTGAGCCCCTTAGTCATACTTGGCTACTGTGTTGTTTTTTGAGAACACAGGTCCAGTATAAAATGGTCATATGATTAAACCTATGCAGCCAGAATTTCACTTTGGTTCTTTGGTTTACCATAACATTAAATGACATAACTGATGTTGCAACTTCATTTAAATGAAACAAGAAAATGTTTGAATGGGCAAAACCAGGTTTTCAAGAGTCACCCTAGACAAGAGAAAATATTTTTAGTAACAATGAACTTAACCTGAAAATCAATCCCAATCTTTCTCTTCCTATAAGGTCTCTATCTATAAATCTGATCATCATACCTCAATCCTTAAAGAAGATATTTGAAATAAATGAAAAATCTATTTTAAGTAACAGTGACCTTGACCAATCAATCCCAGTCTTCCTTTTCCCATAAGGCGAAAAGAAAAAAAGTTGTATATTTCTGCATCTCCGAAAAAAAAAAGGATCGGTAGGTCGGCTGAAATTTCTTTTCAATTTTTTAACATTTTTTTACCTTATTTTTTTAGAGGAAGTGATGAAAATTAGTGTTTTGAAACCGTCATAGCCCGATTGCTAGGTAAAAAGGTTTAGGGTCGGTCTAAAAAATAGGGTTCTGGTTAGTGGAAAAGGTAACCTTTTCTTAATATGAATAGGGTATCTACTTACCAAGTTTTAAAACTGTAATATATTTTACAGAAACAACCTGTTTGATGCCTACCCGTCCAACAAAGTTTTTTTTTTGGGTTTAAAGTATCGACAGTATTTCAGTCATTCGGAGACCATGTCTACTTGAGACAGATATGGTGCTTGCCACACTGCTGTGTCACACCGTAGACATGTGGCATGATACCACACCCAGTCACATTATCCTGACACCAGGCCAGCCAGTCCTGCAACTACCCTTATATGCTAAGCGCCAAGCAAGGGAGCTATAACAGTACCATTTTTTTATGACTTTGGTATGTCCCAGCCTTGGGATCGAACCTACGACCTCCTGCTCTCTAGGCTGATGCTCTAACCACTCGGCTTTCGGGGACAGTCATCCAACTAAGTATCCAATTCTGATAACAAGGAATTTTTGTTGAAAACCTGGCTAGAAATCACAGCATTAAGATTGTAAGTCCAATTAAGGACTGTGCTTTATTTGCTTTTGTATTATAATGGAGTACACTATAAGGACCTATACTCTAACATGCCTGAACATCTTGTGAACATATCCCTGCATTTCCATTGTATTCCAAACCCTCATCCTACAATCTGATTCTATTCCATGATGCTGACACTAACATCCTTTTAAACAATGCTCTGAAATACCAAAGCCTTAGTTTGCTATGTGCTTGGCTTAAATCAAGATCTTTCTCCCTTTAAACTAATCTTAACAATGCATCATAAATATTTCAAACACAGGAGAATTCAGTTTTGAAAAGCATCAAAAACTTACAACAGGAAAGCATGGTAAACACTGAAAGCATAGTTAGACAATTTTTACACTTTTTGTGCTTATGAATCGGTGAGAAGGTCCAAACTGTGCCAAAACTTGATGTACACGAACAAACAGAACATCGAAAGATGTTTTTGTAAAGCTTTTAAAGTGAAAAGGATAATGAAAATGCTGCGATGCCAAAAATCATTTTATCATAGTAATTACTTATGCTACCAATATAATCATTGCGATCTCATACTTTATAGATTTAAGCACATTTTTTTGTTCTGCATACAGCAAAACCTTGTATGAAGACCACCTAAGTATTGAGACCACTACAGCAAAACTCTGTATAAAGACCACCTACGTATTGAGACCACTACAATCACACCGTGTGTGAAGACCATCTCAGTATTGAGACCAATACAAGAAAACCCTTATGAAAACCGCCCAAGTACTGAGACCACTACAGCAAAACCCTGTATGAAGACTGCCTTACTGAGACCACAATAGCAAAACCCTGTATGAAGACCATCTTACTGAGACCACAATAGCAAAACCCTGTATGAAGACCGTCTTACTGAGACCACAATAGCAAAACCCTGTATAAAACTGCTATATGAGACCACAAGCAAAACCCTGTAATTAAAAAATGCTGTTAAGAAACATTCACTTTTCTTAGATTAAAATTGGTTTAAAACATTATTTTTCTCTACTGATCAGAATCAAGTTTTACATTTTATATAACACCAAATACTTATGTTTTAACAGTTTAAAAATCCCAACACCTTTCTGCAACACAGCAAAAAGTCACGATCCCTTCATACCTTTGACTTGACAATTTGTATGGTACGGCAAAGAGTAAAATGGTGTAAAAGAGAGCCAAATTTTTTGTACAGTCAAGCAGAAGGGTTGGGGAGCTACCTCCCAACACTTATCTCTCATATAACTAACATTAAGTCCTATTTATAAACATTTTAACACACAAACAGCTGGCTAATTGACATAAAATCCAATTAACGACCATCAGATATTGACATATCACCCAATTACTGTACATCAACATTGACTTAGAAGTATTTTCCAGCCCATAACAGATGACAACGGTGATAATATTACTGGAAACAAAGCCCCGCCCTGAGGAAAAAACAAGAGTTCAAGGTCAGTCTGTCTACACATGCATGGCCCCTTAGGCTTGTACATATTACAAATTCACCAATGTGGTACCTCAGGACTTTCTGTTGTATTTCAGGACAAATCTTTGAATAATTCCTCTTTTCAGGTTAGTCAAGAGTTTCAATGATTAATTGGATTATGGAAGCCCGATTAGGATTGTCACAGCTCGATTTGTCCAATTATATCATACCCTGATTACATACAAAAAGTTTGTAGCATTAAGCAGATGTGATATAATAGAATGATTTATGAAATTATGGAATGATCATGAAATCTTTGTGAGATTACTGCCAACTGTAAGAGGATTATCATAAACCTAATGAGATATAAACAGAGAATTATTAGCAAATAGCCAAACTGTAGAGAGGATATACCAATATTTCAGCAATTTGGGAAAATGACAAATTTTACTAATTTGGGGAAAAACATACTATTTCATGTAAGAGAAACGGAAACACTGGAAAAACAATACGTCTGATTGGTTTAACATCCCACTGAAAGTATTTCAGTAATTTTACACGTTGTTAACATGAGACAGTAGTAGTGCTGCATCAGTGTAAACAGCTGTAAACAAGGTATGATAGAAAACCCAATCACATTATCTGGATACCGGGCCAACCTGTCTTACATATCCTTATATGTTGAAAGTTGAGCAAAGACGATAGTGCATACTAGTTTTACTTTTTTTTGTTTTTGTTTTTTTTTAACCGCGGCTGGGGATCAAACCCACAACCTCCTGATAAATCAATAACAGCCCTTGAGTAAAATTTATATTTGTCAACTGATAAAAATTGATATTTATATTTGTCAACAGATAAAAAATGATAAGTAAGTATATATTTGTCTAGAAATATCTGAAAGACTCAAACAGTAATAGATTATAAGTTTTGTTGCTTATAAATAAATTAAAGAATTCAAAAGTAGTTCATACAATGGAAACAGACACAATTTTGGGTGTGTCTTAAATTTATCATAAGTCCAACACAGACTCCAGATGTTTGGCACTTCTAATACAAAGTCTCAGCCTTGAATAAAAATGTAATTATCGCTAACAGTATTTAGGCAATTACATACATTTTACATTAATTGGATGAAAAAAATACACTCCTAAAATACAAAACATGGTAAGATTAATCATGTAGGAATGATGAATGAAATGCAATGTTTAGTGCATGCAAACAAAGCAAGAGAGATATAAGTGCATATAAACTTTCTACTCAAACATTTGTTCAGCCATTATAACTTAAATCAAGCCAATTTTGCTCCAATATCTAAATAGAATTTATTTCCAAACTCTTCAAGCTACAGTAAAATTATTCATTTTCATGACAGACTAATTTTTGATGATTTCACAGCGGTTTATATTTACATTTTTATATATCTCTCACTGTATAACTTTCATTTGACTTGACTATTTGAGTTTACCGTCGCTTCAAAGTATTTCAGTCATACTGCGACGTCCAGCTAATACAGGTGGAGGAAGACCCCGAATACAGAGGCATCCAGGTAGAAAAACTTTCTTTTAGAGGGCCTTACATTTACAGAACAAGGATCTATGAATACATTATGTTTCCACAAAATAGCCCTAAATGTAAATACTGTGAAAAAATCAAAGTAAAAAAAAACTTAAATGTTAATCAAAATTAATTATTTCATGGCATTTTGCACATCTTTGGTTATTATTTTCTAGCACCTATGTCACAATATAAAAAAAAAATTTTGACCTAAAAATTTGATAAAGCTACACAGCTAGACAAATGTCTTCACAGGGTGATTGATTTAAGGAACAAATAAAGCAAGAACAAAACAAATCAAAATCTTAAAACACCAACTCCACTCAAAGCACACAAAATAACATACCATGCACATTTTAATGGAAGCCAAATATAACCAATTAGAACCAATTGTGTTTTTCCCTAGTAATTAAACCTCTTACCTTTGAATATTCAGGTAAAAATTTGACTTGATGAATATTCATTTACTAGACCTTTAAATGGCGTTTTATTTGCACTGCATAATGTGTAGACTCTCAGCTAGAATATTTTATAAGCAAACGCCGGAGAACCTGAT
The DNA here is from genome assembly GCA_021229015.1 of Solen grandis. Classification (NCBI taxonomy): domain Eukaryota; kingdom Metazoa; phylum Mollusca; class Bivalvia; order Adapedonta; family Solenidae; genus Solen; species Solen grandis. Next base: position 7,580,938 of record CM037787.1, read on the forward strand.
CATACAGTCTTTAAAGGAGCAGTCTGATCAGGGTCTCCACTGTTTACCAAAGGTGTCAAAATATGATGTTTAACCCTCAGAAACTCATATTACACATGTAACGTTACAGTTTAATTATTGTTTTAAGACAAACAAAAAATTAAAAAACATCTCTTTCTTTTTTTTTTTGGTTAACTTACTGATTTAGTCGCAAACATTGTAAGACCCAATCTGCATACCAGTTAATGCATGCCAACCTATTTTATACTCGTTTTGAAGCTCATTTTCCTGATAACATTCATGAGATAATAATTTAGGGTTTAACTGAATTTTATTATTTCAAGACTGTCAGCTATTATCGCTCCCAAGAGCTTAACATCTTGAGGAGTCTTAATTTTTTGTGAGCACAATAGTTTTGAGATTCAAGCCAAAAACTGTCCTTCCTGTCAATAACACTAGCAATAACTGAAATAATCAAACAAGAGATAATGGAAAAATGATAAAATCATGCTTTTTTTCTCTTTTTTTGGTACTAGTTTGATTAATTTTGCTTCCATGTTTTCTATTACAGCGCCAAGCCAAGACAAAGGTTCAGAAAGTGAATGGGGAACTGGGTACATATTATGATACAGTAATCCTAGTTAGCTTACCCGAGTTATTGTGGTCTCTACAACAACTGTGGTTACAAAGTTTATGTGCAGAATGTCGCGAGCTTCTATGACGCCCATCTAGGACAAAATGGACACAGTTAATAGATTATTTTACTACACAGAGGCTCTGACCAGTGCTTCTCCTTTTTCCTAACATTTTATTTATTTTTCAGAATAAATCCTGTCCTGACCCAATTCTGTCTTCACATAAGAAATATTTGATTGCAGGAATTTTTTTTTTATTCTTACTTAAGTTATCTTTGCAAATAAGTAAACATTTCTGACAATCTAAAGGGTATTTTTGCCAAGAACATTTTAAAAGACACTCAAAACCAAATTTCTTAAACATTTTTCTATTTACATTTGTGCCAAAAGACCAAATTCAGTCTACAAAATCAATAATTTCCCATCAGAGTATGTTAACATTGACATATTCATGTCTTGTACTCATATGTCAAACTTAACCCTTTCCCTCATATAGACTCATTTTGACGCACTCAATAGGTACCACATAAAGCCTGATCTGCAGAAAACCACAGTTAAACCTTACCAAATTTAATTACAAAATCCTCATTTCTAGACCACTGAGGAGCAGCAAACAGCATAAAACCTGATCAGCCTGCGAGTTACTCGCAGGCTGATCTGGCTTTTATGTTGTTCGCATAGGTCTTTTCATGGTTTCCTCTATGAGGGAAAGGGTTAAACAAACATCATTAGCATATCATGACCATCCATGCTGATTTAGCTTTTTTCCTGCGACCTATAAATACCACCTTCAATGAGATTCTAGTGCCAAAAATTTTAAATGTACACATCTTCAAACAGAAGAGAGAATCCCTAAGAATTCCCCCTAAAAATTTACCCATAATTACATGAGCACTGGTCAGTCTCACTTGTTAAGATAAATACTTTATATATCATCATTACATGTGATTCAAATTGGACAACTCATTCAGTTTTAAATTATAAACTTAAAATCTACCGTTGTCAAAACAGAATGCTTATGGCAAATGCTTTTTATGGCTATTAATACATTTATGCTACTATTTTTTATATTTATCTAAAATAAAAATTAAATGTTAAATTTAGAAAATAATACATTAATAAAATCATTTACAGTTTTCCTCTTTCAAAACATTAAGTTTAACATATATGCCAATATTGTTTTTGTCTTCCTGAAAATATATGTCTAGTTATATAAGGTAATGCTATTAATATTTTGTTTCTAGTAAAATGATTGAATGTTTGTTATAAATGGTATGCAAGTAAGCCATTTTCATGAATGACAATGAATTCTGTCTGCTTAAATGGCAGGAGCATGATAGAATGAGTCCAAATGACCAACTGATGTATCTAATCAGAATCACAGTGATGATAATCTCCTAATTGCCTTCAGTGGGAGAGGTCAACATCTGGCTATAACAGACCCTGTATTCAAAGACAATGTGTTGTGCAAACCCTGTAGTGTACAAGCCCTGTATTATTAAGATCCTGAATTAAACAGATTCCGTGTCATACCACCGCTTTTTAAACATTATGTTTAGCGAAGAGACGGTATTGTTCACCAGAGTCAGTATTGGACTGACCCCTAGCTGTTTTGGAGTAACCACTGCTTAAGTATTCCAATCCTTTACTTGCAGATAGATAAAGACCAAAAGTGCACAGAGGTACAACTGTGTAGAACCTCACATAAGGAGACTCAACCAGGATTCAAACCCACAGTGGTAAGGGGCTACATTGCAGCAAGGTAACATCTGTAACTGCTCAGCCACAAACCCTTTTTGTTTAGTCCTTGTGGTGTACAGAATGTTTATCAAGCTCTTAATTGTTATGGGACATAATTTTAATATCTGTTACACTGATTGTTTTGGAAAAGCAATCAAGATAGGGTCAGATGTCAATGTTGACCCCTTTACTTCAAGGCCATGAAGTATCATACTGGCTAGACATAACTTTATTTGAGTTCATAAAAAAACCCATCAGAAAACAAGAATTTAAATTTAGAACCTTTTATTATTGCAAAACATAAGTCTTAACAGCAAATCTACATCATCAAAATTGCAATGCAAAAATATTTTTGAAAGTTAATCAACATAGTCATTCAAGTAAGAATCAAGCCAGTATGATTGAAAACATAAGTCTTAACAGCAAATCTACATCATCATCAGCACTGTTAGCATCTAGAAGCATAGAAAACAAGTTGGAATACAAATTTAGTTACATGTCTAAATATCTAAATAGCTAATTAATTAAATACTCTTAAATACTCAAATGAATGATTAATAAAAAAAATATTAAATTCTGTTAATTAAAGTTTAGAGTTGAAAGAAGGAGACAAATTGATATCTTAATTTTGTATCATACACAAAACTACTGTATAATCCATAAACAATGGTAACCCATCACAAAAGTCTGAACAATTTTTTGTAAAAATAAATTCGATTTTCAAGGGCCATTTTCCTTTTCAATAGATTTCAATCTTAGTAAAATCCAGGGGGTCAGTCTCAAAGATCAACTGTTTAAATATTCCAAAAATAGATATACTACCGTGTTGTTTTTTTTGTGTTGTTTTTTTTCAGGGACCATTACTTTGAAGGAAAAGATCCATTTGCTTTGGAAAGTATCTATACATAATTTTCTTTGATACGTGCTGAATAAAAATTGCATTGAGAGTTAATACATAATTCTCAAGGACCATAACACCTGAAAGACAAGGGCCTTAATCATGATAAATAAATATATAGCTCTACTCTGCTTAACATGCCACATATCATTTCTGTCAAAATGTATCACTACAGCGTCAACATTCAGAGAAATGATAAAAATTTTTTACTAAAAATGGCTAATTGACAAAATGAACAAAAAATAAATACAACTGTGATGGCAACTTAAAAGAAAGCCTGAACTGATTGATATGTATGTCAAATGCTGCACAAAATATGGTGTGTTAACTAATAAATATCAATAGTATAGGGCCTGATTTTGACTTATCATACCTCATAAAAATAATTTTCATATGAACGAAATCTAAATTTTGCAAGACCAAATAGCTTTGTGTCATCAATCAGAATTAAATTTGATCTGATTTAGACAATTCATTATATTTTTTCCTTTGCCAAAGTCATTAGCAGTTTATGTATGCCTGATTTACTGGAGTCAAAATTGAGAACAAATAAAAAGCTTACTAGGTTCTGCTTTTCATTTTTTACATTTTCACAGAAAGGAATATAAATTCTTTACTTTTTATAAAGACTTAATCTGAAGTCAATTTATTTTTCCTTCCATATGTCGGAATCATCATTGCTTGTATCTGAATGCATGAGGTGTAAAGCAAGTTCAGTCCCCACTACTGTTAACATTCTGTTTAATACACCACATAAATCACATGGTCACAATGCAGTACATCAATCTAATTTCTTTAGGTTTGGTAAATCAGAAGTCTTTAAACCAATCTTAGACAAAAATAAGTCTTTAAGGAAGTATCAATAGTAATGGATTTCTGCTGATTCCACAATATACTCACTGAAAAGATTCCCATATATTTCATCATATGAAGCAGACAAACTCTTACAACTCACTGTAAACTGTTTCAAGAAATTCTTACTAACATGTGAAACAACAAAAAAAAAATACTTCCAAGAGCAATTGCTTCGAATTTTGATTCCTTCAAGTTAAGTAAAAATATTATGGTAGTTTCAAATTTAAGACCAAATCAAACAACTTCAGTATCATATTTTCAGACATAAACCCGACAGACTAATTGACAAATTCAAATTAAAAGACTTAAAAGACCAAATTAATACTTTCATATTTTCAGACTTAAAACCTTAAAGACCCACTGACAATTTTATAAGGACAAATAACATCAATTTTTCAAATTCAAAATCAGCTGATCATTTTTCCCGGATATGAGAAGAAAAAAAGGATTGTCATATAAACTTCTGATGTAACAAGTCCTAAATCTATCTACAAATCAACACTGAGTATACAGGCAGGACTTACCTCTGCGGGAACTGAGTACCGAGTCGGTCTCCGTGCATGTGTCACAGTGGTCATCCCGACTACCCACTGATGCATTGGCGCTGAAAATATCGAGAGAATCATCAGTTATTATGACCACACTAAGAAAACAAGTTTGTGACCAATATCACTATTAGTGTTAAAGTAAGACATTTTTCTTGAAATATTCACCAAGAAGATGTACTGACTGAAGGCAGTACCCATCAAGATGTTTGGTAGAAAGTCAAGTGTTGAAACAAATGCACACATGAATTTGCTGTCATGATTTATTCTGTGTTTTACTGGAAGCGCAATCATACATACAAATACAGCTTGAGATATCTCAAGGACAATTTAAGTATTCTAAGACTTTGTCTACATGAGACAATATAACTATAGTGCTACTTCAAATTAGTATCACCCCAATGACACGTGGCATGATACCACACCTAGTCACATTATCCTGATACTTGGCCATCTACATTTTTATGATGAGCTCCAATCAATGGAGGTATACCAATAACCCTTTAAGCAGCTTTACTTTAGTATGCTGAATTGCTGCCAGGAATCAAACCTATGTCTCCTGGTATCAATGGGGGCATAGCTTAGCCCAAATAGTCATGGAATTACCAGACACACCTGTCAAAATGTTTCCATCATGATCAAACACAATCAAGCAAAACCTTCAAGAATCATAGTTATTTTCACAGACAACAAACAATGCTACAGCTTTTGACCTATCAGGATACAAGGTTTATTGAACGTCTAACTTGATAACAAAGTAACATTAGCATCAGGCTATTTGCCAAACAAGAAAGAGAAGCTATTCCCCTGTATAAAACATGGACACCCTGCAAGTCACTAACAAACTGATCTAAGGTTTAACCCTTTGCCTTATGAATATTCATATGTGACAAATGTATGACTTGATGAATATTAATTGACTGATCTTTGAATGGTTTATGAAATAATGGATTTTTCTTTGCCACAGATGACAGTGTAGAAACTGAGCAAAAATACTGTATGAACAAACCGAGGAGACCCTGAATGGATAGCTCCTATAGGAGCTGTCTGATCTAGATCTGCTCTGTTTGCCTCTGCATCAAAATAATTCTATATGAAGTAGAGGGTTAATTAAGACTTCACAGTGAAGCTGCACTATGTGCGACAAAAGTAGCTTAGTGACAACATTTGCAACAACCAATTCATACTAAGAATTAATTTCAGCATCACCTGTTTTTTTTTTCAAAGGCCTAGCAAAAAGTCAAACTTATTCTAACTGTTAAGAACCAGAAAAGAAACTTACTGAAAAGACGGTGGTCTACTGTCTCCAATGCCTCCTACTCGCTCGATGGGCACGTGCAAATCGCCGGCTTGTGAGTCTGTGCATTGTGACTGTGTATCTGACGCGTTACTGCTCTCGGCTGCAACCAGCTGGAAACATGAACATTTAAATAGCATCATGAACATTCTAAATCCTTCCTTAAGGTCTGCATTAAATATAAAACTTCTTCCATTCTTTCAGATGAGCTGAACTGCATTCAAGCTCTCCAAACTCCATTTTGAAGACAGGCTTAACTGTAGTTTGTGAAGATTCTGGCTATCCAACTCTTCTATAGAGTTATACACTGAATTACAAACAACAGAACACATTTTTCAAAGATTTTAACACATGTCAGAAAGACACTCTCTATATAGTTTAATTTCTGGACACATTGATTCATCAACTTTCTCCACAAGCAAAATCCTCCTCCCAAAATTTATGTTCATTTTTTCCACTTAAAAATCAGTTTCATTAACAAAGTTTCTTTGCATAATATCATAAACAGACAATAAAAACACACATCAGTGTTATATTATGTATACATGAGAACTTGTAAATTGTTTCATAAAAATTCAAATATTTAAACTATTTAGAACATTCAATTGTGAACAGTTTAACTTCACTCTGTGTGTCCTCATAAACTTTCATCTACTGGTGCCTTAACACATGTACTGCTTACCTGCAATATTTCTTGCTAAGCAAACAAAACAGAGAAACTTCAACACCCCAATGTAAGCAAAATGAGGCCTATGTCAATATTTACTTTTGACCTACCAAACGTAATAAAAAAATAGAATGCCATCATAAATTTACCTTACTTGTGTTTACCTTTTATCATCAATTTCTATAATTCAACCATGCTTTCTCAGATTTCTCACATGTTATCAAAAAAGTGTTTTATTTACTCACCAAACATGATTATTTTTACATTCTCACTGATGCATAAGTAAATAAACTGTTATTTTCCTTTCACAAGACTCCTATTTTTGTTTATGAATAAACGCAGTGAGAAGGTAGTAATTAACTACCTCTTTATTCACATTTCTTTTATCTACTTCCTCCACTGATACCTCAATAAATAATGAATTATTAATAATCATATAGACTGGCCCTCTGTCTACAGTAGACAGGGTAACAATGATTATAAACTGTTGTGAGCCATGCTACTACTTGCAGGGTTCTCACTCCAATTTTTTTTTTTGGTCAAAGAATTTCAGTCATATAGCGATGTCAAGCTAATTACAGGTGGACCCTGCACGGAGGCATCCGGATAGAACAACCGACCTATAGCAAGCCAGCTGGAAGACTTCCTCACATGAAAATCCAAATGACCCTACCAGGATTCGAACCAATGTGGTGAGGAGCTTAGTGAGTGTTAAAGTCAGCGACTTTACCCTCTCGGCCACAGAGGCCCCACTTTTATTTTGTATAAAGGGGTCGGGCACAAGGTAACATAAAGCATGATTCCTATATATATTTAGTTCAAGGAGTAGTGGAATAAATCTCTAATCAGTGCTACTGATGCCAAATAAAAACTGTACATTTTGAAAATCCTACAAGCAGGGTTTTTACATGAAAAATGCTCAAAACGGTTAATAATCATCCTCAAAATGTCTAAATGTCTTCCAGATATTTCCAAATGTGTCACTTGACCTACATACCAAGGGAAAACCCTGTATGAAATCAGGCTACTTACCCAAGACACCACTCTACCATTGAAACACGGAAGATGCTGGTCATCATCAATGATTTCTTCCTTTACAACTCTGAAAATATAAACCATGAAGTTGATATATCAAAAGCTATGTTACTGACATTTTAAATCAAAATATAAAGGTATAAAAGAACCAGTAGACCCACGGTTTCAATGGTTAATGACCTTTCAGACAAAATGTTCAATTAATTTTATAATCATATCATAATAGCAAGTGTTCAACTTAATAATCATAGTAATTGAACAAATATCAATAGTTATCAGGTTTGAAACAAGATTTTGTACTTCAGATTATGCTGAAACATGATTCTGTTGCAAAGAATGCCAAAAAAAAAATAAAAAAAAAATGACAATCTTTGACAATTTGGAGGTTTCAGATTAAATTTTGGCATTTATATCTTTAGATTTTATTTTTTTGTGCAAAAAATTTAGAAATTTGGACGAAACTGCTGGACATATTGGGCAATGGGATTTGGTCTGTTTATCTGACCGGACATACAAAAAAGGGGGAACCACCCTTGTATACCACATAGTGCAAATTCCGACACAGAGGATTGTTCCTGCATCAATCACTGCCACACTAAGTTACCACATGACCATGATGTGTACCTCTTGCTTCTGTTATTTTCAACTCACTTTGGCAGAGAGATCTATGATGGTCACATTGCACACAGCAAGTAAATGAACTTTACTAGATTTTCGATATGCCATAGTTGAGTAACATTCAAAATTCTCACTCTGGAGTTAGATGCTATAACCACCAGACTATCAGGTCTCCAAATGTAAGTGATATATATTTTGCAATTAAAAATTGGGTATATCAATATTAGGGGAAACTGAGTATCCCAAAAAGCAAACTGCTGATTTTAAGACATATAAAAGTCATACAGAAATGCTCGAAAACCCATTTTAAATTTCATCTTATCCTGATTATATATATATAAATGTGCATGTATAATTGATACACAGAAAGAAAAAGAAATTCTACTTGGGGTGCTCCGTTATATAATATACAGAAAAAACTACTGATCAAAATCACAAGTCCAAGAAAGTTTGGTACATTTTGACCATCAAAGACAAATAACTGATTCTGACAATTCTTTTAAGAAAAGTTGTCAGAACTAACTTATGCCTCAGTCACATTACTCATACAAACTGTCTATGTGCATTTTTTTTTAAAACGAAACTGACTTTTTCATAGTTGTGCGCAAGTATCTGTGTCATGTGTGATAATCTTGTATAGATACTTGTCCAAGAGCAAGGAAAGTTTAAATTCAGAGTTTAAAGTTTACAAGCCCTTGCACAATTGTCCACAGTTTTGATGTAGTAACGAAATGTGTGTACAAGTGACTCAGTGACACTGAGCGGATAACAAGCAGGGGTGTAAAATTTTCTTTTAGGTCACTCGTCCTGTAGGACAAGTAGGTGAAAAATTATACTTGTCCTTAAACAAAGTTAGCACGTCCTATTTGCTTCCCATTAAGTTGTATAAAGCTTTTGATATTTTGCAGAAACACCGCAAAACAATTTTTCTTTTTTCATCCACCATGTAAAGCCAGAAAGCCAATGAACCAGGGCATTTCTTGTGTGTTTTATTTTATCATAGGCGCTTTATTGCTTCCTACATCTTTACTCTTGCTTTTTTTTGTGTATTTTCATCGTCTCCGCCGCCGAGAAGCGTATTCAGTGACAATTGTTTCGACATTTTGACTGCCGGAAACAAAACGTATTTGCAGTCCCGGACTGTGCCGCAAACTAACAAAAAACGTATTGAAAAAAACAACACCGTTGAATATTGTGAACCAGTCTGCACTAGCACCTAACGGATCTTTCCAAAAAATGAGCGTTGCTATAGTGATATTTTGTCAAAATTAGCTCCCATGATCAAGTAAAACGTTTTATGATCTCGATTAACCATCGTAACAATATGGAATTCATTTTTTTTTTACTGAAACATTTCTTTCTTGGTCGCGAAAAGTTACTCGTCCGGTCGGACAAGTGTTCTGGAAGATTATGCTCGTCCGACCGTGAAATTCACTCGTAAATACGAGCGGACAAGTGGATTTTTACAGCCCTGAACAGGGGAAGCATTCATATGCCAGTATTGAGAGTCTCTATGAGACTATTGAGACATGAGCAATTAAAGAATTGCTTAAACCTCATAAAAGTTCAAATGTTGCCTACAAATGTAGTACAAACTCCTTACAAGATTTTTTTTGGCAATTTCCTTTTGACATATACATGTATGATTTCCTGCTTCTGCAATAGTATGAGCCCAGATCAAACTGGTCTACACACTAAAATTCAGAGTATGTTATGATTTTGCAAATGTCTAGAAGCACCCGTAATCAATAAATCATCAATTTCTAAGGAAATTGCATGGGTAATGTGACTGAGGCATTAGGCACACATTGTACACACAAATTTCATCCCATGATGTTCAATGTCTATTCAGGCCATTCTATGCCTTAACTAAAATCATGTTACTATATGACACCTTATTTAAATGAAAGCTATATTTATGACAGTGTTTACAAGAATGTATGTTCTTGTAAAGAGACAAAAAGCACTTAAAAAATCACATAAACATTCAGCAAAACATACATGCATACAAGACTGAAACCAAAACAACAATAATCATAAATCTCTTTCAGACGGCCTTTTAACAAATGTAATAAATCTAGCAATCATCTGAGGTTATGATTTAAGTCTATAAATCAAAAATACGTGCATGCATTAAAAGCATGTAGGCACTTCTATAAATGATGACTCAACCTCTCTGGGACTCCAAGACAAATTGTACTGAGGAAAAGATAACTCCCAATACAGATAAACAGGCACTATTTTAACAGTGATATAATTTATTTACTGAAGACACATAAGCATGGGATATCCAGCACACTTTTTCAGAGCCAGTTGAGGTTTCCATATTCAGCTTACCCAAAATCATCGTCCATAGATTTGAAGAAAAATTTGTAGTTCGGTCGATTGAGTGCATTTTTAAAGTCTCCTAAAGTTACACGATCCGCTGGAATATTAAGCTTAATGAGGTATGGAGTATCTTCATCGTCGATGTGGTAGATGATTTTTGTATCCTTGGTATCCTCCATCATGGAGGTATTCTCTCCCGATGTAGAATCACAATGGTCTATCACTTTCCAAAATGGCGTCCAACTTTGCTTTTCAGGTCCTGTCAAAAGGATAACCGAATGGGGGCGATGTTGTCGTATCCGGATTTTGATCGTTTCAATAAAAAAATGATATCATGATTGAATCGGGATAGTTTGATAATATAACTAGTTTTTATTGATATTTAGGCATACATAATGCAAGAAAAATACAGAAATCCTAAAAGATATCACTAAACTTTTCTTCTCGAAAACGAAATTCAATCCCTTTCGAACCTCCAATTAAAGGCTTCATCCTTTATAGGTGCAGGTGCCCATTTTGAGGAAAAAATAAGTTTTTTCCTCCACAAATCACCATTTGCAATCAAACCTGATATTCGATTTATTTACGTTGTTTTTTCATACTATTCTGATTGTTATTCTTGACTATTAATGATTACTGAACCAACTGCACATATCCAAATTAAGGATGACGTAGGAGGAGAACTATTAAAAGTAACAGCCAAAATATTGCTGCCGAACAGTCTGTATTTACATTTTTATTGCGATAAAATAATAAGTTTTTCTTATCATTCATCAAGGTAGTAGATCAGCGCTATTTTAATACAAGTAGTTATAAAATCTTAATTATTTAATTTTCAAATCGAATATTAGATTGTTTACATTTTTATTATCCAGACATTTTACCCGGACATCATGATTACTGATATTTCTGCTTCCTGTCAAGCTACAACTCGAGAAAGTTGATAAATTCCATCGAAATTATGTCATTGTAAGTCGTTTTTCTACTTTTCAGGAAAATAACTGCACACGATTAACTCTTGATACACTTTCTCACTCAATTAATGTCATAAAATCATCATTCATTGTGACAAATACAACTTAATCTCGAAACATTTTGGAGAAAAGTTCAGGTTTACGCCAGATCATGAAGTCTAATGAAAGAGGTTGTTCAGCTGAAAGAGGAAGATCTTAAAATGAGATTTAAATCATTTAGTCACACGTTTGTACACAAAACAGCGACAATATATTAATCATCAGCCCATCACAAGTATATTATGTCATTAACCCTCTTAAAACCCGCGTAGATGCTTGTGACACTTGTGACTTGAGACCAAACCCTAATTTAATGAATAAAAGGCATGTACGAGGGTTGTCCCAGTAAATCGTGTACTGGGCTTACTGTATAAAAAGTAACCACATCACAAGCTTCCAATTTTCAAGTATATTATATTCTGGGTGTTCCCAAGTATAGCATCTCTACACATATTCTCTACTGAGATCTGCTCCGGTTATTTTTATTTTTTTCGTATTGGCCACAATACACAACTTTAAGGTATGCTGACCTGGCGCATGCCGACGACGTCCTCTACTGTTACCCTTTAATGTCATGCACATAACGTATACTCTTTTTCAAAGTATTCTCCATTGTGTGTGATACACTTGCGATGTCGTTTTATCCACTTTTGATACATGTCACCGAACCATCCACATTCTAATGACCGGTTGAACTGTTATATCATATACATCAACTCTTCTCTGTCCTGAAAACTTTTACCCCGGAGATGCGACTTCAACTGCAGAAAGTAAGCAAAGTCCAGTGGGGTGAGGTCTGATGAGTATGGCGGGTGTGCAGTTCTCTGTAGACCCAAAACACCAATCACCAGCTGTGTCCTGGCAGCGGTATGACTGGGCGCATTGTCTTGGTGTAGAATAACATTCTCAATGTTATTGTACAAGGCTTCTTGCACAATGCATTCAGGAGGTCCTGGTGTATTGCCTGGAGTGAAACAAGACGGACTATGAAGTTTCGGGAAAAGCCTGCTGTTATTTTTATTTTACATGTGTATATTTTATGAGAGCTAAGGGTGCTACTTTATTAGATTCTTAGTTAGCAACTGTACCTGTATGTGTTTTGTTATTGTAAAATTATGTAATTATGAGAAATAATTTACCTTTGAATAGTAGTCTGCATTCACTGTCCATCCGGGCTCCACCATGTGTACTAGGACGAACCCTCTGATGTCCAGGAAGACAATACACATCACTTTTCCCATGGACTTTATAGCCTTCGCCTTATTTGGTGGGGGACTGTTATGATTTTTCCATACCATCAACATCTGTTTATCCTTGGGTTCGTAGTAATGAACCCAAGTCTCATCCGTGGTAATGATACAGGACAGAAATGTTCTGTCATGTTCAACCTTAGGAAGAAATGTCCTGGAGGATGAAACTCGAACCTTTTTTTCTTCTTCTGTTAATACCTGGGAATCTACCAAGTGCTCACATGCAACATTTTCAACTGAGAAGTTAGTATCCGCTGAACACTAGACTTACTTATCCCAGTATACTCCGACACTTCTCTTACTGAGTCTGTCTTACGCCTGTCACCGTCAGTAACATCTTTCGTTGTCTTAATGTTACCGACATTCATCATATTTCATCTATGGTTTCCATCCATGCTCTACACTATCAGTCCAACCATTACTAAATTGACTATGCCATTTAAAAACAAGGCTCCTGGAAACACCACTGTATCTGTCTGTGCATTTCAGTTTCTTGTAAGTGTCTGTTTGGGTCATGCCGGTCTGCATACAGAATTGGATCGCCGTTCGGCATGCTATCTTTTCCTCTAATGTTGTCATTTTCACTAGTTTGTTATTTCAATGGCCAATATTCAAAAGTGTGCCATTTTCAAACAAACAGGAAATAATGTTAGAAATCTCTGTGATGATGTCAAAATAACATTGCTTTAAACAGGCAAAACATTTTCGCGCAAAATGATAACATAGCTGAAATAATATTATTTTATTGAGCACGCAAATAATGATTTCAATGTGTTTATTTGGGTTGCGCTGGGTATGCATACATTGACCTAATCGATCACACACATTTAATAATACCATCCTTGCTTCTATTTTACTGAAATTGAATGGAGGAAGGTTTTTGTAGAATATTATTACAATCGGACGTCAAATTAAAAAGATATAAGCAAAGTTCACGATTTAGTGGGACAACCCTCATACTTCAGTATGTGGATTATACACTCCAATTGTTATTCATTTGACACAGATTATCTCACACAGTGACATATACAGTTGACCTTTGCATTACATACTTTTCCTGTAATCATGTTTTTCCTTTTTATGAAATTTTCAGTTCCAGGTAAAGCAACCCCAACAGTGTTAGAAAAAGGATAGCACACTCAAATTATATCATTTAAACATTTTAAATATGTTTTTGTGTACAGTTCTAATTACACAGAGAACAACTACTGTGTTTTAACAGGGTTTTCTTAAGAGGTTTGACTTCCCTAAATTTCTTTCCTGGCTGGCTCAAATTTGATAAATTGTAAAAAAAAAAGTTGGAATAATTCACAGAAAATAAAAGAAATCCCCCCATTCCCCTTTCCGACTAAGATAGTGGGATCCAAGTTCTATTGGACGGCATGGTAGGTTCTTGATAATGCTATGTCTGTCAGTGTGATATTTGTTAATTCCTAATCCCCACTAATATAAAGCAGTAAAAATGATTATGTTTATAGAGTTATTTAGTTATATAAAGTAATTCCATCATCATTCTGTGTTTTCTTCTTATTTTTAATTTAATTGCTGTTGATTCAGATTCACAAAGTATTGTGAACAGTATAGTGAATGGGTTACATAACTCTTCTGCACATCTCATTATAATGTAACAGCCTATAAGTAAATATTATGGGTAGAATTTGTGTAAGCAGTCTAGTAGCCCAGTCGGTAGAGCACTAGCCCTGTAGGCGAAGGGGTCTTTGGGTCAAGTCCTTGTCAGACTGCACATTTTTCTCACTCTTTGACATTTGGCGCCCAACATGGGACTGAGGCATAGGTGCTAGGTATGTCTAAGATACCTGCACATGGTTATTTACCCAGTAACTCCTAGAATTATGGAAAAATACTCAAATGGAGGAGGATAATGTCACAGTACCCATTACTCACAGATTTGCAAATTTGGGGAAAAGTGCATGAATTTAAAGAGTTTTTCAGAGGGGAAGGCGCCTATGAATGTTCCCCTGATAAAGAAGGAAAAAAAGCCCTGTTATTACATGATTGTATGATGTGTTGACATGACAAGTTTGTCAGCGCACCAGCATGTTGTGTTCTGACCGTGAAACTGTTCTAAGTACATATGGATATAGAAGGAGATGGATTAGTCTTGCGGAAAGCCTTCAGAACCAGAAAATGCAAAGAAAGTGATATATTTTCAGGGTCCATAGGTCAGTCATGATAAATCGGTCAATGTAAATTGCAGTCCGTGATATAGCAGCATTACACTGTTTATAAAATCAGTAGAATTGTGTTTGTGGCGAAGTTGTAGAATGAATCTTGTTGGTGTATTTGTTTCTTGTGTACATTTGAGTGGGAGGTTGTAGGTTCGATCCCCAGCTGCGACATACCAAAGTAAAAAAAATGGTACTGTTATAGCTCCCTTGCTTGGCGCTCAGCATATAAGGGTAGTTGCAGGACTGGTTGGCCCAGTATCAGGATAATGTGATGGGTGTGGTATCATGCCACATGTCTACTGTGTGATACTGCAGTGTGGCAGCATTATATCTGTCTTAAGTAGACATCGGCTCCAAATGACTGGAATACTGTCGGTGGGATGTTAAACCCAACAAACAAACAAACAATCCTGTGTACAATCAAACATTTAGTCTGTATTTAGGAATATGTGTCTGATCTTAATCTCTTCTGTCGCTTAGAAGATTTTTATGAGCATATACAAAACACAGAATTGCATTTTCATTTTCCAGTAATATCATGTATTGATGCAATCCTAAATTCGATTGTCCCCAATTTCGGTCTTAATTAAACATGATTTTTAAAAAACTGACACAGATCAAAACTATTCAAAATAATCCCTGCTCCCATCATGTGCAACAGGGTTTTCTCAAATGGGGGTCTACTGACCCTTTTATAATGAGGTAAAGAAAGAGATGAGTTCTAAATATTGAGAGTCACTGTTACTAAAACAAGACTACCTGTGTATTAAAAATGAAATTTTCTGAATTTTTTTCTTACTAACTTTAAGTCAGGTATAAAAAGAGTATAATCAAGTAATATTATATACATGTAGCTTGTTTCAAATTAAACCTTTAATAAGCTGTTGGGGGGTCGTTTCCACTAAATAACTCTGAAATTTCTTGATTGATTTTGAAGTTACTAGGCAGAAATGTCACCATCATAAAACAATGTGTTGCGTGCATTTTGCAGGTGTGTAGCTCCAAGATCAAGGTCACACTTAGAGTACAAAGATTAAAAATGGTGTCTAATTTTTGTGTCTGCTCCATAACTCTGACCTTCCTTGATGGCTTTTCAAATTACAGGCAAAAATGTTCACCATCATGAGACAATGTGTTGTGCAATCCCAGGTCTGTAGCTCCAAGGTCAAGGTCACACTTAGAGTTCAAAGGGTTTGTTTTTTGTGTCAGCTTTATATCTTTGTCACTTCTCAACGGATTTTGATTTTTTTTTGTGTGTGTGTGTAAATGTGCACCGTAATGATGCAATGTGTTATGTACAATACCCAGCTTCATAGCTGAAAGGTCATGGTCACACGAAGAAGTCAAGTGTCATAAGCCCTGATAGTGCATTGGTTTACTCTCCATCAGGCTGTGCAGAAATAGGGATGCTGTGATAAATTAACCCTTTCCCTCATAGAGGAAACCATGAAAAGAACTATGCGAACAACATAAAACCAGATCAGCCTGCGAGTTACTCGCAGGCTGATCAGGTTTTATGCTTTTCGCTGCTCCTCAGTGGTCTGGAAATGAGGACTTTATAATTAAATTTGGTAAGGTTTAACTGTGGCTTTCTGCAGATCAGGCTTTATGTGGTACCTATTGAGTGCGTCAAAATGAGTCTATATGAGGGAAAGGGTTAACTTTATTGGTACACACTTAAACCTTACCAAATTTAATTACAAAATCCTCATTTCCAGACCACTGAGGAGCAGCGAACAGCATAAAACCTGATCAGCTGATCTGGTTATATGCTGTTCGCATAGGTCTTTTCATGGTGTCCTCTATGAGGGAAAGGGTTAAGGCCAAAAAAAAGAGAAAGTTCCGTTTCTGGTCTCCAGCAAAAATAAAAAAATAAAGAGGGTTGGTAGGTTGGGATTTTTTTTTTTACATAAAATGAAAAGTAAAAAAAAAGGGAAAGATTTTTTTAAAGGCGGAAAGGTGAATAAAATTTTAGTGTTGGTTGTAATAAAAGAGGGTCGGTCGGGCGACCAAAAAGCAGAACTATTTTCTTTTTTTATGCTTTAGTTATTGAATATTTCTTGTCATATATGTATATATGAATTACAGGTATGCATAAGGTAAAGTGTTAATACATATATTTTCTTTGAAGAGTTCGTAATTTGTTGGGGGTTCTTTTATTTATGGTAACATGGTAGTCGTAAACCAGAGGAATGGGATACTTGGCATTTCCAGAAGATAAGATCATTTCTATTGATTTGCAAGACCCTCTTCATGATATGGATTGACAACTAAAGCCAAATACAAGTGGCCATGTTGCTTCACCTCTCAGCTCCAATTACTTGTTGATTGTTCAAAATCAATGCATTCAGCCATCAAAGTCATTCAGATTGGGCATTCTCATGGAATAAGAGTTTAGCAAGTGATGGCATTTCAAGCAAATTGTTGACTAGTACAATGACAAACAAAAAAGTTTTGCTCCATAATGGCAATTCAAGCAATCATTTTTCCGTCATAGTTTGGTGTCTGAAAATCGGCCCATTTTCATGGCAAGAGAGGATGCTGATAATAGCATGTGTGCACAGTATTTTTTTTACGAGTTTGTCAATATTTCAAGATTAGGAAATCTCAGTTTGTGCTTAAGATAACATGAAACAGTCAGGCCCTGTGTTCTCAAAATTAAGGCACAAATTTAAGTACATATGTATAACATTGGAACTAATAGGCATAGTTTCAAGTCTGGTTGGCAGAGACTGGCTTAAAAATAATTGTCAACAAATTGTATTTTGCAGGACTATTTTTAACCAGTCAGCCTCCTGTTATAATTCCTTGTCCAAAGAGGCCAGTTAGACTGATTTATATTTTACTGGAAATCAATCCCTGGGATAACAAACCAAAGTTTATAGAAATGGTTTCTGCACTCATCCTATGAAGGTAGTTCCAAGACTGGCTGGCCTGGTGTCTGGATAATTTGAGTGTCATATCATACCTCATGTTTATGGCTTGATAACAGTGATAAATGACACAATCTCCCAATGGAACACCTGTTCTGATATTCCCTTTTGAAAAATAGGAATCCCTTTCACGTCATTCAGATATATATATGTCTGCTTTAATTGCATAACCAATAGAAAAAAAATTTGGGTCTCATATCAACGAGTGTTAAAATGTTTCATGAACATGATTACATCGATTTGCAACAAATGTGGCAGTTTAATTTATTTTTGATTGCAAAAGTAAGTTTCTCGGCAGAACACCTGGCATATTAATTCAGGAGTGCCTTCCCAATTTTTTGGTATCCTCAGGATCCCAGGACATTGTTAGTGTTGACCTAGATGGATTTTGCAGTGAGGCAGCCCTATATAGTTTCTCATGTAGGCCATGCCTACTTGCCTATGTCAGGATTTTACAGTGATGCAACACTATACATCTATCTCATATTCACAAAATACTAAACTGACAGATTATTGGTGACTACCTGCTCTTACAGGCAACCCTTCATTTTTTATTTCCTTTTACTGTCTCCGATGGCTGAGTAGTTAGAGCGTCCACCTCGGGAGCAGGAGGTCAAGGGTTCAGTCCCCAACCGCCACATACCAAAGTCTTAAAAAAATGGTACTGGTATAGCTCCCTTGCTTGGCACTCAGCATATAAGGGTAGTTCCAGGACTGGTTGACCCGGTGACAGGATAATGTGACTGGGTCCGGTATTTTTTTCTTGTCTGTGTGTGATAAACAGGAAGTGAAAGTTTACTGACCTGATACGTGAAATGGACTTTGACAATTACATATGGAGTGCATATTTACCATATTTATTCTTTTAAATAACCCATGCCATGGGTTTGCATTTTCCACATGAAAGTCTTCATATAATAATAAAAAGGTTCCAATGAAGTCCTTCCAATTTTACATAGTGCTGATGTTCATTCTGGTTTCCCAAATGAAATAACTAGATATTTTAGCTTCTAAATACTGTTTGTTAGTATTCTAACTACAACATTTCATAAAACAGGAATTGTGTAATATTTCTTGATCCAAACTTTATGGAACTTTGTCAAAATGTTTGTCTACATTAAATCTAAATAGGTTGATACTGGGTCATGTGGGGTCAAAATGTAGGTCACCAAAGTATATGTTGGGAAAACAATTTTTATGTCTCTTTTTTCACCCATAAATGCCTATTATATTTCATAATGATGTAATTTTCATGAAAAAGAAATAAAAATAACATTGGGGACATATTGTACACCAATGCAAATGGTACATAATGTGCAAATATCTGTTGTAAATAACAGTTAAATGTATTGACCCTTTCCCTCATAGAGGACACCATGAAAAGACCTATGCGAACAGCATAAAACCAGATCAGCCTGCGAGTAACTCGCAGGCTGATCAGGTTTTATGCTGTTCGCTGCTCCTCAGTGGTCTGGAAATGAGGATTTTGTAATTAAATTTGGTAAGGTTTAACTGTGGCTTTCTGCAGATCAGGCTTTATGTGGTACCTGTTGAGTGCATCAAAATGAGTCTATATGAGAGAAAGGGTTAAAAATGATGATTGAATTATGCCATTTAGTATTTTCTATTGATGTCAATAAGATACCATTTGCATTGGTAAGTATTCCAGAAGACAGCCTGTAATCAGAAATTATTAAAAAAATTGTAGCCGAATCACAGTTTATTTATCTGCTATGTCTACTCTTGATTTGCTAACATATGGAAGGTCTAAGGAAAACATCAGAGAATTGATGGAGATATGCAGAATATGCAAATCAAGTATTTTTGTAACAATTGAATGATCTCAAGTAAAGATTTTTTTTCTTTTCTATGCATTGTAGTAATGTTGTGGTCAAGGGGTATATACAGATTGCATCTCTTAAAAAATCTGTTACTCATTTTGCTTCTCTGTCAGTAGAATACACACTGCTTTTGGAAGAATAGTGGGCCTTTAATGAAACTTAATCTGAATATTTGTCTACATTAAGTCTCAGGGGCCGCCGTGGCCGAGCGGTTACAGTCGTGGACTACAAATCTCTCAGCCCCTCACCGCTGTGGGTTCGAATCCCGGTAGGGTCGTTCAGATTTCTCATGTGAGGAAGCCTTCCAGCTGGCTTGCGGTAGATCGGTTGTTCTACCCAGGTACCTCTGTGTTCTCGGGGTCTTCCTCCACCTGTAATTAGCTGGATGTCGCTATATGATTGAAATACTATCGCAGTGACGGTAAACCCCAATAAAACAAACAAACATTAAGTCTCAGTTGAATTGAAACAGTGTCAGTGGGGTTCAAAATGGTCACATGGGGAATATATATTTATTCAACATTATCATAGAGAGCTAATGGTAAATATACTGTATCATTCCTTGGGGCAGAGGTGTTAGAGCATCCGCCTCAGGAGTGGGAGGTCATGTGATCGATCCCCGGTCGCGACATACCAAAGTCGTAAAAAAATAGTACTGGTATAGCTCCCTTGCTTGGCTCTCAGCATATAAAGGTAGTTCTATGACTGGCCTGGTGTCAGATGTTACTGGGTGTTGTATCATGCCAAATGTGTACGGCGTGACACTGCAGTGTAGCAGCACTATATCTGTCTCAAGTAGATATTGTCTCCAAATGACTGAAATACTGTCGGTGGGCCTTTAAACCAAACAAATATACTGTGGGTATCCATCAGTAGATTTTTTTGTGAAGGGGCATAATTAAATGGTGAGGAAATAAAATGAGGCTCTGATTGAGAATCAAACCTGGGACACTTTGGTAAGACGGAAAGTACTTAAGTGCATTACCATCAAGTCATAGCGACAGTTTAAACGTTCTACAAACATACATTCTGCATGAGAAAGTATGCAGTTCTCGTTCAGCTGGTTTTTGTTCTGTATTGATTTTACATAAAACATTTTTATGCCTGGTGTTATGCTCACGGTTGTCTTTTTAATCAACTTATTTAAGAGGTTTGTCTAACTTGTTTGGAATGGTTAATTAATTATATGAATATGATAGCGGAGTAAAAAATGCCAGCTGAGGATTTTATCTAAAAGTAAAATGAGATGCTGTTTTCATGATGTTGTACGAATGATCAATCTTATTTGGCATTCACGGTATTCTTCAACCCTTTCCCTCATATAGACTCATTTTGACGCACTCAATAGGTACCACATAAAGTCTGATCTGCAGAAAGCCAAACTCAAACCTTACCAAATTTAATTGTAAAATCCTCATTACAGACCACTGAGAGCTAGCGAACAGCAAAACCTGATCAGCCTGCGAGTTACTCGCAGGCTGATCTGGTTTTATGCTGTTCGCATAGGTCTTTTCATGGTGTCCTCTATGAGGGAAAGGGTATGAGTACTTAAATCTTACAGATAAGTACAATTTTTTATTTGAAAATTATCTTAAGCCTACAAAATCATATATAATAAATCCCCTCTTTTCCTCTGCAACCTCACCCTCAGACTTAAATGAGGAGCAAATGTTGAAAAAATAGTCCTGAGGCGAGTTGCTCACACAAATAGTTTCAATGTGTTTTGTAGTCTGGTTCCCGGTCGTCCTCAAGATTACAGATAATATAGTGTAAGGGGAAGGTACTCCAGCCAAGAACCAGGCAATGAAACTTATTGGAACTCATTGTGTGAGCAACTTGCCCCTGACCAGCTTCTTTTGAATTAACATACTTTTGTATAAATGAAATGTTTACTACTAATATGTAACATACAAAAATGGGAGAGACATTTACTTGAAAACTGGTATCTCCTTTATACAGCCTTCTTCTTATCCATTCAATAACTGAGGGAGAATGATCAATAGGTTCATTTGATCGATGTAATTTGGTTCGTAAATTGTCAAATACAGAAATTTGCAATCCAAAATTTGAATGACTGCAAATAACTGGAATAATTTAATGGAAAATTTCTAAGTTGAGGGAAAGCATGTACCTCTTTCTTTGGTAAATTGGACAAATATTCAACACAAGGTAAAAAAGATCTGTAATATACAGATAAATCTAGTCACCAAGAAAAAAAAAAGGCCAATCCATGAATTTCTAGAACTGAATTTAATAGAGTAAAAGTCACCTGCAATTAAAGCCCAATTTTCAATTTTACTCAATGGCCTTTGATCACAGGCATTACTTTATTGATCTACACTTAAGAAAACTGTAAAGGAGATTTTGAGCGTTTAATAAAGATTATATGGTACTCTGCTCTAGTGGATGTAATGACCCTATTTAATGCCTGTCTGCTATGCAAATAAATGGAGAATGGGTCAGTAGTTAGAAGCTTCAGTTCCATGGCTTCTTCATTGTATTGAATAATAAATGGATGTGTGGGCATATAAGGTTCCGAATAAGAAGAAGTCTCTCGCAGACAAGGTTTATCTTAGGACTCGGAGGGTATTATACGGGTAAACATTTGTGATATGATCTCAAAAGAGTTTAATTTTCAGGGTGCCATATTTTAGTGGTAGTGTAATGATAGTCTCTTCAAAGGGTGTAGGCGTGAACCTCTGTTGGTGCACAAATCTTTTATGACCTACCCAGTCTCCAAGTACTAGTACAGCCCTGTGGTGACCGGTTGATGTAGATAGGGTTTTCCCTTGATAATTTCAAATTGGGTGGACAATTGACTCCTTGATGTATACATGAAGAGATAAATTTTGAAATATTTGGGGGTCATTTACATACTCTGAGGGTTGAAATTGGCAATTTTGTGCACCAGGAAAATCCTGCTTAGAAAAACATAAGTTAACAACAGTACCAGTGTATATCAGGGTCTGATATGGAACTTGGTGCATAGATTTTTTCCTTTGAAGAATTGGGAAGTACTTTACTGGTTATAACAGGCATTTGCTAATGAGCATTTCAACTGAAAGCAAGGGGACATTTCTTAAAAAAATGGTTTAAATTTCTGCCCAATTTCTGTGTTTTTATGTAACTTATAATTTAAGTTACTTGTCTGCAGGGCTTTTTTTCCTTCTTTATCAGGGGCTGTTCATAGATGCCTTCCCCCTTTGAATTTTTTTTTAAATTTATGGTGTTTTCCCCAAACTTAAACCTTACTCTAGGATTTTCCTTTTCCCAATGAAAAAGAAAGCAAAATTTTCCCAAAAATATGATATGAAGGCACCTTCCCCAACACCTGATCTGTAATTTTTGGGTTGTTTTATGCATAGGTTCAACATGAAAAAATCAGATTCATCTGAAAACAATTTGCACTGATTAGGTTTTATCAGTGAAGTTTTAGCCTTTGGACTAATGTTTACCTCATGAATATTCATGTACAAGTAGGTTACATATAGTCCCTGATCATACTGCTCTTCCCAGGAGCTGTCTGATCTGGGTCTGCTCAGTTTGCCAAGATTTTCAAAACATCTCAGGTAAAAAGTCAAAGTTTTTAACCTTTTCCCTCATATATACTCATTTTAACGTCCTCAGTAGGTACCACATAAAGCCTGATCTGCAGAAAACCACAGTTAAACCTTTTTGGGACCCTTTCCCTCATAGAGGAAACCATGAAAAGAACTATGCGAACAGCATAAAACCAGATCAGCCTGCGAGTAACTCGCAGGCTGATCAGGTTTTATGCTGTTCGCTGCTCCTCAGTGGTCTGGAAATGAGGACTTTATAATTAAATTTGGTAAGGTTTAACTGTGGTTTTCTGCAGATCAGGCTTTATGTGGTACCTATTGAGTGCGTCAAAATGAGTCTATATGAGGGAAAGGGTTAAAGAATATTTAACTGTTTGAATAAATATGTCTGAATAAAACTTGTATGCAGTAAAGCTTGATCTGGGTCTCCTTGGTTTGCCAAGTTTCTATAGTAACGGGTTAAGTCTGCTGCTGTAAAAGCTGCTAAGTCATGCTGCGATGAGTCGTAAAACACAGAAATTAATACCAGTTTTACATATTCCATCGGATCAACTGGAGACTCTACAAGCTGATTTTACTATTGATCTAGACATGTCAATTAATTTAAGCTGCAGCATTTACAGGCAATCTTGACAAATTAGTTGATTTCAAGCAAGGGTTTTTAGCTGATTGGTAAGAGAGTGAAATATTCCAACATTTGTGTGCAGAGGCATCAGCAGCTCATTGTAGGTTAAGGGTGACAATATTGCTCTGATTACGAGATTAAAAACAAATGCAATAAAAAAAAAGATGACCTCTTTTTTATATAAGGGATCCTTTAATGTGTAGGAAATTGGAGAAATCTGAGAGGATACCCAGGGTGTTTGATGTGTAAAAGGGGAAAAAAAGGTTAAATTGCAGAAAGTTGCATATGAATATATCCACTGATATTAAAGATAGGAATAAATCATGTAAAGACTATAGGTAAGTGTTTTTATTGTTTGAGCATATATACACATTTTCTTACAGATTTGATCAATTGCTAGTAATAAGGAAGCATTCAGCATTTCAATTATGTGTTATTTATGTTGCAGAATTATGACTCCCTACTGGTAAATCCATGGAGGTAGGTTTGAGGTGCGTCCGGGGACCAGACTGGAAGTGGGGGAACCAGGATGAGGGTGAAGGTCATGTGGGAACAGTCGTTGAGATTGGGAAAACCTGGCAGTACGAACGTCGCCAGACAAGACAGTGGTGGTGCAGTGGGATTCCGGTTCCCGGACAAACTATAGGGTTGGGTACCAGGGGGCGTATGACCTGAGAATATTTGATAATGCAGCCATAGGTGAGTGGTATACAGCAGTATACATGCAGTAAGTGCTTATTGCACAGAAAAAAGGGGTCCAGTAAATACAGATGTTTTTATATTCTCACAATTATAATTGGTAATGTTTGTATTATATGCACTATACAGATGACAAAGGAAATGTTTTTCTGCCATGTTTTTTATGATGAGGATAATGTTCTTGGAAATCAAGCACAAGAATAATATGACCTTGATATATGACCTTTTCTTACCTTTGTTGATCGGCATCAAGCACCAGAAATGTTTGACATTGAAATTTGACCCTTTTTTCCTGATTTGCTTGGCATAAAGCACCAGAACATTATGACAAAGATATTTGACCTTTTTGACCTTGGTTTTCAGGCATCAAGCACCAGAACATTATCTGTGATGGGTGCAAGACACAGGGTATCCAAGGGATGAGGTGGAAGTGTACAAAATGTCATGACTATGACCTTTGCACTATCTGCTATATGTCTGAAAAACATGACCCCAGCCATTCGTTCCTAAGATTTGATACATCATCATCAAAAGGGTAGGTAATGTTTGTGACCTTGACGTATCATTTCTTTACATTATATCACATATAAAGTGAACCTAAGTTTGACAGGAAAATTCTGATTTAGTGCATCCTTCTTATTAGTCCCCTGCTGTTGTTTACACCGGAGGGGACTACAGGTTTGCCCTTTGGCTGTCTGTCCGTCAATCTGTCCTTCCGGATGTCCATAAGTCTGGATCCCGCAATAACCGTTTAAGATAATATTATGAAACTTTATATATAGATTCTGCGTGTCACTTTGTTTTTATACCCCCCGCACAACGAAGTTGTAAGGGGGGCATACTGGATTCAGCTTGTCTGTCTGTCTGACCGTCCGTCTGTCTGTCGGTTTCTTTGTCCGGGCCGTAACTCAAAAAATATAAAAGGCATCAAGATGAAACTTCATATGTGGATAGATCTCATTGAGGGGGCGTGCAGTGACCAAGAACAATAACTCTCTGTTGCGTAATTTTGGAGTTATTGTCCTTTGTAAATTTTCATACTTAATTTTTGTCCGGGCTGTGAGGGGGGGCGTGCAGTGACCAAGAACCATAACTCTCTGTCGTGTAATTTAGAAGTTATTGCCCTTTGTAAATTTTCATACTTAATTTTTGTCCGGGTCGTAACTCTAAAAGTTGAGGGGGGGCGTGCAGTGATCATGAACCATAACTCTTTGTCGCTTAATTTTGGAGTTATTGCCCTTTGTAAATTTGTAAATTTTCATACTTAATTTTCATCCAAATAAATTAATGTATGTGTTAATATTATTTATTTTCCTTGTTGAACCAATACATTTACATGTCTCTGACCTACATGTTATTTGTATTAAAATCCCTGTGACAAAGCGACATGCAGGGGGTATTTGTGCCATTACAATGGCAGTTCTAGTTTTTTCTTGGACAAAATTCTGTTGCTGTGGTAACTGAAAAATTATGCACTCACTGGTAGGGGACTCATGAGTTGCAAGCAGCATGCAACACCAGTTACTTGTTATACATGTGATAAATGATATGACTTTTATGAATTTGCATGCAGAAGGTGGGCAGTATCTGCACAAGATGTCCAATCTTTACCAAACATGGTTGAAATGTTCATATATTTTTCAATATGTCAGCCAAATTCATTAACCAGTCAGAAAATCAATGTAACTTACAAAACTTACATTGCCTGCTCTTGAACCTTTGAAAAGATGTCAACAGCTCCATGTTTCTGATATAAATTAAGGTAGGATCAGTATTTTGAACCATTTGACGGAAGTAGTTAAGGGTTCATTGGCTATAGATTACAAGTTAATTAGTTGATAATATAGTTTCCACTTGAAGCTAGAATTTTTAAAAGATTTCATTGGTTGAAAGAACAGATTCAACCCTGAACCCTTTGTGTAGAATAAGCATAAGTTTTTTGTTTTAGCTCGACTGTTCGAAGAATATGAGAGCTATTGTAGTCGCCCTTGCGTCGGCGTTTGCGTTGCAGCTTTTGGTTAAAGTTTTGCATGCAAGTTACTATCAACCTTATATCTCAGTAACCATTTATGGTATTGACTTGAACGTTATAAATATGTTCAGGGGCATCAGACAACCAAGATAGATAACTCTTGACTGAATTTAATATGAATTATGGCCCCTTTTTAACTTTTGGTTAAAGTTTTGCATGCAATAGAAAATTTGGTTAAGGTTTGGCATGCAAGCTACTATTTAGTTTGTATCTCAATTACCATTTATGTTATTGACTTGAAAGTTTATGAATATGTTTAGGGGTACAGACAACCAAGTTAGATAACTCTTGATAGAATATATTACAAATTATGGCCCCTTTTTAACTTAGAAATTTTGGTTAAAGTTTTGCATGCAAGATACTCTCATGCTAATATCTCAGTATCCAGGCATGCAATTAATTTGATACATCCTTAATATGTTTAGGGGTATCATACTTTCATGGTAGATAACTCTTGATAGAATATGTTAAAAATTATTGCCCTTTTTAACTTAGAAATTTTGGTTAAAGTTTAGCATGCAAGTTACTTACATGCTAATATCTCAGTATTCAGGCATGCAATTGATTTGAAACATCTTTATGTTTAGGAGTATCATACTATCAAGGTAGATAACTTTTGATGGAATATATTACAAGTTATGGCCCCTATTTTAACTTAGAAATTTTGGTTACAGTTTTGCATGCAAGGTACTTTCAGCTTATATCTCAGAAATTGCTTAAGGAATTGACTAGAAAGTTAAGGAGTGTCTTCAGGGGCATCAGAAAACTAAGGAGGATAACTTTTGGACTGAATTTTATGCAAATTATGGCCCTTTTCTGACTTGGATTTTTGGTTAAGTTTTGCATGCACAGTGTGCTTATGTCTCTGTAACTATGCATGGTATTGATTTTAGACATCATAAAAATATTAAGGGGTATCAGACTATCAAGGTATATCATTTTTGACTGTTATTATAGACAGGGTATGTGAAGGGCAAGAATTGAAATAGATTTCATTTGATTTACCAACAAGCATTTTGAATAGTTTAGCGTGCTGTCCTCTGACAGCTCTTGTTAAAGTTTGTTTCCCACTTGATGTAAAAGGATTTAATTTTGCAATAAAATTAGATGACTTCAAACTGCCCGCAGCGGTTACTTCCCCTTATCTGTACATGCCGAAGAATGAAGGGGAGATTACTGTGTGGAGATTGAGATGACTTATGTATGGAGCAATGTCACTGTTCCAGTGTGAAGGTACCCAAGAGACGAGACAGTGCCAAGATCCAGGCCTGGGGCAACTTTTCTGGTGCACGTGTTGTGAGAGGCCCAGACTGGGATTGGGGTAACCAAGATGGTAAGTCTCACGTGCACATAGTGTACCCTTGACTTCAGGTTTCACGTGCACTTAGCAAACCCTAGGGTTTATTCATAAATTGTTTTAGAGACCATTTTAGAGGAGGATCAGATATCACCAAACAAGTCAAGGGCATTGAACACATAACTTATTTCAAAAACAGCATGAGTTATTACTCTTTGTTACTTTTCATACTTAAATTTTTTTCCAAAGCTCATATAGTAAAGTACCCAGCAAGTGACAAAATGCAGATCGGGGAGTATCCACCGGTTCCACCGGCACTTGTTACAATAAATGATTACTTCTGATTTTAATACCTTCCAATCTTTCAGGTGGGGAAGGAAAAGTTGGCAAAGTGACAGACGTCAGGGGCTGGGACTCTGAATCGGGTCGCAGTGTTGCTGCAGTAACATGGTCGTCAGGGTCGACCAACGTGTACCGAGTGGGTCACAAAGGAAAGGTGGACATTAAGTATATGCAGGCTGCCAGTGGAGGGTATTATTTTCGAGATCACCTTCCTGTCCTGGGTATGTTGACAGTTCATAGTTCGAATGATAAATGGAATAATGTCTAACGCCCTGGGCACTAAGTGGCATATGATTTTATCTATGTCCGACATTCTGAAAAGGAATAGTTTCTGTGTACTTGGTTGTATGTAGTAAAAATGTTGAGGTACAGAATGAGTTTTAGTTCTGTGGGCCATTTTTTTTGTCATACATTGGATATACAGAGTCTCACTAATGGAACTGACTTTTGGCATGCTTTTGTACTATGACTAGTAACAAAAAGAGATTCCTTTCATTTGCACATTTCTTTCTTTCTTTTTTCTTCTTTTATTGTAATGGCTAGCAGTCATTTTCTGATTATAATGGCCATACTTTAGACCTTACGGTCAAGGATTTCCCACGTGTGGGTCCCGTTTTTTTGCTGAAGAGACAGCAGCGGAAGAAACAGTAGTTGGATACAAGGGAGTCTGGGTGCGATACCCTAGCTCATTTTGCAAATAGACCCTTGGTTCTTGTATGTGCCTGGTGTATAGCATCGATACAAGAGAGACAATGTTCTGGGAAGAACCAGTACTGAGTACTCCAAGTTCCCATAGCAACCCCATCTCCGATTAAAAAGAATTTTATTGCAGTGTGCAGTATATTTGATATTATTATTAAATCATTATAATGTTAAATCTCAAATTCAGGTGAGTTCCCGGAGGTACAAGTGACTTCCGGTATCACCCACCAATTCAAGGTCGGGGATCGCGTCCGTGTAGACCTGGAGACAGACATACTGCGCATGATGCAGGAGGGGCATGGGGGCTGGAATCCCCGCATGGCAGAGGTGGGCAGGACTTTTCAGCCAACCTTCCTTAATCAGTATATCAAGGAAACATCCCATGAATATTTAATGAAATCTTCCTGTATATATGTTTATTCAAATTAGACTGTCATATTATTACAGTTTTCTTTTCAATTCAAACACTTTTCCACACAATGGCATACACAGTAATACAAAGTTCTTGTGTGATGTCACTGATAGACACTTTTTGGCAGCCATCTTGTTTTTATTTTTCAGTCTATCTTACTGAAATTTATGTCAAATTTAACAGCTTTAATTAATCATTTTAAATACGAAAATCATATGATGATGAATTTTTAAGATAAAAACTTTTTAACCAAAAAAAGTGGCACTGTTAATTTTGTTGAAGGATGAACCCATACTTTTTTTTTCTATACTCTCTGTTGACTTTTTTGTGCTTATACACATAAAAGAAATATTTTATCTTAAATATATGAATTTCAAGAGCTTTTCAGTGGTTTTTTTAGCAGAAATAATGAAATTATAAGAAAATGAAATTTCTGCTTCTGTGTAATTCATATAAGAATCCCTGACTTTGCCTTTCAAGATGGCTGCCAAGAGTAGGGATATTGACTGATGTGGGAACTGTACTGACAATAAAATGATGTGATTTAAGTTTTATTCAGATATATTTTATGCAGATACTTGTAGTCTCCTTGTAAGGTCAGACATTGATGGCCATGATAGCTTACAAAATTATTGACATTATGTGGATAACTTTCCATTTCAGTATATTGGTAAAGTGGGTACCGTCCATCGGATAACTGAGCGGGGGGATGTTCGCGTACAGTATGAAGGCTGTTCCAATCGTTGGACATTCCACCCTGGGGCGCTGAAAAAGGTATGTGACCTTGAAATTTGACCCCATTATTGTCTGTGATCTTCCTCCTATGATCTGATAGATTTACAGTCTCCACTGCTGTATCTCATTGATCCCTAAAGGAAGAGCATATAGTCACCACTTTGTTCATCTGTCTTTCAGTCTGTTCTTTTACTTCATAGCTTGTCTATTTCAAAGAAAAGTTGAGCTATTATGATCACAGGGTGGTGGTGGTTGTCGTCACAATTGTTGTTGTCAAAAACTTATATGTAGCCCATTACTCAGTGCTCTTGTTTGCATCAAGCATAACTCAAAGGCTCTTTTAGGTATCAGAATTCATATACAGATAGATCTTTTAAAGATGAAATGCAGTGCACAAATATGATATCTCTGATGTAACTAAATTGAGAGTAATTGCCCTTTGTTTATTTTCATTAAGTTCTTAAGATTTTGTTCGGAGCATAACTCAGAAACCCTAAGGGAAATTTTCTTCATATTATAAACCTAGATTGATCACTAAGAAGAAGTGCTGTTCCCATGAAACATAACTCTGCTTTTGCTGTTCATCAAGTTAATGTCCTTTGATTATTAGCTCACCTGAGCACAAACTTATTGATTTCTGTTTGACATCAACAGGTACAGACGTTGTCTGTTGGAGACATTGTTAAAGTATCGGAAAGCATACATCAAGTGAAGGAGCTCCAGAAAGGTCATGGAGAATGGAACGAGTCCATGAAAACTGTAAGTAGTTATACCAGTGTTTGATTTGTTGTTCCTGCAGGTGACTCAACTTGACTATTTGAGTTTACCATCGTTTTGACAGTATTTCAGTCATATAGCGACATCCAGCCAATTACAGGTGGAGGAAGACTCTGAATGCACGGAGGCATCTGGGTAGAACCACCGACCTACCGCAAGCAAGCTGAAAGGCTTCCTCACATGAAAATCTGAACGACCCTGTTGGGATTCGAACTCGTGTAGGTGAACATTGGGCTAAGATTTTCATGCCAGAGCTAGAAAAATGTATTGCCTAATACAGTATACATGTGAAAGCATTCAACAGTGCTAAGAAGAAGATTTTTATAAAGAATGTTGCTTTCTGTCCAAATGTAAAATAAATAAAGTTTAAACTTCAAAGAATTAAATGGCGTATTAATAAAAGCAATAAATATGATCTTCAAATCAAGGCACTCTCTGAATCTTAATATTTTCTTGCTTTCCAAGTTTGTATTTTAAACAGAAAAATTCTGTATTATTTATCTTGATGTTCATATTTTTCTTTCTAAAATACCGGTAGTGATTTTTGAAATGTATCAACACAAATGTTTTACCCTCTTATACAGACCTTAGGTAAAACAGGACGTGTTCTTAAGGTGTATGGGGATGGAGACCTCCGCGTTGCTGTCGGTAACCAGACATGGACATTCAACCCCATGTGTGTCAGTCAGGTACCGCCCAGTGTCATCACTGACCTCAACAACACAATGGGTCACAATGAACGAGAGGATCTTCAGAGTGAGTCTCTAAATGGTATCCATACACTGGCTTGCATTTCACTGAAAAACCCAAATTGAGAGTTTCCTCAATTATTTTGAAAATCTGACTCCTTATTTATTTTCATAGATAAGAAAATGTGCATACATATTATTGTAAGCATGTCCATACAGCCTGAAATTTTTCCAATACATAAACATCTGTTAATTTAGATCTTCCTTTAGTATTTGAGATTGTTGAGCGGTGGAAAGTCTTATTTTGAGAAGTTTTGTCCAGGGCTTAATAATAAAGTACATTACTGTATTGTGGCTTAACATCATGGATACCTTATTTCCCTTTTTTATCCAAAAAAGCTGTATATTACTGGCTTTAAGTTTGTGCAACTTGTCTTAAAACATATAATGAATCCCCAGTGGCTGAGAGATTAAAACGTATCCTCTTGAGTGGGTGGTCGTGGGTTCAATCCCCAACCGTGGTAGCTTCCTGCTTGGTTTTCAGAATATATACAGGGTAGTTCCAGAACTGGTTGGCCCAGTGTCAGGTGTGAGTGATATCATGTCACCTGTTTACTGCCTGATACTGCAGTGTGGCAGCACTTTATCTGTCTCAGGTCTTTAAATGACGGAAATAATGTCAGTGAAACCCAACAAATAAATATATTATGGGGACATTCAGATTATTTGCTTATTCACTGTTGAATGTATGAACAGATTTGTCAAAAAAAAAGAAAATAAAGCAAACTAAGTAATTCATTAACCCTTTCCCTCATAGAGGAAACCATGAAATGACCTATGCGAACAGCATAAAACCAGATCAGCCTGCGATGGTAAGGTTTAACTGTGGTTTTCTGCAGATCAGGCTTTATGTGATACCTATTGAGGGTGTCAAAATGAGTCTATATGAGGGAAAGGGTTAAATAAGTAGTCAATAGACTGTGATATTCTCTTGTTAGTCCCCTACTGGATCCTGGGATAACTTAAAAACATTTTAAGGTAATATTTTGAAAATTGATATATAAATAATGGCGGTATAGAGATTCTGCACGTCACTTTGTTGTTGTTTTTTCTCGGACCCAAATTCTGGTTGCTATGGTAACAAAAAATTATGCACCTCACCGGTAAGGGACTCATGTGTTTCGTGTAACACCAGTTACTTGTTAATGATGTGATAAACTGTACTCGACAGCTTCTCTAACGACACTGCTGGACCAGTTGGTGCAGCTACACATGACGGAGACGGGTCCCGACCGACTGGTGAGAGAAGCAGCGCAGGGACACACGGACGTAGTCAAGGATATTGTCAGCAAGTTCCCGGATAAGGTGGGTTCTGGTATTTGTCGCTATTGATGATTTTTGAAGAGTCTGTAAAGAGAGGTCTCATACAACCAAATTAGGAATCTAATTCCTCTGTCTTTTGGTAGGTTTGGCCACACCATAACTCAAATACCTTGTAAATATTATCTTAAAACTGTAGGAGACAATCTTAATAAGTTTCTGATATAATATCTTATTATATATAATTATAAAATTTAATTGTTTATAAACATTGCTCTTTAATTTTATATAACATTGTATTGTTTTGTAATGAATTGTATTGCATAATGTAATTTGAATGGATTTTAAACTAAGCTAAATGTAAGGATAAATTCATTAAAGAGAAGAATGGGGCACAAGAACCATGCTATGTTACCCATTACGGCCCTTGAACATTAATGGATGGATTTCAAAAAAACTTCACAAAAGTATTCCTCATAACCCAAGTGTGTGTCGCGCGCATCAACCATATACACCCTTAAAAGGTCAAAGTCACAGGAGTTGTTAAAAATTGTCTTTGGTGTTCATAGGCTACATCTTTGTGCCCGCTCTATAACTTCCATATTAATGAATGGATTTTTATAAAACTTTTAAAAGTGTTTTTCTTAACACGAAGATGTGTCGCGCGTATCAACCATAATTATGCATGTTTAAAAGGTCAAGGTCACCGGTGTTGATAGAAATTCTCTTTGGTCTATATAGGCTGCACCTTCTTGTCAGCTCTAAAACTTCCATATTAACAGATGAATTTTCATAAAACTTTACTGAAGTGGTTGTTATGACACAGAGATGTGTCACATACATCAACCATATGTGCCCTTGAAAGGTCAAGGTCACTGAAGTTGTCTTTGATATTTATAGGCTGCATCTTTGTGTCTGCTCTATAACTTCAATATCTATGGATCAATTATCATGAAACTTAACAAAAGTGTTTGTCATAACAAAAAAGGTGTGTTGCGTATATTAACCATAATAATGCATGCTTGAAAGGTCAGTGCAGTTTGTGGGTCATTACCCATTTCCATCATTAGGCACACATTTTTCAGGGAAGGAGGGGGGTTGGGGGGGGTTTCACCGGTAGGCTCTTGCTTGCTATACTGACAAAGCCTTGTTTTCATAGTTTCTCTTTTGTCTGGAGCATCATTTGAAGTCCCTTGGAGTTATCAATTTCAATTTTCTTACATGGAAATAACGGATATAGCCCAAGATTCTGTGTGTATTGTAATATAATATTGACCGTTTAGCCATGTTATGACCGCAGGTTGACCAGAAGAGTTCTGGCAAGACAGCCCTGCAGGTAGCCAGCCATCAGGGTCACAAGGAGATTGTACAGCTGCTGCTGGTTGCCGGGGCCAACCTTGAGCTGCAGGACGAGGACGGAGACACTGCGCTGCACTACTCCTCATTTGGGTGGGTGGCTGTGTGGTTGATTAATTGATTGTTAATTGTTTTCGTGATTGAATTATTATTACACAATGGCTAAAATTTGAAAACCCAACAAAATAAAAGCTTAACTGTTTAATAATTAGAGTAAACCAAAAGCTTTTAAGCTCCACAAAACATTTAGCAGCAATAAAAGATACACAAGAATAATACAGCAACCAAATTTATGTGTGGCAGTAATGGCCCCTGATGCAGCAGGAAAACTCCAGGGAAATGCCTTACGTTCCAGATAAGTTTGTTCAATGCCAAAGAGGAACTGACTGTGACTCCCCACATTCCCGTGTAGGTCCCATTCCTACACATTCCTCTTCACCAGTTCCTAATGGCTGATGCCCTCACCAGCCTCTGATGGCCGATGCCCTCACAGCCTCTGAATGGCCAATGCCCTCACCAGCCTCTGAATGGCCGATGCCCTCACCAGCCCCTGAATGGCCGATGCCCTCACCAGCCTCTAGTGGCCAATGCCCTCACAATCCTCTGAATGGCCTATGCCCTCACCAGCCTCTGAATGGCCAATGCCCTCACAAACCTCTGAATGGCCGATGCCCTCACAAGCCTCTGAATGGCCGATGCCCTCACCAGCCTCTAGTGGCCAATGCCCTCACAATCCTCTGAATGGCTGATGCCCTCACCAGCCTCTGAATGGCCAATGCCCTCACAAGCCTCTGAATGGCCGATGCCCTCACAAGCCTCTGAATGGCCGATGCCCTCACCAGCCTCTGAATGGCCTATGCCCTCACCAGCCTCTGAATGGCCGATGCCCTCACCAGCCTCTGAATGGCCGATGCCCTCACCAGCCTCTGAATGGCCGATGCCCTCACCAGCCTCTGAATGGCCGATGCCCTCACCAGCCTCTGAATGGCCGATGCCCTCACCATCCTCTAATGCTGATGCCCTCACCAGCCTCTGATGTCCGATGCCCTCACAAGCCTCTGAATGGCCGATGCCCTCATCAGCCTCTGAATGGCCGATGCCCTCACCAGCCTCTGAATGGCCGATGCCCTCACCAGCCTCTGATGGCCGATGCCTTCACCAGCCTCTAATGGCCTATGCCCTCACCAGCCTCTGATGGCCGATGCCCTCACCAGCCTCTGATGGCCGATGCCCTTATCAGCCTCTGATGGCCGATGCCCTCACCAGCCTCTGATGGCCGATGCCTTCACCAGCCTCTAATGGCCGATGCCTTCACC